>MNCI01016633.1:6108-41468 GCA_015680685.1 Gnetum montanum | reverse complement strand
TCAGTCCGATATTCCCGGTAACCCTACCTCTATAAATAGCCCGTCATTCCATATTTACTGGGGGCGCGAAAAAAAAAATTCACCAGAGAGCCGACACAGAGCAATCACGCTGCTGAAATCCTCTACTCCCACGCTGCACGCTGTACGCTGCACGCTGCACGCCGCACGCTACACGCTCCATGCTGTACGTTGCATGCTGAACTCTGTCCACGCCTCGCCCACCGTGTCCGCCGACTACATCCTTCTGTTCACCGGGGCTTTACGTCCGCCTTGTGTCCCCAACACAACTGCGTTAGACCGGTGCACAAGACTTTAATTCCATGATTTATTGTTTGCATTTACAGTGATTTCTTCTTACAGTTTTATGTTAATTTCGCCCACTGTTCACGCCATTTTACGCCCCANAGCACCTTTCCTAAGAGTGACCTCCTTGAGAATGCCCTTTTAGGGAGCTGTCTCCCTGAGGACATCCTCATCGAGAGCGGTCTTCCTGGAGAACACACTTCTTGAGAGTGGTATCCCTAACATCGCCCTTCCTGAGAACACCCTTCTTGAGAGCGATCTCCCTGAGGATGCCTTCAATGAAAGCGTTCTCCCTAGAGTGCCCTCATTGAAAGTGCTTTCATTGAGAGCAGTCTCCCTGAGAACATCCTCATCAAGAGCAATCTTCTTCAGAGTTGTCTTTTGGAGAGTGCCCTCCTTGAGAATGCCCTCCTTGAGAGCGATCTCGCTGAGGAAGTCCTCATTGTGAATGTTCTCCTTGGAGCACCCTCATTGGGAGCTATTTCCTTGATAGCCATCTTCTTAAGAGTGCCCTCCCTGAGAACGCCCTCCTTGAGAGCAGTCTCTTTGAGGATGTCCTCATCGAGATCATTTTTCCTTGAGCACCCTCATTGAGAGCGATCTTTTAGGAGCACCCTCATTGAGAATGGTCTCTTTGGAGCACCCTCATTGGGAGCGTTCTCCCTGGAGTGATCTCTTTGAGATCACTTTTTGTTATTAACGTGAGTGTTCTCTGCAAGAGTGCTAGTGTTGAGATTGTTCTCTTGTAGAGCTACCTCCATTGGAACACCCTCCTTAAGATCAATGTTGATGGGGATGCCCTCTTTGAGAGCGTCCTCCTTCAGAGCGTTCTACGTGAGATTGGCCACCTTAAGAGCATCCTCATTGAGAGTGCACTCATCATGAGCAATCTTCATTTAAGCGGCTATCTGAAGAGCATTCTTCTTGAGATCACCCTTCTCGTGAGTGTTCTCCCTGGAGTGCCCTTGTCGAGAGCGTTTTGTTGAAGAGGTCCATCCTTGAGAGCATTCTTGCCGAGAGCATTCTCATTGAGAGCGTTCTTCATGTGAGCACCTTGCATTATGCACGGGAGAGTTGTTACCTTGAGAGTGTTGTTTCGGAGAGCACCTTTCCTAGGAGCAACCTCCCTGAGAATGCCCTTCTATGGAGCTGTCTCCCTGAGGATGTCCTCATCAAGAGCGGTCTCCCTGAGGATCCCTTCATCAAGAGCATTCTCCCTGGAGTGCCCTCATTGAGAGCGGTCTCCCTGAGAATGTCCTCATCAAGATCGGTCTTTCGGAGAGTGCCCTCCTTGAGAATGCCCTTCTTGAGAGCAATCTCGCTGATGATGCCCTCATCATGAACGTTCTCCTTGGAGAACCCTCATCTGGAGCAGTCTCCTTGAGAGCGGTCTTCCTAAAAGTGCCCTCCCTAAGAACACCCTCCTTGAGAGTGGTCTCCCTTTGGATGCCTTCATCGGAAGCCTTCTCCCTAGAGTGCCCTCATTGAGAGCACCTTCATTGAGAGTGGTCTCCCTGAGAACATCCTCATTGTGAGCAGTCTCTTTCAGAGCGGTCTTTCGGAGAGTCCCCTCATTGAGAACGCCCTCCTTGAGAGCGATCTTGCTGAGGATGTTCTTCCTTAAGCGCCCTTGTTGAGAGTGGTCTCCTTGGAGCACCTTCGTTTGGAGTATTCTCCCTGGAGCGACCTCCTGTAGATCACTTTTTATTATTAACGTGAGAGTGTTCTCTTCGAGATTGCCATTTTTGAGATTATTCTCTTGGAGAGCTACCTCCATTGGAACACCCTCCTTGAGATCGGTGTCGCTGGGGACACCCTCTTTGAGAGCATCCTCCTTAAGAATGTTCTACATGAGATAGGCCACCTTAAGAGCATCCTCATTGAGAGTGCCCTCATTGCGAGTGATCTTCGTTTGAGCAGCTATCTGAAGAGCGTTCTTCTTGAGATCATCCTTATCGCGAGCGTTCTCCCTGGAGTGCCCTCATTAAGAGCGATCTGTTGAAGAGTGCTGTCCTTGAGAGCGTTCTTACCAAGAGTGTTCTCCCTAAGGGCATCCTCCATTAGAGTAGTCTCCATGAGAGCATTCTCAATGAGAGCGTTTTCCATGTGAGCACCTTACGTTACGCATGTGAGAGTTGTTACCTTGAGAGCGTTGTTTCGGAGAGCACTTGTCTTAAGAGTGACCTCCCTGAGAACACCCTTTTAGGGAGCTATCTCCCTGAGAACGTCCTCATCAAGAGCGATCTCCCTGGAGAACGCCCTTCTTGAGAGCAGTCTCCCTGAGATCGCCCTCATTGGGAGTGGTCTCCTTGAGGGCGATCTTTCTAAGAGCACCCTCCCTGAGAACACCCTCCTTGAGAGCGGTCTCCTTGAGGATGCCTTCATCGGGAGTGTTCTCCCTGTAGTGTGCTCGTTTAGATCACCTTCATTGAGAGTGGTCTCCCTGAGAATGTCCTCATGGAGAGTGGTCTCCTTCAGAGTAGTCTTTCGGAGAGTGCCCTCCTTGAGAATGCCCTCCTTGAGAGTGATCTCGTTGAGGATGCCCTCATCTTGAACGTTCTCCCTGGAGCGCCCTCATCGAGAGCAGTTTCCTTGATAGCGGTCTTCCTAAGAGTGCCCTCCCTGAGAATGCTTTCCTTAAGGATGTCCTCATCGAGATCGTTCTCCCTTGAGTGCCCTCATTGAGAGCGGTCTTTCAGGAGCACCCTCGTTGAGAGCAGTCTCCTTGGAGCACCCTCGTTGGCAGCGTTCTCCCTGAAGCGACCTCCTTGAGATCACTTTTTGTTGTTAATGTGAGAGTGTTCTCTACGAGATCACCATTGTTGAGGTTGTTCTCTTGGAGAGCTATCTCCATTGGAACATCCTCCTTGAGATCGGTGTCGCTGGGGATGCCCTCTTTGAGAGCATCCTCCTTAAGAGTGTTGTATGTGAGATCGGCCTCCTTGAGAGTGTCCTCATTGATAACGCTCTCATCGGGAGCTATCTTCATTTGAGCGGCCATCTGAAGAGTGTTCTTCTTGAGATTGTCCTTCTCACGAGCGTTCTCCCTAGACTACCCTCGTCGAGAGCGTTCTGTTGAAGAGTCCCATCCTTGAGAGCATTTTCGCTGAGAGCATTCTCCCTGAGGGTATCCTCCATTAGAGCAATCTCTGTGAGAGTGTTCTCCATATGAGAACCTTGCGTTGCGCACAGGAGAGTTGTCACCTTGAGAGCGTTGTTTCAGGGAGCACCTTTCCTAAGAGTGACCTCCCTAAGAATGTCCTTTTAGGGAGCTGTCTCCTTGAGAATGTCCTCATCGAGAGCTGTCTCCTTGTCAAGATCGTTCTGTCGAAGGGTGCCCTCATTTAGATTGCCTTTGCTGAGATCGTTCTTCCTAAGAGCGGTCTCTGTGAAAGCATTCTCCTTGAGAGCTTCCTCCATGATGGCATTGTCCATGGGATCACCTTGCGTTATGCACGTGAGAGTGTTCACCTTGAGAGTGCCATCATTGAGAATGCTTGGATTAGAGAGTGCCCTTCCTAAGAGTGTCCTCCCTGAGAACGGTGTCATTGAGGACGCCCTTCTGGAGACGCGTCCTCCTTAACAACGTTCTTGGTGGTAGCGGCCTCTCTAGGAGCACGCTCCATTACAGCTGCTTTTCGGATAGTGTTCTCCTTGAGAGCACCTTCCCCAAGAGTGCTTAGCGTTAGTCATGTAAGTGTGTTCTCTTGGAGAGTGCCCTCGTTGAGAGCTCACTCTCGAAGGATGTCCTCCTTGATAGTGTCCTCCTTGAGAGGGTTGTACATGAGATCACCTTCCCTGAGAGCGTTCTCCTGGACAGCACCCTGCTAAACTGGCCTTCCATTTGAGCATTCTCCACAAAGCACCGTCATCGAGAACATTTTGTTGAAGAGCACCCTCCTTGAGGGTGGCCTCTAGTAAAGCAACCTTTGCAAGAGCGTTCTCCTTGAGAGTGGATTCGATGAAAGCATTGTCCATGAGAACACCTTGCGTTATGCACATGAGAGTGTTCACCTCGAGAGTGCCCTCGTTGAGCATGTTCTTTTGGAGAACGCCCTTCGTAAGAGTGCCCTTCTTGAGAATGCCCTCCTTGAGATTGGCCTCCCAGAGGACGCCCTGCTTAAGAGCGTCCTTCTTAAGAACATTCTTCATGAGATCGACCTCCCTGAGAGTGCCCTCCTTGAGAGCGTTCTCATGGAGAGCTTTCTGCGTTAGATTGGCATCTTGAAGAGCGATCTCCTTGAGAGTGTCTTTCTCGAGAGCGCGTTGCGCTACGTTATAGTGTTCTCTAGGAGGGTGCTCTCATAGAGAGCTTCGTCTTGGAGGGTGACCTCCCAGGGAGAGGTCTCCCTTTGAGCATTCTCCCTCAGAGCACTTTGCATTATGCACGTGAGAGTATTCTCCTTGAGAGTGCCTTTGTTGAGCTACCTTTGTATTAGAATGCCATCCTTGAGATCGATCTTATTGGGGACGCCCTCCTTTAGAGCGTTCTACATGAGATTGTCCTCCTCGAGAGCATTCTCCTTGAGAGAGGCCTTTCGAAGAGCATATTCTCCTAGGGAGGGTCCTCGTCATCAGTTTTCTCCATGGAGTGCCCTCATTGAGAGCATTCTATCGAAGAGTGCTCTCCATGAGAGTGTTCTCCTTGAGATCAGCCTCTGTTAGAGTGGCATCCGCGAGAGCATTTTTCTTGAGAGTGTCGTGTGCTCTCGTGTGAGTGTTCTCCTTGAGAGCATCCTCGTTAAGAGCACCGTTAATAAGAGTGCCCTTCCTAAGAGCGGTCTCATTTAGGACGGTGTCGTCGGGAACTGTCCCCTTAAGAACGTTCTACGTGAGAGCACCCTCACTTAGAGCGGCCCTTCTAAGAGTGTTCTTCTTGAGAGCACTCTCAGGGAGAGTGCTCTCCTTTAGGTGCTACATTGTGACCAAATTTATAAGGGTGCAGGATGGTATGGCTGAAACTGGCCAAATCAACATATATAGGGGGAGGTAGAGTTGACGAGCGGTCGGAGTGATATAGAGTGATACCTGGGTTTCTCCCCCCAGGGATGCCTTGCCCTGCCCATGATATCATGGCCTCATTTTTCATGTCTGTGATCCACGAGCCTTGTTGCAAAGAAGGATAGCCCCAGAGAAGGCGATGTCCTCATTTACGATTTGAGATGAAAGGCTTGCAGCATTACGGGCATGTTCCATGGGGTTGGTTGCCCTAGAGTGTTGTTCCTGGAGCACCCTCATTGAGAGCTCCCTCTTGGAGAGTGGTCTCCATCAAAGGGAGCACTTTGCGTTATGCACGCAAGAGTCTTCTCCTAGAGAGCACCCTTGTTGAGATTATTCTCTTGGAGAGCTACCTCGATTAGAACATCCTCCTTGAGATCAGTTTTGCTGGGAACGCCCTCCTTGAGAGCGTTCTCTTTAAGAGTGTTCTACATGAGATCGCCCTTCCCGAGAGCATTCTCCTTGAGAGGTCTCTCCCTTAGAGCGATCTCCTCTAGAGCACCTTGCGTTACGCATGTGAGAGTATTCTCCCTGAGAGCATCTTTGTTGAGAGCGTTCTCTTGGAGAGTGGCCTCCATTGGAATACCTTCCTTGGGAGCAGGCTCCATGAGATCACCCTCCATGAGAGCATTCTTCTTAGGAGTGGCCTTCATTAGAGGGGCCTTCGAAAGAGTGTTTTCTTTGAGATCGTTCTATCGAAGAGTGCCTTCTTTTAGAGTGCGCCCATCACAAAAGTGTTTTTCCCTGAGAGCGGCCTTTGTGAGAACGTTCTTCCTAAGGATATCTTCTCTGATTATCTTATGCCACGCACATGAGAGTGTTCTTCTTGAGAGCTCCCTTGTTGAGAGCTCTTTCTCAGAAGGTGCCCTCTTCGAGAGTGGTCTTCGTTAGAGTGAGCATCCTCAGAGCATTCGACCTGAGAGCATCTTGTGTTACGCACATGATAGTGTTCTCCTCGAGAGTGCCATTGTTGGGAGCATTCTCTTGGAGAGCATCCTCCATTACAGCGTCCTCGTTGAGAGCGATCTGGTTGAGGATGCCCTCCTTGAGAGCGTTCTTTCTTCTGAGCACCCTTTGCAAGAGCGACCATTTGAGGAGTTTTCTCTTTGAGAGTGCCCTCTCCTGGAGTGTTATCTCTAGAGTGCCCTCATCGAGATCGTTCTGTCGAAGGGTTCCTTCATTTAGATTGCCTTTGCTAAGAGCATTCTTCCTAAGAGTGGTGTCTGTGAAAGCATTCTCCCTGAGAGCTCCCTCCATGATGGCGTTGTCCATGGGAGCACGCTTGCGTTATGCACACGAGAGTGTTCATCTTGAGAGTGCTGTCGTTGAGAATGCTTGGATCGAAGAGTGCCCTTCTTAAGAGTGCGTTCCCTAAGAACGCCTTGCCTGAGAATGGTATCACTGAGGACGCCCTTTTGTAGAGCGTCTGGAAGAACGTTCTTCCCAGGAGCACCCTTGTTGAGATCGTTCTATCGAGGAGTGCCTTCTTTTAGAGCGTGCCCTTCACAAGAGCATTTTCCCTGAGAGCGGCCTCTATGAGAACATTCTTCCTAAGAACGCCTTCTCCGATTATCTTGCGCAACGCATGTGAGAGTGTTCTTCTCCTCGTTGAGAGCTCATTCTCAGAAGGTGCCCTCTTAGACAGCGATTTTCGTCGTTAGAGCACCTTGTGTTACACACATGATAGTGTTTTCCTTGAGAGCATCGTTGTCGACAACGTTCTCTTGGAGAGCATCCTCCATTACAGCACCCTCATTGAGAGTGGTCTGGCTGAGGACGCCCTCTTTGAGAGCACCCTCTATTAGAGCAACCATCTGAGGATTTTTCTCTTTGAGAGTTCCCTCTCCCGGAGCGTTCTCCCTAGAGTGCCCTCGTCGAGATCATTCTGGTGAAGGGTACCCTCATTTAGATCGCCTTTGCTGAGAGCGTTCTTCCTAAGAGCGGTCTCTATTAAAGCGTTCTCCTTGAGAGCTCCCTCCATGCTGGCATTTTCCATGGGAGCACGTTGCGTTATGCATGTGAGAGTATTCACCTTGAGAGTGCCGACATTGAGAACGCTTGTATCGGAGAGTGCCCTTCTAAAGAGTGCCTTCGTTGAGAACACATTCCTTGAGAATGGTCTCGCTGAGGATGCCCTCCTGGAGAGTGTCCTCCTTAAGAACATTTTTTCCAAGAGTGCTCTTGTTGAGATCATTCTCTTGGAGAGCTATGTCCATTAGAACTCCCTCTTTGAGATCGATCTCTCTGTGGATGGCCTCTTTGTGAGAGCTTCATTGTTAAGGGCATTCTACGTGAGATCGCTCTCCAGCGGAACGTTATCATTGAAAACGCCCTCTGTTAGAGCATTCTCTTCAAAAGGGCACTCTATTGGATAGTTCTCTCTTAGAGTGTCTTTTTTGAGAGCGTTTTGTCGAAGAATGCCCTCCTTGAGAGTGGGCTTCATGAGAGCGTTGTCCATGAGAGCAGCTTGCATTAAGCGTGCGAGTGTTCACCTCAAGAGTGCCCTTGTTGAGAGCGTTCTTTTAGAGAATGTCGCCCTCCATGAGAACGCCTTCTAGGAGGATGCCCTCTTTGAGAGCATTGTCTGTATGAGTGCCTTCCACTGAAAGTGCCCTCTGTTAGAGCGTCCTTTTCGAGAGTGTTCCCCTTGGGATCACCTTGCGCTACGCACGTGAGTATTCTTCCTAGGATAATCCTTTCTGATTATGTTCTCTCATAGAGCACCCTTCCCATGAGTGCCCTCTAAGAACGCCTCTCTAAGAGTGGTCTCCCTGAGGATGATCTTGCAAAGAGCATTCTGTTTGAGAGGGCTGTCAGCTGGAGCATTCTCCTTGGATCACCCTCGTTGAGAGCATTGTGTTGAAGAGTGCCCAACTTGAGGGCGCCATCCGTCAGAGGGACCTCTGTTGGAGCGGAGTCCACGAGAGCATTTTCAATGAGAGCAACTTGCATTACGCAGGTGAGAGTGTTCACGTGGACAGTGCCCTCTTTGAGAACACCCTCTTCGGGAGAAATCTTCATGAGGACGACGTCCTCGAGAGCATCCTCCTTATGAACGTCCTTCATGAGATCGCTTTCGCTGAGAGCTTTCTCCATTATAGTAGCCTTTTGTACTTTGTTCTCATTAGGAGAATCTTCTACGAGAGTGCCCTCATTGAGAGCTCCCTCTTGGAGGGTGCAGTCACGGAGGTCCATGTTCCTGGGAGTGACCTGCGTGAGAGTGTTCTCCTTGAGAGCAACCTTGCATTAGGCACGTGAGAGTGTTCTCCTCGAGATTGGTGTTGTTGCGAGCATTCTCATGGAGATTGCCCTGCATTAGAATGTCTTTCTTGAGATAGTTCTTGCTGGGGATGCCCTCCTTGAGAGCGTTTTCCTTGACAGTGCCAACCGAAGAGCCTTCTCCCGAAGATGTTCCTCGCCGAGAGCATTCTCCCAGGAGCACCCTAGTTGAGGGCGTTCTGTCGAAGAGTGCCCTCATTGAGAGCACCCTCATCGAGAGCGTTCTCCTTGAGAGCGGCCATCGTCAGAGCAGCCTCCATGAGAGTGTTATCCTAGAGAGTGGTATCCATGAGAGTGCCATGCACCCTCATGTGAGTGTTCTCCTCAAGAGCATCCTCGTTGTGAGTAGCCTTCCTAAGAGTGCCCTCGTTGAGAAGGTCCTTCCTGAGAGCAATCTCCCTGAGGATGCCCTTCTCGAGAGGATCCTCCTTTAGAACATTCCCTATGAGAGCGCCCTCGCTTAGAGCGGCCCTTGGGAGAGCGTTCTCCTTGAGTGCGCCCTTCTCTTGAGCGGGTTCTGCGATGGAGGTGAGAGCACTCTCATTGATTTGGTCCTTCATGACCAAATTTATAAGGGTGCGGGATGGTATGGCTAAAACTGGCCCAATCAACATATATAGGGTGAGGTAGAGTTGACGAGAGGTTGGAGTGATAGAGTGATACGTGGGTTTCTCCCCCCAGGGTTGTTCTGCCCTGCCCATGATATCGCAACCTGGTTATTCATGTGGGTGACTTGCTAGCCTTGTTGCAAAGAAGGATAACCTTGGAGAAGGTGGTGTCCTCGTTTACGATTTGATTTGGGTGACCGTTTCATGGTCGTAGCACATCAAAAATAGCCGGCACTGATGGCTCTATGGGATTGAACGATCCAATTTGGAAATGATGTCAAATGATTTCATGCGAACGGTAGCATTGATTTGGTACGGTCGAGGTGGTAGAGTGTCTAGATGCCCCCACGGGGTAGCATCGAGCGCATGTCATCTCTGCCTATTCACCGATTCGATTACCAAGTAGCGCATGGGTGGTAGTGGCGAGTTCACCTGGACGAGTCGAGAAATGATGAGGGACTTGTTCTCTTTTATTCTCCATGCACTTGAGGGTGCCTCGCTGTTGGTTTCTATTTGAGGACTCTATTGATTTGGGCGACTGTCTCATGGTCATAGCACAATGAAAAGAGCCTTTTGTGGACTCAAGGACACAGGTAGCACCTTCCCTTGGAGTAGCTTGTGAAGTTTGAGCGCACGCTTGAACATGATCATAAGTTCTTTAAGGGTTAGGAGAAGTCGAAGGGATGTTTTGAGGTCCATGTCTCAAAAATCCCTTGTCTTGGCTGTGGCACACTGTGTCTCTGTGTTTCACGAAGGATTTTTCTGTTGCTTGGTCACTTGATGGGGAATTTGGGTAACCCTAAAGCTCGTTTCTATAGAGTTGCGAGATCGGAGCCAGCACTGATGGCTTCACGGGATTGAACGATCCCATGCGGAAACGATGTCAAATGATTTCGTTTGAACAGTAGCATTGATTTGGTGTGGTCGAGGAGGCATAGCGTTTCGATGCCCCCACGGGGTAGCGTCGAGCACATGTCGTCTCTACCTATTCACTGATTCGATTGCCTAGTAGCGCATGGGTGGTAGTGGCAAGTTCACCTGGACGAGTCGAGAAATGATGAGGGACTTGTTCTCTTTTGTTCTCCATGCACTTGAGGGTGCCTCATTGTTGGTTTCAATTTGAGGAATCTATTGATTCGGGTGACCGTCTCGTGGTCATAGCACAATGAAAAGAGCCTTTCGTGGACTCAAGAACACAGGTAGCGCCTTCCCTTG
The DNA here is from genome assembly GCA_015680685.1 of Gnetum montanum. Taxonomy (NCBI): domain Eukaryota; kingdom Viridiplantae; phylum Streptophyta; class Gnetopsida; order Gnetales; family Gnetaceae; genus Gnetum; species Gnetum montanum. The sequence continues at coordinate 31,065 of MNCI01016633.1, read as the reverse complement.
GAGTAGCTTGCAAAGTTTGAGTGCACGCTCGAACATGGTCGTAAGTTCTTTAAGGGTTATGAGAAGTCGGAGGGATGTTTGAGGCCCATGTCTCAAAAATCCCTTGTCTTAGCTGCGGCACGCTATGTCTCTGGGTTTCATGAAGGAGTTTTCCATTGCTCGGCTGCTTGACAGGGAATTCAGGTAACCCTGAAACTTGTTTCTATAGAGTTGCGAGATCGGAGCCGGCACTGATGGCTTTATGGGATTGAATGATCCCATGTGGAAACGATGTCGAATGATTTCGTGCGAACAGTAGTGTTGATTTGGTGCGGTCGAGGAGGTAGAGAGTTTGGATGCCCCCACGGGGTAGAGTCGAGCGCATGTCGTCTCTGCCTATTCACTGATTTCATTGCCTAGTAGCGCATGGGTGGTAGTGGCAAGTTCACCTGGACGAGTCGAGAAACGATGAGGGACTTGTTCTCTTTTGTTCTCCATGCACTTGAGGATGCCTCCCTGTTGGTTTTTGTTTGAGGACTCTATTGATTCGGGTGACCGTCTCGTGGTCGTAGCACAATGAAAAGAGCCTTTCATGGACTCAAGGACATAGGTAGCGCCTTCCCTTGGAGTAGCTTGCGAAGTTTGAGCACATGCTCGAACACGATCGTAAGTTCTTTAAGGGTTAGCAGAAGTCGGAGGGATTTTTGAGGCCCATGTCTCGAAAATCCCTTGTCTTGGCTATGGCATGCTGTGTCTCTGGGTTTCACGAAGGAGTTTTCTATTGCTTGGTCGCTTGACGGGAAATTTGGGTAATGCTGAAATTCGTTTCTATAGAGTTGCGAGATTGGAGCTGGCACTGATGGTTTTACAGGATTTAACGATCCCATGCGGAAAGGATGTCGAATGATTTCGTGCGAATGGTAGCGTTGATTTGGTATGTTCAAGGTGGTAGAGCGTCTAGACGCCCCCATGGGGTAGCGTCGAGCGCATGTCGTCTCAGCCTATTCACCGATTCGATTGCCTAGTAGCGCATGGGTGGTAGTGGTGAGTTCACCTGGAAAAGTCGAGAAACGATGAGGGACTTGTTCTCTTTTGTTCTCCATGCACTTGAGGGTGCCTCATTGTTGGTTTTGGTTTGAGGACTCTATTGATTCGGGTGACCGTCTCGTGGTCGTAGCACAATGAAAAGAGCCTTTCATGGACTCAAGGACACAGGTAGCACCTTCCCTTGGAGTAGCTTGTGAAGTTTGAGCACACGCTCGAACACGGTCGTAAGTTCTTTAAGGCTTAGGAGAAGTTAGAGGGATGTTTTGAGGTCCATGTCTCGAAAATCCCTTGTCCTGGCTATGGCATGCTGTGTCTCTGTGTTTCACAAAGGAGTTTTCTGTTGCTTGGTCACTTGACGGGAAATTTGGGTAACCCTGAAGCTCGTTTCTATAGAGTTGCAAGATCGGAGTCGGCACTGATGGCTTTACGGGATTGAACGATCCCATGCGGAAACGATGTCGAATGATTTCATTTGAATGGTAGTGTTGATTTGGTGCGGTCGAGGAGGCATAGCGTTTGGATGCCCCCACGGGGTAGCGTCGAGCACATGTCATCTCTGCCTATTCACCAATTCGATTGCCTAGTAGCACATGGGTGGTAGTGGCGAGTTCACCTGGACGAGTCAAGAAATGATGAGGGACTTGTTCTCTTTTTTTCTCCATGCACTTGAGGGTGCCTCATTGTTGGTTTCGGTTTGAGGACTCTATTGATTTGGGTGACCGTCTCGTGGTTGTAGCACAACGAAAAGAGCCTTTCGTGGACTCAAGGACATAGGTAGCGCCTTCCCTTGGAGTAGCTTGCGAAGTTTTAGCACACGCTCGAACATGGTCGTAAGTTCTTTAAGGGTTAGGAGAAGTCAGAGGGATGTTTTGAGGTCCATGTCTCGAAAATCCCTTATCCTGGCTGTGGCACGCTGTGTCTCTGTGTTTCACGAAGGAGTTTTCTGTTGCTCGGTCGCTTGACGGGGAATTCAGGTAACCCTGAAGCTCATTTCTATAGAGTTGCGAGATTGGAGCCGGCACTAATGGCTTTACGGGATTGAGCGATCCCATGCGGAAATGATGTCAAATGATTTCGTTTGAATGGTAGCATTGATTTGGTATGGTCGAGGAGGCATAGCGTTTGGATGTCCCCATGGGGTAGCGTCGAGCGCATGTCGTCTCTACCTATTCACCGATTCGATTGCCTAGTAGCGCATGGGTGGTAGTCACAAGTTCACCTGGATGAGTCGAGAAACAATGAGGGACTTGTTCTCTTTTGTTCTCCATGCACTTGACGATGCCTCGTTGTTGGTTTCGGTTTGAGGACTCTATTGATTCGGATAACCGTCTCATGATCGTAGCACAACGAAAAGAGCCTTTCGTGGACTCAAGGACACAAGTAGCACCTTCCCTTGGAGTAGCTTGCGAAGGTTGAGTGCACGCTCGAACACGATCATAAGTTCTTTAAGGGTTAGGAGAAGTCGGAGGGATGTTTGAGGCCCATGTCTCGAAAATCCCTTGTCTTGGCTATGGCATGCTTGAAACACCATAAAATTTTGAGCTCAGCACTTTTCCAACAAAGAAGCAGGTCCCCGTGACCCACAGATGGCCCCGGCTACATCTAGTATCAAACATGGCAACTTCGGAGATCAAGATACTTAATTTTCACTAAGTATGCATCCTCAGCGTATATGCTCAGTGTATACGCCCAAGTTTACATTCACAGCATATACGCCCAGCGTATACACTCAAGCTCATGTCCACAGCGTATATGCCCAACATACATCCTAGCGTATACGCCCAGTGTAGATGCCTCACATGTATGCTCAGCAGGTACAACTGATGAATACGCCCGACATGCAACCCCCGAAGATTGAAACAGCACTGAAGAGCAAGATTTGGTACAAGGCAGCAATTCAGAAGAACAGAGCATCCACCAGCATATACGCCTAGCATCCATAGCGTATACGCCCAGCATCCACAGCGTATATGCCCAGCATCCATAGCGTATATGCCCAGCATCCACAGCGTATACGCCTGGCATCCATAGCGTATACGCCCAGAATCTACGCCCACCTGACAAAGCGTATACACCCAGTGTATACGCCCAACAGATGTAACATGTTGTACACTTGTAAATTTTATGCTTTTGCACCCGGTCAACATGCCACGTGTTGCCCAACCCAAGTCTAACATCAAAACCTGTATAAAAGCCTGAATTTTTCATGAGCCCAAGGTCGGTCAGTAATTTTTTGGAGCAAACCAAAGAAGAAACAGAGATGCTGAGAAACAGAGCAGAGAAACCTGTACGCTGGAGAACACTATACGTTGAGCATACAGCCTCTATACGCTGTGCCTACAGATTGAACTAGCCCACAGTCATCCCTGCATCCACCGAGGCTAGTAGTCCACCTTGTGTGAAAGCCATAACTGTGTTAGACCGGTGCATTGTAACTCACACTCTGAAATACCATTGTTACATTTTCTTCCTAAAATCTTTCACAATTTGCATTAATTGTTGCATGTATTTTTTTACACTCTGTTTACGCTGTTTACGCCCTATTTACGCTTTGTTTACGCCTTTTTTACACCCTGATTACGCCGTTTATGCACTGTTTTACGCCTGTTATGCCGTTCACATATAACCCAGCGTATAGCACTTTGGTGTACGTTTGGGGAAATCCTTGTCTGATCCGCGTGTGGACCACCCAAGGTACTCTGCCTTCGTTCATTCCAGCTCGCCCTTAGGCGAAGGTAGGGTCTTCTATGTGTGTCCCGCGATCCCACGGTGAAATCATTATACATGGAGAGATTCACCTGCCTTATGAAGGAGGTGAAATCATTATACACAGAGAGGCTGCTACACCCATCATTTCATCGTACATAGATACAAATCAAGGCTCAGAGATTAAGCTCAAAGAGTCTAAAAAACACAACACAAATGAACAACAACCTATAAGCAATAATCCTTTAAACACAAAAGACGATCCACCAAAATAGAAAAACCCGGGGCCGACATTGTACATACGCAACCTCACCTAGAAATCGCAACTGACATAGAAACCACAACACATGTAGAAGCACAAGAAAATAGTAACATAGGCACAATTCCATCAGATGTTCCTTGGGCTGAGTTTCCATTCAACGTGATCAGCGAAGGGGACGCTGAATACAGAATCGTACCCGCTAACACATCTCCCAATGTCAAAATGAGAAAAATCAAAAAATCGCTAAAACAATGAACTACAAATTGTCCGAAACGACGTTAAACTATCATTCTCTGTCCGAAATGACGCTAAACTACAAACCGTCCGAAATGACGTTAAACTATGAATCATCCGAAGCAACGTTCCAAGTCCGAAATGACATTAAACTATCACGTCTACAACGACGTAAAACTAGCCACAATCAGAGATGGTCGGTCAACCGAGTGCATACAGCCAACATTTCTTGCTTATGCTGGGGCCCAAAATGGCCTTAAACTAGTGCATATAGCCTAAGATGGCCTTAAACTAGTGCATATGATCCAAGATGGCCTTAAACTAGTGCATCCATTTATACTTTGTTTTCCTTCCAATTCACAGTTCGACTTTACGCTTGCATTTCCATGTTTTCCTTTTTCGCAATTATCTTTCGCTTGTAATTACAGTTCTACTTATGATTACATCCATGCATTCCTCTTAAATAGCAAAAAACAAACCAAAACATTTTACGTTGTTGTGCCGTGTTTACAAGTTAACTCAAAAAAGAAAATTTTTTTACATACGTACAATTACAAAAGTGAACACATTCTTTGCATCCATTTAATATAACTCGAAATTTTCACTTTATAATTCTCGTATAAATTTGAGTCAGAATAGTTAAAAAACAAAACAAAATGACAAAAAAAACAAAAAACAAAAAAACTAAACATCCGGGATGGGAGGGTCATCCCCTTTAGGCCCGCTGGCATCATGGGCACCTACTCCGCTGGGGCCAGCTTCGTGGACATCGTCGCCACCTTGATCCTAAAAATGCAAAAAGAGACAATCAACATAAAAACAACAAGAGAAAGATAAAATTTCAAAAAATGTGCAACGAACAAGGTTCATAATAACAAAATGCTTACCCTAGGGGATCCCCCTAACCTGAACTCTAGCCGACAAAGAATCTCTTCTTCTGAGACATTGGCCCAATCTGTCCCCTCGAGACCCAAATCGACATCTGCTAACACCTTCCCCTTATCGACCACAGATCATGTGGGATGCATCAGAGGAAATTCACCCACAGTGACCTCCCTAGAAGTGGTCGTAAGAACCCTCTTAGGAGATTCCATCTTGACTATGGTATTCTCGGCAAAGGCATCAAACGCGGAACGTAAGCCCAAACCCTCCACGAACATCTCAAGTTGCCTCTTTTCTATGGAAATATCTTTCAATGATTTCTTATAGTTTTGCTTATGATTCTTCTCATCCTGACCCCATTTGCGCACCTTGAAGGCAAAATCCTTCCAATCTTGGCACTTGAGATTCAGCAAGTCTATCTAGGCTTTACGTTCCGCTAGCCTCCGAGTTAACGATGCATGGCGATTTAACAGGTTCCAATACTTGTTATATGTGATCTCGGACGTTCACCAGGAACTATCACCTATTAATCGGGCCGAAGCAAATTCATAACAAGCTTTTAGATCATCATGTTCGGTCGTTAACTCAGAGACCTCCTTTTCCTTTGTCTGGATTTGCAACCATAGTTCTCCGATGGATCGCCTACAAGTCCACAGCGATTTGGCATCATGCACAAGGCTTTCCACCACCTCGTCGAAGACCGGTCTTGGCACTTGTTCCACTTCTGGGGGAAGTGTGGGCAAACTGTTGATACTAACAGTCTCGGAGGGGTCCCACCTCAGCTTGGCCCCTACACACACAGAAAGGCAGTCATTAGGTAATCAAAACGGGATGTAAAATTCAAGAATATCACAAAAGATTTAAAACACCCGTACCTATCTCAGGGTCAGTTTCTTGAACATGTTCCACCACCTCATCAACTATACCCATCACAAAATCCATTTTACTTGGAATTTCAGTCCAAGAAAATGGTCTACAAACATGAGGTGGGCTAACCTTAGGTGGCATTTTGGGGGGAGCCACCTTCATGGGCACCTCCAGTTGCATCCTAGGGATTGTTCTACCTTCATCTGGGTCAGATAAAAAAATATTTAGAATGAAACAACCCAAAAATAGTAATTCACTAAGCGACGTAGCAAGCTAAAAGGAAACATACTACTTCCTCTCATCCCTTCCGGGTTAGGAGGGTCGTCAAAGTCTAAGTCGCCCTTAAGAAACCTACTGAGCATTTCCTCCGTTTCGCCTCGATCATCAAGCAGTTCAATTTGAGTGGTCCCCTCTATTCCTCCTGCCAGATCCTTATTGGTCTCCTCTTCCTCAATGAGTATGTCCGTTGTAGTCTCTTCCTCCTCGACAATAGTTTCCAGATCCTGTCTTTTTACTTCTCGAGACAAATTCAAAGGTGTTAGTTGCATATAAGCAGTCAAAGTAAAAATCATCAACAAGACTAGAAAGATGACATAATTAACATGTTGAGTTTACTTACCAGGTATCTTGAATCGGATACGTTTCACTCTGGGTTCTTCGACATCAGAGGCTGCCTCTGTTGAGTGATCACACTTCAGAAGCCTTGATTTAGCCTTCCCAATGATTTCTATGATAACACGCTCCGCTCTTCTGGTAGTAAAGGGCACGTCCTCTGGTTCCATCCCCACACTATCATGTATGTGGATGGAGGTACCAGATGACCCTCCTATTGTGATGGAGAGGGATTCGTCAATCCCCTCAAGTGCATCCTGGGATCCAGTCGTTTCAAACAAGTGGTTGATCCATGGGTGGGATAATTGATATCAATCCCATAGAACATACTTGTTGTCTGCACGAACTACCAGAAACTAGGCTAAGCGATGAAGATAACCAGCAAAGAATGCAAAAGTAAAGTGAGACTGCGCCTCGACATTCGAGCGCAATCGAACTATCTCTTTGTGCAGACCCAACAACAAAAACTGGGCCCAATTATAACGCATGCTAGTTTCTAGGATAGTTCGCATGATCTGCACAACCTCTACCCCAAGACTCTTCACCTGGGACAAGGATTTAGGGATTACCCATGCCTAAAACAGGGGATATAATTCATTTACCTCTTCAACCTTCGTTTTCCCCTGCATAGGGAATCCCTTGGCACCCTTGGCTACGCCCAACCAGTCCTCTAACTCACGAACCGTATGAAGCTCTTTATGGGCCCTATTCAAAACTACATTTATACCAGCCGTCGGTACACCAAACAGATTCGAAAAGAATTCGGGCGATAGATGGAAAACTATCTTAACACCCTTAATCCAGGTGCTATAATAGGAGATGGATTTTTCGCACGAGTCAACAATTCCTATAATTTCTGCTATGGACACATTAGGGCTAGGGGGTCATAAAGAGCCCTGTAAGGTCGGCCCTCTCTAAACAATGGACAACAGATGGTGGGACACTGGTGCGCAGCCATTTCTGAGCCTTACTAATCTCCCCGAACTTCATGGAGAGGGTAGTTTCTGTTCGTCCGGTTGCGACAGGGTCTCCACCAGGAGGAACATCAACTGTAGATACAATTCAAAATCATCATATCAGTATAACCCCTAGCAGTCAGACAAGCAAACTAAGGAATTTAGAAAATACTATCACTTACCTTCAGGGGTGGGCTTAGAGGTGCTACCCAAGTCAGAGTCATGAAGAAAAGTTGGCCCCTTAGGCGACCAATCTCCGTGTAACCATCCACGAGCTATGCATTGGGTGAACGCTCTAGAAAATATTTTGTGAAAATGGACCATAACATCCTTGGTTTGAGCTAACACAGCTCCGCGAAGGATGGGATCCACCATGAACATTTCTAAAGTGATACGAGCCAACACAAGTCCATCATCATCAACACATACTCCATCTTCATTAACTGCGGGCCTGCAAAAGAACAATCGTCAAAATAGAAGCAAACACCAAAACATAAAACCAAAAATGACAAGCTAAACAAAACTACCTCTCTATCCGGTACACCGTGCCAGGAGGGTTCTGAAATAATGTGTGCACGCGAGCAGCCAGGAATAAGGTATTGTTGTGGTAGTCAGGCCCTTGCGGTAGTAGAACCCATACGTGCGTTAATGGGTGAGCAGATCTGGGTCTGCCAGAAGGACCGTCCTCGATCATGAGTGGCTCCTCATCGATATCCACCATAAAAATTGTAACACCCTCTGTGGCTCCTGATAACATTTCCTCTAGCACACTTCAGGCCTCAATTTCACACAGGTGGGACCAAATCACCACCTTGAATCTGTCCAACATGAAGGCCAAGAATTCATCGGCCCCCTCCCTGAACCATACCCCATTATTTTCAATAGTTAAATCAGGGGTAGGTTCATCGGCCTTAATGGGGCCAAACCACGTCAATATCCCAACTAGCTCAACTACCAGGAGAAAAGGTTCAGTGTCCCTGCAAGCAAACAAAATGCCACAGTAAATCGGCCATAGATGAAAATAGACGAAAAGTAAAATTTCACATTGTAGGTCGACACTTAGAAAAATTACAAACTGTTTACGCTCGATGTATACGCTGGGCGTATACGCTGTCAAAACTATTTATGCTAGGCGTATACACTGTCAAAATCATTTATGCTGTGAAAATAGTTCTACGCTATACATCGCCTGAAAAAGAACAAACTATTCACGCACAGCGTATACGCTGTAAAAATTCTCAGCATATACGCCATAAAAATAGTCAGCGTATACGCCATGCAGATCGCCAGCATATACGCTATGTAAATAGTTTACGCCGAACACCGTAAAAGACCTACGAATAGTCAGCGTATACGTTGATAAAATCGTCTATGCTCCAGGCCAGTAAAATCTGTTTACGCTGTGCATTCATAAAAAACGATTACGCTATGAACAACTTAGGCTACGTGTAGTATACGCTCTATGCTAACTATCTACACTGGGCATATACACCAAGAAAAACTATTTATGCTATCTGTCTACGTCAGGCGTATACGCCAAAACCCTCTACGCTGATTATCTACACTAAGAAACTTGTACAAATAAAAATAACTAAGAGGCAGGATCAGAGCCTACCTGTGTGATGATCCAGGCCACGATGGAACCCTCGGCCTGGGTAGACACTGCAGCATGGCCTCGCTCTCCTCCGTGAACGTCAGATCAGGCTCCTTCCTCCCCTAGCCTTCCACCTCCTTGCCTTTACCCATCTCGGCATCCTCTACGCTGGGATTGGTAGGTTTATGTTGAGGGTTGAGACCGCTTACGCCTATGCTGAGCCCCTACGCCGAGTTGAAGTCTCTACGCTCATGCTGAGTTGGGATGTCTACGCTGACGCTTCAACCTCTACGCTCCGCGTTTATGCCAGGGTTTGGCTATTTACGCTTACGCTCGGGGTTTGGTTGCTTACACTGACGCTAAGGGTTCAATCGTTTACACTTACGCTAGGTCATCTACGCTCAGGATTTACGCTTGGTATTTACGCTAGCTGAAAATTTGGTGTGATAACAAATGACCCCCCCTGCCCTTTATATAGCGCTCCGCAGCTGCCGCCGCCGCTGCCTTCCAGTTAGTCACCTTTTTACTTTTTTACACATTTTAATCAAAATTTGCTTGAAAAATAATAAAAAATACATATATATTTAAAATAAGACAAATATTACTACACCATCCCCCATAAACCCAAATTCACATGTTCATACCAAACATTCAAGTGTAAATATTAGACGGCCCGGTACGGCCTTAAACTACCATGACGGCTCGGTACGGCCTTAAACTGCCATGATGGCCCGGTATGGCCTTAAACTGCCATGTTGGCCCAGTAAGGCCTTAAACTACCACATACAATCCCCTGTGGCCCAGTATGGCCTTAAACTACCAACCATGGCCCAGTAAGGCATTAAACTGCCGTGCGTCCCGGAGTGATGATAAACCACCATTATGCATGTGCACACAATTTAAGTTGCCTAAGAACATCGAACAATACTCATCGCCTCATTCTGCTCTCTGTTTATTGGCAAGAGCAAGCCTGATGGACTGCCAACATTTAGTTGCACTGTTAATCATTGATGGACCATATGGAAAAATTGCAAGGGACATCGACATAAATCTCATCCACTTAAGTTCATCAACGGATGACACAATCATAGCCTCAACACAGTAAACACTAGATAACTATGAAGGTATGACAAAGCCCCTTGACATAGAAGCTGAAAATATTACCAAAGACCCGTTGACCAAAACTCCCATCATCATGTCTCATGGAGAAGCTAAAATATTAAAACTAAGTACATTCTTGCAACCTCAACTGGCCAAAGACATAGAGAAAGTGCTTAGGGACAACATAAAAGCATTTACATGGTCATACACGAACATGCCCGGATTGGATGCTCGAATCGTTCAGCACAACATCATCCTTGATCCAAAATTGAGGCCAGTAAAACAAAAGGTACAGAAGGTTAAACCTGAGGTAGCATTGGCAGTTCGCAATGAGATCACCAAACTTTATTAGGCTGGTTTCATTTGGGTTGTCGATTACATCGATTGGATGTCCAACATGGTCATTGTCCCAAAAAAGAACAGAAGCATTCGCTTATGCATTGACTTCCGGGATCTAAACGTGGCAACCATAAAAGATGATTTCCCCTACCCAGCATCGATCAACTTGTTGAATCAACCACTGGGCATGCCCTATTGTCTTTTATGGATGTCTTCTTGGGATACAACTAGATACGCATCAACCCGGAGCATCAGCTCTGGACTACCTTTATGACACCCTGGGGAATCTTTTGTTATACAATGATACCCTTTGGCCTCAAGAATGCTGGGGCCACATATCAAAGGGTGATGACATTCATCTTTAGCAATTACATGCTACACTTGCTCAATGACTACATGGACGACATTGTGATTAAATCAAAGACATCAGAACAACACGTGCAAGATCTTGAATTAGTGCTAAAATGCTGCTTAAAATACGAGTTGAGACTTAATCCAAAGAAATGCGTCTTCGGTGTCAAAATAGGAAAAATGCTTGGGTTCATAGCCTCAGAAGTAGGGATACGAGTAGACCCCGATAAAGTTAAGGCCATAACAAACTTAAAACCACCTAGCAACCTTACTGAACTTCAAGGTTTACAAGATAGATTACAGTTCATCAGAAGGTTCATAGAAAAACTAACAGATAAATTAAAACCTATGAATCACTTATTACGTAAGAATGTCCATTTTGAATGGACTCCCCAGTGCCAAGAAGAATTCGATAATATTAAAACGGCACTTGCCCGACTACCCATAGTTTATCCACCTCAAAATGATAAACCATTCTACATCTACCTCACCACTTCGGATTCGTCAATCGCATCTATGCTTTTCCAGAAACAAGATGACGAAACCGAAGTCCCTGTCTACTACTTGAGCCATGCATTAGTTGCCCACGAGAAAAAAGTATAATGAAGTGGAGAAGTCATGTTTAGCTTTGTTCTTTTCTTTAAATAAATGACGACATTACCTCTTCCAGAATCAAGTTAACATAATTTGCAAGGATAATGTGCTCAGAGCCATCGCTAGAAACATTTACGAGTCAAGTAGGATAGCCCATTGGAAAGCCATGATAGTTGAGTTTGACCTGCACTGCATAACGCAATCATCAGTTAAAGGTCAAGCCATAGCAAATAAAATGGCCACGTCACCAACATACGATCAAGCGACAATAGAGCCAGAATTCCTGGATGAGAATATAAGTGTAATAGACATAGTGCCCAATGACTATGACGCTATTCTAAACTTCGATGGAGCATCCACCTCTTGAGGGGGAAGTGCTGCCGCTATCATCACCTATCCCTACGAGGAGATCAGACCCTTTGCTTATCATTTCAACTTTCACTGTACCAACAACATAGCAGAGTACGAAGGTCTCCTTAGAGGTCTTACGGCAGCACTAGATTCAGGCATCACATGACTAGTGGTCAGAGGAGACTCGCAACTGGTCTTAAACCAAGTCACAGATATTTATACGTGCAAAGCTCAACATTTACAACCATACTGTGACTTGGGAAAATAGTTAATGAGGCGATTTGAAAACATTGATGTGCAACATGTCTTTAGGAATGACAATACCGTCGCAGACGCACTGGCCACCTTAGCATTAAACATATCGCCTGACATGTTCCATACATTGCCAAGCTCCATAATCAGCTATGCCAAACCAATAACCGATACCCCTGATACATTGCCAATTGCATCCGTTAGTACAACACACGCGATAGAATGGTATGATGACATAAAAGAGTACCTTCTATGCGGTGAAACACCGTGACATCTAACAAATGCACAAAAAGACGCAGTACGAAAACGTTCAAAACAATATACACTGGTAGGAGATACATTGTGTCATCGATCCTACGAAGGCATATTGCTAACGTGCGTTAGTAGTACTGATGTCCAAACCATCGTTGAGCAAGTACATGATGGACTATGCAAAGGACACATAGTGCCTAAAGAAATGGCGACAAAAATAAGACGCCTAGGTTATTATTGGCCACACATGGAGTATGACTGCCTTTCCAAAGCTAAAACATGTAGTACCTGCCAAAGACACAGTAATCTAATCCATGTCCCACCAAACGAGTTGCATACTGCACAAATCACTTGGCCTTTTCAAAAGTGGGGGTTGGACGTTATTGGACCAATAACACCCTCATCTTCTGCAGGGCATAGTTTCATTATCACCTCAACAGAATATTTCACGAAGTGGGTAGAAGCTATTCCCCTTTGAAAAACCACATCTAAACACGTATGCAACTTCATTCTCGAAAATATTATAACCCATTTTGGCATTCCCATGACTATCATCACTGACAATGGGCCACAATTCAGTAGTGCCGAGATCAAACCTTTCTGCGAAAGTCTGGGGATCAAAAACTCATTTTCATCTCCTTACTACCCTCAGAGCAACGGGCAAGCAGAGGAAACAAACAAAACCATCATCACAATACTTAAAAAGATGCTTACTCAAAGAAAAAGAAGATGGCATGAACAGCTGGTATACGCATTGTGGGCATATCGTACGACACATCGGACTTCAATAGGTAAAATGCCATATAGTATTTTTTATGGTTTAGAAGCTATTTTACCTCTAGAATTATAGGTACCATCTTTAAGGATCACACTTTCTAGACTTCTTGACGAAGGACAAAACAATGACCTACGCATCATTGACTTAGATTCGATGGAGGAGGAATGCACATGTGCACTCGATCAGATTGAATGGTATCAAAAGCAGCAACGGCAATGCCATCGACATGACATTCATAAGAACCCTATCAAAGAAGGTGACCTTATACTTAAGGCCGTTCGGGAACACCCGGATAAATTCTCAGCCAATTGGGAAGGGCCCTACTTGGTCACCATAGCATATGACAATGGAGCATTCAAGTTAGCTGATATGGAAGCAAATGAGCTTGCAAATCCAATAAATCATTCGTTCCTGAAGCCATTCGATGTTTGAACATAGTTAGGTACGTGCGAGTCCTAGATTATGACTTAAAACTGATACCATGGCTCGTCCTAGAATCACGATGCTAAACTGATACCACAGAGAAGTCCTGGATCATGACTTAAAACTGATACCACCGGTCGTCATGGCATCATGACGATAAATTGGTCCCACTAAATGTCTGCAAGGACAATAAACTAGCACTCGTCTGTAATGACAATAAACTAGTGTCCATCCGGCACGACAGTAAACTGCCACAGTTGCATTCACCAGAGTCTGCTAAGACTATAAACTGGTTTGCCTCTTCACAGTCCGCCAAGACTATAAACTAGCAATGTACCGTCCACTACGATGCTAAACAGGCAATGTCCAAAGGGTTATGACATAAAAATAACCCACGACAGTCCGCTATGACTATAAACTGGCAACTTCAGCTCTACCTTCCTGATCCATGGCTACATTCAAACTCCATCAGAGCAGTCGTCTCGCTCAACATGAATTGGTCTCAACAACATCACCGCCATTCATATTTAGTGCCTGAAATCTTACTTGGTGCCTTTGCTTCATCAGTTGTTATTTAAGTCTAAGTTTGCTTATTCACTCGTGGTTTTCTTGTCTTTTCAGAGTTGTGTTTGCAGGATGACACCCAGAGGTCTTCATGCAAGAATGCACTTCATCACAGCAACAAGGTATCACATTATTCCTAACATACGTGGCAAGGTTAATCAATCCATTCACTGGTACATCCCCATTTTCCGGTACATTCCCTATCTATTCATCGACATACTCTGCTCAGTCACACCTCTGATATACCCAGTATACCCCAAAAATTTGAGCACACTGTTACACGCTGTGACACTCTCAAGCAATTGCAACACACAATATGGCACATGAGCATGAGTGAAAAATTGAAAGAAAGCTCTTTCCAAAAAACAAAGAGACACAAAAAAAATGCTCATGTCTAAAACAATCAAGAAACATCCAATTGCATGGCTTTGGCTCTCCGCCAACAGGCTCCCCTTTAAACATCAGACAAGGGTCCTGTTCCTCCAAAGAATGCAATACCTCACCATGTGGCTTTGGTTGTGCCAACAAGTCCTTTCAAACACTAAACAAGGATCTTGTTCCACAAAAGGATGCACATCGCATGCCTTGATTCCGAGTCTGCTAAACAATGGCTATTGACTAGGATCAACATGAACTGTATACAAACCAGAACAACCTTCACCATGCACAATCCCTTGATCAATTCCCAATTCACAAGGTACATGCCCTTATCCTGCTATAAACTTTATCTACCCAATCCCATGTACTACTGAACACGGTGCGATGACATCTGGCCAAGTGTCGAAGGACAATGCTACCAAGTTGCTTGTGGTGTTTTGTACTTCTTTGTCGACGCTTCTCGAGTTAATTCCTCCAAGCGTCAACAAAGAGGGGCCAATGAAACACCATAAAATTTTGAGCTCAGTACTTTTCCAACAAAGAAGCAGGCCCCCATGATCCACAGACAGCCCCGGCTACATCTGGTATCAAACATGGCAACTTTAGAGATCAAGATACTAATTTTCACTAAGTATGCATCCTCAGCGTATACGCCCAAGTTTACATTCGCAGCGTATACGCTCAAGCTCATGTCCACAACGTATACACCCAGCATACATCCTAGCATATATGCCCAGCGTAGACACCTCACATGTACGCTCAGCAGGTACAACTGATGAATACACCCGGCATGCAACCCCCGAAGATTGAAACAGCACTGAAGAGCAAGATTCGGTACAAGGCAGCAATTCAGAAGAACAGAGCATCCACCAGCATATACACCCAACATATACGCCTAACATCCATAGTGTATACGCCCAGCATCCACAGCGTATACGCCCAGCATCCACAACGTATACGCCCAACATCCACCAGTGTATACGCCCAGCATATACACCTGGCATCTATAGCGTATATGCCCAGCGTATACACCCAGAATCTACACCCACCTGACATAGCGTATATGCCCAGTGTATACGCCCAACAGATGTAACATGTTGTACACTTGTAAATTTTATGCTTTTGCACCCGGTCAACGTGCCACATGTTGCCCAACACAAGTCTAACGTCAAAACTTGTATAAAAGCCCAAATTTTTCATGAGCCCAAGGTCGGTCGGCAATTTTTGGAGCAAACCAAAGAAGAAACAAAGACGCTGAGAAACAGAGCAGAGAAACCTATACGTTGGAGAACACTGTACGCTGAGCATACAGCCTCTATACGCTGTGCCTACAGATTGAACCAGCCCACAGTCATCCCTGCATCCACTGGGGCTAGTCGTCCGCCTTGTGTGAAAGCCATAACTGCATTAGACCAGTGCATTGTAACTCATACTCTGAAATACCATTGTTACATTTTCTTCCTAAAATCTTTCACAGTTTGCATTAATTGTTGCATGTATTTTTTTTACACTCTGTTTACGCTGTTTACACCCTGTTTACGCTCTGTTTACACCCTAATTACGTCGTTTACGCACTGTTTTACGCCTGTTACACCGTTCACGTATAACCCAGCGTATAGCACTTTGGTGTACGTTTGGGGAAAGCCTTGTCTAATTTTCATGCAGACCACCCAAGGTACTCTACCTTCATTCATTTCAGCTTACCCTCAAGCGAAGGTAGGGTCTTCTGTACGTGTCCCGCGATCCCACGGTCTCTGTTTCCTTCTAGCCGAAGACTGACGATTTCAGACGGTACAACGCTGTGTCTCTGGGTTTCACGAAGGAGTTTTCTATTGCTCGGTCGCTTGACAAGGAATTCGGGTAACGCTAAAATTCTTTTCTATAGAGTTGCGAGATCGGAGCTGGCACTGATGGTTTTACGGGATTTAACGATCCCATGTGGAAACGATGTCGAATGATTTCATGCGAATGGTAGCATTGATTTGGTATGGTGGAGGTGGTAGAGTGTCTAGATGCCCTCATCGGGTAGCGTCGAGTGCATGTCATCTCTACCTATTCACTGATTTGATTGCCTAGTGGTGCATGGGTGGTAGTGGCGAGTTCACCTGGACGAGTCGAGAAACGATGAGGGACTTGTTCTCTTTTGTCCTCCATTCACTTGAGGGTGTCTCATTGTTGGTTTCGGTTCGAGGACTCTATTGATTTGGGTGACCATCTCGTGGTCATAGCACAATGAAAAGAGCCTTTTGTGGACTCAAGGACACATGTAGCACCTTCCCTTGGAGTAGCTTGCGAAGTTTGAGCACACGCTCAAACACAGTCGTAAGTTCTTTAAGGGTTAGGAGAAGTCAGAGGGATGTTTGAGGCCCATGTCTCGAAAATCCCTTGTGTTGGCTACAGCATGCTATGTCTCTGTGTTTGACAAAGGAGTTTTCTATTGCTCGGTCGCATGACGTGGAATTCGGGTAACCCTGAAACTCATTTCTATAGAGCTACGAGATCGGAGTCGTCCCTGATGGCTTTAAGGGATTTAATGATCCTATGCGGAAATGATGTCGAATGATTTTGTGTAAATGGTAGCATTGATTTGGTGTGGTCGAGGAGGCAGAGCGTTTGGATGCCTCCACGGGCTAGCATCGAGCGCATGTTTCCTCTGCCCATTCACCGATTCGATTGCCTAGTAGCGCATGGGTGGTAGTGGCAAGTTCACCTGGATGAGTCGAGAAATGAAGAGGGACTTGTTCTCTCTTATTCTTCATGCACTTTTGGGTGCCTCACTGTTGGTTGTGGTTTCAGGACTCTATTGATTTGGTTGACAGTTTTGTAGTCATAGCACATCGAAAAGAGCTTTCGAGGATTCAAGGACAGAGGTAGTGCCTTCCCTTCGAGTAGCTTGCGAAGTTTGAGCGCACACTCGAACATGGTCGTAAGTTCTTTAAGGGTTAGGAGAAGTCGGAGGGATGTTTGAGGCCCATGTCTCAAAAATCCCTTGTCTTGGCTGTGGCACACTGTGTCTCTGGGTTTAACGAAGGAGTTTTTTGTTGCTCTATCGCTTAACAGGGAATTCGGGTAACCCTGAAACTTGTTTCTATAGAGTTGTGAGATCGGAGCTGACACTAATGGCTCAAAGGGAGTGAAGGATCCAATTTGGAAATGATGTCGAATGATTTCGTGTGAATGGTAGCGTTGATTTGGTGTGGTCGAGGTGGCAGAGTGTTTGGACACCCCCACTGGGTAGCGTCGAGCGCATGTCGTCTCTGCCTATTCACCAATTCTATTTCCTAGTAGCGCATGGGTGGTAGTGGCGAGTTCACCTGGATGAGTCGAGAAAATTTGAGGGATTTGTTCTCTTTTGTTCTCCATGCACTTGAGGGTGCCTCATTGTTAGTTTCGGTTCGAGGAATCTATTGATTCGGGTGACCATCTCGTGGTCATAGCACAACGAAAAGAGCCTTTTGTGGACTCAAGAACACAGGTAGTGCCTTCTCTTGGAGTAGCTTGTGAAGTTTGAGCACACGCTCGAACACAGTCATAAGTTCTTTAAGGGTTAGGAGAAGTCAGAGGGATGTTTGAGGCCCATGTCTCGAAAATCCCTTGTCTTGGCTGTGGCACGCTGTGTCTCTCGTTTTCACAAAGGAGTTTTCTGTTGCTCGGTCGCTTGATGGGAAATTCGGGTAACGCTGAAATTCATTTCTATAGAGTTGCGAGATCAGAGTCGGCACTGATGGCTTTACGAGATTTAACGATCCCATGCGGAAACGATGTCGAATGATTTCGTGTGAATGGTAGTGTTGATTTGGTGCGGTCGAGGTGGCAGAGCGTTTGGACGCCTCCACAAGGTAGCGTTGAGCGCATGTCGTCTCTGCCTATTCATCGATTCAATTGCCAAGTAGCACATGGATGGTAGTGGTGAGTTCACCTAGACGAGTCGAGAAATGAAGAGGGACTTGTTCTCTTTTGTTCTCCATGCACTTGAGGGTGACATGCTGTTGGTTTCGGTTTGAGGACTCTATTGATTCGGGTGACCATCTTGTGGTTGTAGCACATCAAAAAGAGCTTTCATGGATTCAAGGACACAAGTAGCACCTTCCCTTGTAGTAGCTTGCGAAGTTTGAGCACACGCTCGAACATGGTCGTAAGTTCTTTAAGGTTTAGGAGAAGTCGGAGGGATGTTTGAGATCCATGTCTCAAAAATCCCTTGTCTTGGCTATGGCACACTGTGTCTCTGGGTTTAACGAAGGAGTTTTCTGTTGCTTGGTCACTTGACGGGGAATTCGGGTAACCTTGAAACTCATTTTTATAGAGTTGCAAGATCGGAGCCGACACTGATGGCTCAACGGGAGTGAAGGATCCAATTTGGAAACGATGTCGAATGATTTCGTGCAAACGATAGCGTTGATTTGGTGTGGTCGAGGTGGCAGAGCATCGGGATGCCCTCACGGGGTATCTTTGAGCGCATGTCTTCTATGCCTGTTCACCAATTCGATTGCCTAGTAGCGCATGGGTGGTAGTGGTGAGTTCACCTTGTCGAGTCGAGAAACGAAGAGGGACTTGTTCTCTCTTGTTCTCCATGCATTTGCGGGTGCCTTGCTGTTGGTTGCGGTTTGAGGACTCTATTGATTTGGGTGACCGTTTCATGGTCATTGCTCATCGAAAAGAGCCTTTTTTGGATTCAAGGACTCAGGTAGCACCTTCCCTTGGAGTAGCTTGCGAAGTTTGAGTGCACGCTCAAACACGGTCGTATGTTCTTTAAGGGTTAGGAGAAGTCGGAGGGATGTTTGAGGCCCATATCTCGAAAATCCCTTGTCTTGGCTACGGCACGCTGTGTCCCTGGGTTTCACAAAGGAGTTTTCTGTTGCTCGGTCATGTGACAGGGAATTCTAGTAACGCTGAAATTCATTTCTATAGAGTTGCGAGATCAGAGCCGGGACTGATGATTGTACGGGATTGAACAATCCCATACGGAAATGATGTCGAATGATTTTGTGTGAATGGTAGGATTGATTTGGTGTGGTCGAGGTGGTAGAGTGTCTGGACACCCCCACTGGGTATTGTTTAGTGCATGTCGTGTCTGCCTATTCACTGATTCGATTGCCTAGTAGCGCATGGGTGGTAGTGGCGAGTTCACCTGGAGGAGGCGAGAAACGAAGAGCGACTTGGTCTCTCTTGTTCTCCATGCACTTGTGGGTGCCTCGCTATTTTTTTCGATTCGAGAATTTTATTAATTCAGGTGACTGTTTCATGATTGTAGCATATCAAAAATAGCCTTTCATGAATTCAAGGACACAGGCTTATGTTGTGATGCGAACGACGCCGTCGGCGTTGGGTGATAGTTGGGTTTGTGATTCTGGGATGCATCTCTCGTTTTCGTTGATGCGATAGCCGTTGAGCACATGCAAATGGCTACGTCAGGTTTGTGTGGTTGAGGTAGCAGAGCATGTCAACACCCCCAGGGGGTAGTGTCAGGTGCATGTTTCCTCTTCCTGATCACGGATCGGACCGCTCAGTAGCGCGCGGGTGGTAGATGCGAGTTCACGTGCACGTGTGGGGGTACCGGGAGGATTGAGGTTCTATTGTCCTTCATGCATGTTCATGTGGCTCATTCCTCAATGGGTGGCCCCTGAGGTGGCCTTTGTGGGTGCGATGTGTGCTGCTTCCTGCGTGGAACTTTGTTCTCACAGAGAAGCATTTTTGAGGTAGCGCTCTCGGGTTAGGTAATCGTATCGAGGGGATGGCAGAACCCGTAGGCGTACCTTGATGTTGGGCATTTGCATGAATGTTGGACGGTGCGGGTAGTAAGCTATGTGCTTGTGCAATGCCCTCAACACTTGCACATCTATGGTCGAGAGCGAGGCTGAGTTTGTCGCCTGTTGCAATGCCGCATTTCCTAGGCGTAAACCGGGGAACGGTGCCCGCGAAAGATGCTGTGCGAAATCGGTGCGTGGAGGGTCTGTTGTGCCTTTCGAGTAAGGAAGGATGATGGTGCCCACCGCACGAGTGCAGATGGCATTACCTGGTTGATCCTGCTAGTAGTCATATGCTTGTCTTGAAGATTAAGCCATGCATGTCTAAGTATGAACTTACTTCAAATGGTGAAACTGCAGATGGCTCATTAAATCAGTTATAGTTTCTTTGATGGTACCTTACTACTCGGATAACTGTACTAATTCTAGAGATAATACGTGCAGAAAATCCTGACTCTCAGAAGGGATGCATATATTAGATAAAAGGCCGATGCGAGCTTGCTCATTTGCTTGGTGAATCATGGTAACTGGACGGATCGCACGGCCCTTGTGCCAGCGATGCTTCATTCAAATTTTTGCCCTATCAACTTTCGATAGTAGGATAGAGGCCTACCATGGTTGTGATGGGTGATGGGGAATTAGGGTTCGATTTCAGAGAGGGAGCCTGAGAAACAGCTACCACATCTAAGGAAGGTAGCAGGCGTGCAAATTACCCAATCCTGACATGGGGAGGTAGTGACAATAAATAACAATACCGGGCTCATCGAGTCTAGTAATTGGAATGAGTACAATTTAAAGCCCTTAACGAGGATCCATTAGAGGGCAAGTCTGGTGCTAGCAGCCATGGTAATTCCAACTCCAATAGTGTATATTTAATTTGTTGCAGTTAAAAAGCTCGTAGTTGGATCTTGGGATGGGGCGGTCGGTCCACCGATGCGGTGTGCATCGACCACTCCATTCCTTCTGTCAGTGACGTGGTGCTGGCCTTAATTGGATGGGTCACGGCTCCGATGCTGTTACTTTGAAAAAACTAGAGTGCTCAAAGCAAGCCTATGCTGTGAATACATTAGCATGGAATAACGCGATAGGATTTCGATCCTGTTGTGTTGGCCTTCGGGATGGGAGTAATGATTAATAGGGACTGTCGGGGGCATTCGTATTTCATTGTCAGAGGTGAAATTCTTGGATTTATGAAAGACGAACTAGTGCGAAAGCATTTGCCAAGGATGTTTTCATTAATCAAGAACGAAAGTTGGGGGCTCGAAGACGATCAGATACCGTCCTAGTCTCAACCATAAACGATGCCGACCAGGGATCGGCGGATGTTGCTCTTAGGACTCCGTCGGCACCTTCCGAGAAATCAGAGTGTTTGGGTTCCGGGGGGAGTATGGTCGCAAGGCTGAAACTTAAAGGAATTGACGGAAGGGCACCACCAGGAGTGGAGCCTGTGGCTTAATTTGACTCAACACGGGAAAACTTACCAGGTCCAGACATAGTAAGGATTGATAGATTGAGAGCTCTTTCTTGATTCTATGGGTGGTGGTGCATGGCCGTTCTTAGTTGGTGCAGTGATTTGTCTAGTTAATTCTGTTAATGAACAAGACCTTAGCCTACTAACTAGCTACATGGAGGTATGCCCTTTGCAGATAGCTTCTTAGAGGGACTATGGCCACTCAGGCCATGGAATTTTGAGGCAATAATAGGTCTGTGATGCCCTTAGATGTTCTAGGCCGCACGCGTGCTACACTGATGCATTCAGTGAGCCTCCTTCCCTGGTCTGAGAGGATCGGGAAATCTTGTGAAAATGCATCATGATGGGGATAGATCTTTGCAATTATCGGTCTTGAATGAGGAATTCCTAGTAAGCGTGAGTCATCAGCTCGTGTTGACTACATCCCTGCTCTTTGTACACACCGCCCGTCGCTCCTACCGATTGAACGATCCGATGAAATGTTCAGATTACGACGATGATGATGGTTTCGCCATCATCGACATCATGAGAAGATCATTGAACCTTATCTTCTAGAGAAAGGAGAAGTCGTAACAAGGTTACCATAGGTGAACCTACAGTTGGATCATTGACATGCACATGGTTTTGTCTCGTTGGTCACGGTCTTGCGTTCCCGTCGCAATGACGAAGAATGCTTGGAGGGGACCATGACGATGGTGCCGCGCTGGGACAAGACTTCCTAGGAAGAGTGTGTGCTTGGTAGGGGCACGAGATGTTGCATCCAAATTATGCCTTACACGTTCGACGGATCGATGGCTCGAAGGGCACGCCATCGCCCAGGTAGGCTTCGGGGCGTCGATCCGGAGGGGGCTTAGGTTCCCTCCCGATGGAGGATGTGTTGTCGTCGTCCATTGAGGATAGGCAACCCATGAAGGGAGCATGTACACCTGGGTGAGAGAGAGTTATGGAGCTCTACGTTCATGGTCAAACAGCTTTTAAAATACAAAGGCTAGACGCGAGGGGGACATACGAGGGCTACTTTTTTCTTCCCCGGGCCATCCGGTTCCACGAGAGGAGGGGATAAGACGTGATGGCTAGGTGCAGCTCTCTTCTCCCGTTGCACATGTTCTAGGTGAATGGCTACCCTCAGCCTGTGGGTTGCAGGGTACGTCATCGCTTCGGGAAAATGCGAGGGGCATTGAGTTGAACAGTTGCGATGCTGGTGCTTCACGGGTTGTCATCCCGCGCACCCGTGGGTTGCATAGCAGGGTCCTCGTTCATAGGGTGGTTGACACCATCCTTGTCTAGACGTGGATGCAAGGTCGCATCCCTCGGGTGGCGCCTGCTTCTCTTTCCCCAATGCAAGGGTGCGAGTGGCACCAAGGATGCAATGAACGTCCGCCGCGGCGGTCAACCAGGGTTGGTGACCCCAACCACGACTCTCGACAATGGATATCTCGGCTCTCGTTTCGATGAAGAACGTAGCGAAATGTGATACTTTGTGTGAATTGCAGAATCCCGTGAATCATCGAATCTTTGAACGTAAGTTGCGCTTGAGGCCTAGGTCAAGGGCATGTCTGGCTAGGTGTAATGAAAGATCCTAGGGCGCACCCTCTTCGCCCCGTGCGAGGGGGCAACGGATGTGGTTGTCCATGTCTCTCAAGGTGTGGTTGCCTGAAAAGTTGCCATCATTTGTGTTTTCTGGCTTCTACTCGGATGGAGCGATGGATGGTGGTGGTGGTCTGTGCATTCCCTGTGCTGAGTGCGCATGAGGTACGTTGGCCCCCTCCCTGACCTTCTCCTTCGATGTGATGTAGGACCGAGCGACCGGCAGGGGCGATGTTCCTCCTTTGCATCGTGCATAGGAGGGGTGATGCTCCCTCTTCACAGTGACCCCAATTTAGGTGAGGTACCCGCTGAGTTTAAGCATATAACTAAGCGGAGGAAGAGAAACTTACGAGGATTCCCCTAGTAATGGTGAGCGAACCGGGAACAGCCCAGCGTGAAAATCTGGTGACGGTGGCCACCCGAATTGTAGTCTACAGAAGTGTCCCCTACGGTGGACCGAGCCTAAGTCCCCTGGAATGGGGCACCGGAGAGGGTGACAGCCCCATCAGGCTCGGACCCTACTGCATCACAGGGCGCTATTGGTGAGTCGGGTTGTTTGGGAATGTAGCCCTAAGCGGGTGGTAAATTCCGTCCAAGGCTAAATACACGTGAGAGACTGATAGCGAACAAGTACCGTGAGGGAAAGATGAAAAGGACTTTGAAAAGAGAGTTAAAAAGTGCTTGAAATTATTGAGAGGGAAGCGGATGGAGGCCAACGTTGCTTCCTAGCTGGACGTCGAGCGGAGCGTGTATGCTTTGGTCTGCCGCTCTGTCCGAGAGACGAGTCCATGTGGATCAGCATCGTGGCACAAGCATGCGCAGCTGGTTGCATGCGTGCTACCACTGCGACAGTCAAGGATCCAAGCGTGCGTCGCCTAGAAGGGTGGGTTCTGCGATGCCTATGCACTCGGGACATGAATTGTGTGGGCTTTCCATTCGACCCATCTTAAAACACAGACCAAGGAGTCTAACATGCGTCCGAGTCGTCAGGTTTGGAAACCCGCACGGTGCAAGGAAGCTGAAAGGTGGGATCCGTGCACAGGCATAGAGCACCGTCCACTGACCTTGATCTTGTTGAGAAGGGTTCGAGTGAGAGCATGCCTGTTGGGACCTGAAAGATGGTGAACTATGCCTTAGCAGGACGAAGCTAGAGGAAACTCTGGTGGAGGCCCATCATGATACTGACATGAAAATCATTCATCTGACTTGGGTATAGGGGCAAAAGACTAATCAAACCATCTAGTAGCTGGTTCCCTTCGAAGTTTCCCTCAGGATAGCTGGAGCTCACATTCTTGAGTTTTATCAGGTAAAGCAAATGATTAGAGGCATCGAGGATGCAACACCCTTGACCTATTCTCAAACTTTAAATAGGTAAGACAGCGTGGCTGCCTCAATGAGCCACGTCAATGAATCGAGAGCTTCAAGCGGGCCATTTTTGGTAAGCAGAACTAGCGATGTGGGCTGAACCGAAAGTCGAGCTACGATGCCTAACTACGCGCTAACCCAGAACCCATAAAGGGTGTTGGTTGATTAAGACAGCAGGACGGTGGTCATGGAAGTCAAAATCTGCTAAGGAGTGTGTAACAACTCACCTGCTGAATCAACTAGCCCCGAAAATGGATGGCGCTTAAGC
>MNCI01016631.1:25836-41304 GCA_015680685.1 Gnetum montanum | reverse complement strand
CAAGGAAATCAAAATAACAATCATTTTGTTAAAGTGGTCGAACTAAGACTTGGTGAATATTTCTTAAATGATGATATAAATGAGGCTATATGCATAAACCCTTTTGCATATACATATTCCACTCAATATTACAAAGCTTTTAGGGAATGCAAGAAGGTGTATGAAGATACTTTGTCATATCATCAACAAATTGTCAAGAGATGGTTTGATAAAAAATATGTAGCTAAAAATTTTCAAGTAGGTTATCTAGTCCTTAAGAGAGATAAAGCATCTGGTTAAACTGGCCCTCAAACTAAGTTTTCCCCTATGTGGTCAGGTCCATTCCAAATTGTAGACATCACTACCCCAAATGTGTTCAAGATTGTTGATTTACAAGGATATAGGTTGAATAGGAATTTTAATGCATTTCATTTGAAGCATTTTTACTCGGGTACCCCATGTGGGCACTTGGTAGATTCTTAGTTGCATGTTTTCTTCTCCTTTTCTTCACATTTCATATGTACATAGTTCCATTTTCATGTTTTGCCTACATTTTCATTATTTCGTTCTTAGCATATTGATTTGATTGTTGTGTTCTTCATATGATTTTAATAATCATTTGTCATTTGAGTTACTAGACATTGGGTCATCTTAGCACCATTGGAAAATAATCTAGGTATAATATAATTTACTATTACTATAATATTATATTTCACTAATACTATAACTCTTTCCAATTGATTCCAAGGGTTCAGTTTATTTGTTATGTTAGATTATGGAGCATTGGATTTATATAAACTTATCATGTTATCATCATGATCATGTGAGTGTAGGATATGTGATGTTGGAGAATGGTTAGTTATAATCACTAAGTGACCTTGGAAAATTCTATCCTTTCCTCTCATAAACCCTAGCTCTCAGGTGCGATGATCCATGGCTATCTTGTGAACAATAGGGTGAAGTGTGTTCATTTCTACTTGAGAATCCTTAGCCACCTAGGAGACCTACTATGATGCCACCAATCAAAGGCACATACACAAGGGTTGAACTGCACCATGGACAAAGTTTCTGCAAGGACCATGCTCTTTGGCAATGCAGCTAATCGGCCAGACTCGTGTTAGAATTCCTACTTTAAGAATGAAGTACACCATGAGCAAAGTTTCCTCAAAAAAAAATGAGGACCATGTTCATTGGCAATGTAATAAGTTCTAGGGTGTGATGGGGTCCGGCAGCAATCCTCACCCTAATCTCCATTTTCCCTTTTGAATTTAAATTTTCAAAAAAAAAAAAAGCCAAGGAAAAATCTGAAAGTTGTGGCTTACTATGATCTAACATGAGCTTTAACTCGTCCTCCTGATTAAGTTCTGTGGAAGTCGCTTGCTCAAAATAGTCTACATACTTTTACTGTTACCTTGTGAGAATATTGAGAATGAGAGCTTAATTATATATATACATATATATATATATATAATTACATATCTATATCTATAGATCTTAGTTATAATAATAATAAATTATATATTTAGATTTTAATGGTAGTTTGGATGGCCCATGCAGGTGTCTCTTTTGATCATTTAGTTATTTTAATCATGTTTAGATCACTATAGTTTACTCCCAAATTTTTATTTCCTTGTTTTGTGACGTTTTTGATTTGCCATCTATTTCATTTCTTTTTAAAATTTCATAATTTCTAATGTTATCCTTGCACTTGCATGCAATCTGTAGTTTGGGGGCTAAGTGTTGAGGCCAACCTCACCCATGCTAGGCATGGGGCCACAATTAACACACATATAGGCCATTATAGCTGCATAGTCAAAATACACAGGTCAAATTCATAGGAATTCAACAAATGCTATACCGGTTTTATGTAAAAAGAAAAATATACACAATAGGTCCTCAACCACACATAAATAAAATAAAATTAAAAATTATGAATTTCAATAATTGCTAAATGAGCATTTTAATATGTTCTAATATAAAAATAAGTATTTACTAATATATAGCCTAGGAAGAAATCTAACATCACCCATTACCTAGAATAATGAATTTACTAAACAAACTAAAAAAAATACAACTTTCCTACACGCATTCCATTTCTACCAAGCTAGAAAGCACTACACCAGCACATGATAAATAGTGCACCACATGCTTTGCACAGACCTCTAAAAGATGACCTCAATGCCATGTTCAGTAGCCTAAAGTCTATACACACCCTCTATTTACCTCCTTTTTTGGGCACAATGACTAATGGACTAACCCATTCACTATCAGCAATGGGGTAGATGAACCCAACTTTTAGAAGTTGTTCAATTTCTTCATTAACCACTTGCTTAAGCTTTAGGTTCAGTTGCCTCTATGGTTGTTGTTGAGGTTTCATGGAGGGGTCAGTGTAAATTCTATGTTGGCATATCCTAGGATCTATTCTGGTTAATTCAATATATGACCAAGCAAAGGCTTTTGACCATTTTTTTACCATTTTTAGCAGTCTTTCTTTTTGTTGAGGAGTAAGCTTAGCGTTAATGATTACCAATTTTCCATTCTTGAGAAATGTGTACTCCATACAAGTGAACAACGATTTTAACTCAAGGGCCTCTTGCTTGAATTCGTTAGGAATTTTCAACTTCCCCCAGTTGATATTTTCAATGTTAGGACTTGGAAGTTGGTGGTGGACTTGCTCTAATGTATCTATGCTATCGATATAGGTACAAGTTAAGCTCTCAGTTGGGTCCATGCATAGATTTGAGTTGCTCTCTCGATCAGCTGTTAGCCACTGGGTGTCTTCCTGTCTTGTGGCTACTACATAGAAGCATCTTTGTATGTCAGTTATTTGTGCACACTGGTTGCATGCAGGCAATATTAAGTGTTGTACAAACCAAGCACACAGTTGCACCCTATGTCACTATATGCGATGCATGGAACTTTCTTTTTCTTGATCTTTCCAAACATATTTTCCTTTGATATTTATAAGGAAAGATAACATATTCCTAGGCATGCATCAATTGTGCTTAGCCATGCTCTTTCCATAATGATTGGGAAGTTCCCCTTGCAGTTGTTGATTTGAATCACTAGGAAATCAGTTAGATACGCCACCCACAAACAGTGGTGACAATGTCCTCCACTAGTTCTAATGGAATAGTGGTAGACTGGTCAGCAAACTCTAAATGAATGTTACTCTTTTTTTAGTGGAGGTAGGTTCCAGGCTTTGTACATTTCTTGAGTGATTATGTTAACATCGAAACCTGAATCCAAAACAGCTTTACAAGGCTCATTCCCATCAATTTGCAAATAAATCAGAGGACTTCCAGGATTAGAGAATTTCTTGGGAAGATAGCCAACTTTAATCTAATTGGTGACAACATGAGTCAACATGATTGTGTGCATTAAGTGTGGTCTTTGGTTCGAGGGAAGCTTCAAAGATTTGAATGATGGTGAGGCCTTTGGAGAATTAGCTGCTTGTGGTTGTAAGGACTTGGTTGGACTGTTGGTTCTAAAGAAGGATCGCTTCTTTGTGCAGTTGTCTAAACCAATAGTAGGTTGAGGGTTGATAGCCTTTGTATCATTATGTTGCTATGGTTGGGGAAGGAGCTCACCATACATAGTTGGAACAGGTGGTAATGAAGCTAAGGATAGAAGAGATGCAGTCNTTGGAACAGGTGGTAATGAAGCTAAGGATAGAAGAGATGCAGTCAGGTGAGAAGGATAGTATGTTTGTGGAACATCACGCCTAGGAGAAGGAGTTCTATAGTACTCATGGGTTTGGTAGTGAGCCTAAGGAGTGACGTGAGTAGTGGAGTCACGTGGAGAGATCGGCTGCTACACATAGTATTTGTACGAGTTAGGTTGACGATAAGGGTATTCTTGTTGTGGTAGTGGCATTCCCCATGATTGTGGGTGTTGCCACTGTTGATACTGTTCAATTAGTTGTGGTAGTGTTCCACTTGGATAATATGTCAAAGGTTGGTGGAACTGCCTTGGGTTACCTTGTGGATAAGGTAACCTTCAAGGTGTCTATCATCTGTTTAATTATGGGTTTAGTGCATACACCCCAGACTCCTGCAAATGGAAGATTACTAGGAAACATCCCTTAGGATGGTCATATTGGCATATCTCATATTCACCATGATTATCTATGTTCGAATCCACAACCTCTTCAATGATGGCAACTTTGCCCTTACCTATGTTACATGCATATTCAACTTCTTTCTTTATTCTCCTCTCTTGGTCACTATGTTACTCTCTATACTCCTCTACTATTTTGAGAATGGTTTAAAATTTATTATCTAGGGAGTCCCACATTTGGTCTACCTTTGCCGATACATCTGATGCAAACTTTTGAATAGGCAAAGTCTTCCTATTCACCATCTCTTCAAGTGATGACTCTTTTTCATCCTCACAAAATCTAACTTCCTTCTTTCGGAGGGAAGGATCTCTGTTGTATTCCTTTGCACTTTCATTTTTCCTTAACTCACTGATGAGACGCGATATCGCATTGTCCCCTGCGATGTCGCGTACGTGATATCGCGGTGCACCGTCATATCTATAAATAAGAGGTGGCTCTCCCTTGTTTCCTCATCCTAGGCTAGAAGTAGGGAAACTCTGGTAGATTGATCACTCCAGAGATAGAATATTTTCCATGTGCCCGCAATAGGAGTCCAAAAGTGAACAGATCTTTATTCGAGCAACATTGTACCTAAACACAACTTGTGTACGGCAATAAAGACGAACTTCCTAGATAAACCTTGCAGTGCATGGAATAGGATTTTATTTAATGTTATTTATTACTTTCTTAGTAATGTGAAATGAGTACGACTTGATTACGAGCATTTAAGGATGTGTACGGATAATCAAGAAACGGATGCTCATTGCAACGCGGAATGAGTACGACTTGATTACAAGCATTCAAGAATGTGTACAAATAATCAAGGAACGGATGCTCATCGCACTTAGGCTAGATTAGATTCTCTCAACCCGTTCCTCCTAGGTAAGTGCCTCAGTATGACCACTTCGAGCACGTGCGTTACACGTGGTGATCCTAGCAATGATTAGCATTTGGTAGCCACGGTTGCATCGGTTCAGGGTGTGTACGGTAAGTGGGAACGGATGCTGATGCTAGGTTAATTTAGACTTAGTTCATTAGTTAGAATTAGTAATTAGTTCCTCAACCCTTCATCTCGTTAGCATAGGAGACATAAAACATAAAAACTATAAAAATCATATACCTTGGACTTACTTAACCATGCACCGTGACAACTACAAGTAAGTTTGGGAAGACAACAAAAGATTAACCCTAAGTGTTCCATGGGGCGTGTAGGCACTTAGTCTGCGGAGTTCGAGCAGATCGTGCATGGTACGCTCGTATTCGTATGGTTGATTGTAGGGGTATCTCGCCACTCATCACTCACCTTCCTCTTTGACAACTTGCTCCAACAATCTTTGTATTTGATGGGCTCTGAGCTTAGATAGCCTTCCTTGGGCATAAGTCCCAAGGGTTCTTTGTGTTTAGTACCTAAGCCCATCTACGAGATGGCGTAGTTGTTCCCTTTGTGAGTAACCATGGCCAAGGCAATGATGTAATAATGCATAATATCAACCCATGGCAGCATCCAAGGGTTCATGTCTTCCTTGTTTCCATCCTTAGGTTTGCTTATGCAGGTTGGACACTCGGGAGTATGTTTGATACTTATCGTTGAAAAGCTGTAACATGGTACTCCATCAATGAATGGATTCCGGTTCTAAGGACCGATACCAGCTTTCCACTTCCTTAATCAATGTCCATAGAAACAACTTTAGTTTTTGCCACTTGTTTTCTATATTTTACAAGGCACATGCATTATAGAACACTTGTAGATGATTTTGAGGATCAATGTTGTATCCCCTTTCAAATCATGGGATATTGTTCATGTCTAATCTTTTGATCCTACTGTCCTTTTGGTGCCTTGTTGGGATCCTAATGGCCTCAGTTAAATCTAGCATACTTTGGGTAGCGAGTAAGGGTTCATCATGATTGTATTCTCTATGGTGTCTATGATGCCTATGTTATTCCCTACTCTCCCTTCTTTCATGATGTGTTTCTCTAGAATACCCTTGTTCGCTTTCTCGAATGTTTCATCTATGATCTCTATTTTGCTTACCATTGTTCTCAAGGTCTTTCTCTTTGTGACTATGTCCAGATCTTGAAGGAGAGGGGGAAGGAGATGATGAAGGTGGAGAGGAAGGAGGACTGGCACCATGATGGTGCCTATCACTTTCTCTTTAGTGGTCCTGGCCTTGATCGTGGTTACGATCATAATGTTTGTCAACATCATGTGTTCGTGTTCCTTTTTTGGATCCTTTGTGTTTGTTGGTGTCAAAACCTATGTTATGAATAGCTGAGTGAAGGTTTTGATACACAACTCCTTGACTGAAGTCAATGAAAGGAACATCATTTTGTGGAAAACCTCTTGAGGTAGGTTCACCACCCTCATTTTCACTTAGGACATATGAGACATCTTGAGGCCACTTCCCCTTCATAGATTTATAATGTCTCTATTATTGTAGGTTCCTTTGGCGTTGTGCCTCCATGGGTCGATACTCTCTTGAGTCGTGTTCATGAACAACGTACTCTGCCTATAAGTGTTGCATACCAATTTGTGTGAGAGCATGAAGAAGCATGCTTGGAACTGAGTGATTGAGAGGTAACACTATGGTACCTTCTAAATCATACCAACATAGTTATTCATCCTGGTGGAGGATAAAGGTAAAGTTTGGTATATACTCATCAGGATGAGTGTATACCACACGAAATTTTTGGGGCATTGGCAGGTCATCATGTGTACTATGCCTCCAATTTTTCATTGTGTTGGACCTAGGCGGTGAAGCACTCTCATAAGAAGAAGGAGACATGATTAATTCTTCAGTGTGCAATACTCTTCTCTTTTTGATGATTTTAAGATAACTAACCCTAAGGGTTTGTTCCAATAATGGGGAGATTCCTAAGTTCTAATTAGTGCACAAACAACAAAGTCCCCAGCAATGGCGCCAATGATGAGTAGTGAGGTACCCCTACGCTCAACCATACCAATATGAGCATTACACGTGATCCGGTCAAACTCCAAGAACTACGTGCTTATGCACCTTCACAAAACAAGGATGGGTTAGGTGATTGTTGTCTTCCCAAGCTTACTCGTATGGCATGATTATATGGTTAAGTAAACTTGAGGTATATGATTTTTATGCTTTTTATGTTTTATGTCCTAGTGCTAAAAAGGGAGAAATGAAATAATTAACTAATTTAATTTAAGTAATTAGCTAGGTTCTAACTAGTCCTAACACCAACATCTGTTCCCACTCTTCGTACACATCCTGAACCAGTGTAACACTACTGGGATTACCAAATGCTAGTCGTTACTGGGTTACCAAGTGTTCCACATATGCTTGAAGTGGTCGTACTGAGTGTGCTTACTTGTTGAAAATTAACAAATCAATAAAATAGCCAATTAACTAATGAAAGCATTAAATAACTGTAAATAACATTAAATGCAATAAATAAGCTATTATGAATGTTGCAAGGTTTATCACAAAGTTCATCTTTATTTTCTACCACAAGGTGTGTTTAGGTACACAATGCTGGAATAAAGATTTGTTCACTTTATAACTCCTACTGCAGACACTCAGAAATAATTCTAACTCTGGAAAGGAAAAACTACAAGAGTTCGGGTAAGGGACTAAGAAACTAACTATCTAATTGCCAAAACCAAGTGTGCCCACCTCTTATTTATAGGCAACGACACAGTTTCTGACATCAGATGTTTGATATCACTTGACAGGCTTCGATATTACAGACTCCTCCATACGCATGATCATCCCACCATCTTGTTGACAGTGCTCACAAGATCAAAAAAATTGGTGTGTAGCCTTGAAGATTGTTAGCCAATAGTATCCTTCTATTAGGATTTTTATGGTCATGCATCTTTTAGCATAGTGGCCCCCACAAGGACCCTCATGAGCATCCTAGAGAATGTGCAATTGATTTGCATTAGGTACATACCAACAAACCAAGCCATCAATGCACACCTTGTAAAGGTGTCCATTGATTTCCAAAAAGTGCTTAGCCCAATGAAGAAATTGTTATTTCTTCCTATGGTCCAAATCTTATGACATCTCATAAGTGAGAAGATAAGTGAGGATGTCATTATATCATTTTGGCTCTACAAGCATTTGTTCATTTATTGCACCAGCAAAGAGAAGTTCATTAGGAAACAGATCAGATAGTGGATTTTCCTCCTCTTTGTTATCCCATCACATCCGAGACAAGTGATCAACGATCACATTCNATTTTCCTCCTCTTTGTTATCCCATCACATCCGAGACAAGTGATCAACGATCACATTCTCAGTTTCCTTTCAATCTACCATTGTAAGATTGAATTCTTGCAAGATCACTAGCCACCATATGACACGCAGGCTCACCATTGGTTTGTTCATGAGGAAGTGAATGGCACTATAGTCCATATGCACAAACACTTTATATCCAAGTACATAGTGTCTAAACTTCTCTAGAGCAAACATCATTACCATCAATTCTTTTTCTGTGGTGATGTAGTTCAATTGTGCATCCTAATGCTTCAACTTACACAGTGGATGTAATATGGACATTTCTTATCATCCAACAGCATAAGCACAATTTCCAAGGCATAGTTAGATGCATCCGTCATGATATAGAATGATTTGGACTAGTTAGGCGCTCATAGAATTGGAGTCTCTATGAGCTTCTGCTTAAGGCTTTGGAATGCATTTTCACATTCCTTAGTCCAGATGAAGGAAGCATCTTTCTTTGTTAGCTTGACCAATAGTTTTGTGGTCTTAGAGAAATTCTCTATAAATCGTCGGTAGTAGCCAGTGTGTGCAAGAAATGATTAAACATCTTTGATAGTTTCTAGTGGGTGAGTGCTTCCTTAGATGATCCTTATCTTTTCAAAGTCTACCTTGATTCCTTCCTATGAAATTCTATGTCCTAATACAATGCCTTCTTAGACCATGAGATGGCTCTTTTTCTAATTGAGTCACAAATTTATTTCCACATATCTTTTGAGTACTTGCTCAAGGCGATCTAAGGCTTGCTCAAATGTAGTACCATAAGTGGAGAAGTCATCCGTAAAGATTTCCACTCCATTACCAATTTATTGTTAAAAGATGGTTAAGACAAGGCGTTGGAAAGTGGTAGGAGCATTACATAGACCAAATGGCATCTTACAATATGCAAAGGTTCCCCTAGGGTCTCATGAATGTTGTTTTGGCCTAATCCTCTAGTGCAATCTAGATTTGGTTATAGTAGCTATAATCATCTAGAAAACTCTAATAGCAATGCCTAGATATGGTGTCCAACACCTGATCAACAAATGGCAATGGAAAATGATCTTTAAATGTTTCCATATTTAACAACTTGAAGTTAATACAAACCCATCATTTGCCACCTCTCTTTGCTACTATCATGAGTGGACTGACCCACTTGCCATCTACAATGAGATAGATGAACCTTGCATTAAGGAGTTGCTCAATCTCCTCTTTGATAATTTACTTCAATTTTGGGTTCAACTAACATTATGGTTGCCTCCTTAGCTTCATGGATGGATCCATGTAAATGTGATTGCAGCATATTCGTGAATCAATTCTAGTGAGTTTAGGATATGACCAAGTAAAGGCTATTGGCCATCTGTTGATCACTTCCAACAGTTTTGCTTTTTGTTTGGGAGCAAGTTTAGCATTAAGTATAATTTGCTTGCCATTTTTTAAGAATGCATATTTTAGGCTAGTAGGTAGAGTTTTCAACTCTAGGGGCTCTTATTTGAAATTCTCAGGGATCTCCAACTCTCCCCAATTAGTATCATCATTTTCATTATTAGAGAGTTGGTGATGAACTTACTCTAGTTCATCCATGCCTACAACATAAGCACATATCAGGCTCTTAGTAGGTTCCATGTACATTGTGCTACTATCAAAATCAATGGTTAGCCACAAGGTGCCCTCTTATTTTGTGGTTGTTGCATACAGACACCTTTGAATATCTACCTCATGTGCACATTGCCTACATGCAAAAATAGATGCTTGTTTCACAGACCAGAGTTTCTGCAAGCAATTGCACCCTATATTGTTGTATGCAATGCATGGAACTTGTCTCTTCTTGATCTTTCCAAATGCATTTTCCTTCGATATCTCCAAGGAAAGATATTTGATGTCCATTCTTGCATCAACAGTGCTTAGCCATGTCCTTCCAATAATAATTGGGAAGTCCTCCTTACAGTTCTCAACCTTGATTACTAGAAAATCGACAAGATAAGACCACCCATAGATAGTGGTCACAATGTCTTTGACTAGTCCCAATGGAACAATGGTGGACTAGTTTACCAATTCTAATTTGATATTGTTCTTCTTGAAAGGTAATAGGTTCTAGGTAGTATATATCTCATGAGAAATCAAGTTCACACTAGAACCTAAATTAAGAAGAACTTTACATGGTTTATTCCCAACAATTTGTAAATAGATAAGAGGATTCTCAGGATCAATTAATTTCCTAGGAAGGTTGCCAACTCGGATCCAATCAGATAAGGCATGAGTGGGCATAATAGTATGGATCTTAGGTGACATTTGGTTTAAAGGGGACTCGATGGAATTGCTTGCAGAGGGTAAGGTATGAGTAGGGTGACCAGCCATTAGAGTCTATGAGGGCTTTGTAGGGCTATTAGTTTGAAAGAATGATCTTTTACGAGCATGAGGTTCCAAACCCCTTGGTTGATGAACCAGTTGTAGATTAATAGCCTTGGTAGCATTGTGTTGCTGCAGTTGGGCTGGAAGTTCACCCTACATGGATGGAGCAAGTGGTGGCTATGTTGAGGGTGGAGGAACAGATGTAGGAATAGGAGGAGGAGGAGGATAAAATGTGGTATTCCTCCTAGAGTGTGGAGAATGAGCTCTATAGTATTCGAGAGGATGGTAGTGATGTTGAAAAGGAGAAACGTGATTAGAAGAGTCACGTGGAGATAGGGGTTGCTGAATGTAATGCCCATATGGATCTAGTTGCTTGTAAGGGTACTACTACATTGGTGGTGGCATCCCCCATGACTATGGTTGGTGCCACTGTTGATATTGCTCATACGATTGCGATGGAGTTCCACTTGGATAATATTGTTGTTGCCAATGGAACTATCTAGGATTACCTTGAGGATAAGGCAATGTTTTGGATATTTGTCTTTTTGCTAGTCATGGATTTAGAGCATACACTTTAGACTCCTGTAAGTGTGACACCATAAGGCAACATCCCTTAAGATGTTCATATTAGTAGATATCACATCCACCATCATCTAATTTAGTTTCTGTAATGCCCTCTACTGCAACTATCTTGCCCTTATCCCTTTGGTAGGCATGTTCAGCTTCTTTCTACCTTCTACAATCATGATTACTACTCTGCTCTCTTGATTCTTTAGCAATTTTTAGAGTAGTTTGAAATTTTTCATCCAATGAATCCCACATTTTATCTACCTTGGTCGAAATTTTAGACAGATTTTTGAATTCGAAAAGTCTTTCTATTCACCACCTCAACAAAAAATGACTCTTCCTCACTATCACAAAATTAGACCTTCCTCTTTCTAATGGAAGGATCCCTATTGTATTCTTTAGCACTTTCTCATTTCCTAAATTCTTCTTCTTCTTTTGCTACCTACTCAATTAGCCTTTGAATCTGATGGGCTTTGAGTCCTAATAGTCTTCCCTAAGCATAGACCCCAAGAGTTCTTCTCATTTTCGATCTAAGTCCATCTATGATATGGCAAAGTTATTCTTGCTAAGAATAACCATGGCTAAGGCATTAGTGTATGAGAGAATAGTATCTATTTACCCATAGCGGTGTCCAAGGGTTCATCGTTTTCTTGCTTTCATCCTTGGATCTACCTTCTTAGATTAGACACTATGGAGTATGTCTGATACTTATGATTAAATAACTCTAGTATTGTACTCCACCTACGAATGGATTTCGGCTCCAAGGTTGGGACCAACTTTCTGCTTCCTTAATGAATGTCCTGGGAAATAGCTTTAATTTTTGCCAATCATTTTTAATATTTTGTAAGGCATAAGCATTGTGAAAAGCTTGAAAATGTGTTCGTGAATCAGAGTTATATCCCCCCTCAAATTTAGGAATATTGTTCATATCAAGTGGTCTGATACAACTATCTTTCACATGTTTGGTTGGAATTTTCACACTCTACAATATTTAGCATGCTTTCTAGTTGCTAGCAAAGGCTCATCATCATTATTATTTTAATAACGTCGATGATGTCCTTTACTACCCCTTTGTTCATGGTGCCTGATAATCAGCATTGTTGTCCCGTTGTTTCCCTTCATCACAATTATTCTTTCTGCGGTGCTTGTTAGAACCAAAAGAGGAAGAAAAAGATGTAGATGAAGAGGGCAAAGATGGAGGAGAACTACCACTACCATGGTGTCTACCAGCTCCTCTATGGTTGTCA
Organism: Gnetum montanum; assembly: GCA_015680685.1. NCBI lineage: Eukaryota > Viridiplantae > Streptophyta > Gnetopsida > Gnetales > Gnetaceae > Gnetum > Gnetum montanum. The sequence continues at coordinate 28,829 of MNCI01016631.1, read as the reverse complement.
CAGCCATGTTCGTCAATTTTCTTATCATCTTGATGCTTGTTCGACCCCTTGTCTTAACTTCCATTTTTTCCTAAACCTAGATTGTTGACAATGGATTGCAGATTTAGGGCCATATCCCCATCACCAATAACAAGGGGTGGAGAATCTTCATGTTGAGAACCCCCAGAGGGAGGATCCTCATTGTCATTTTGATTAAGCAAGAATAAGAGATTGGTGAACCATTTCCCCTTCATAATCTCATGGTGCTTCTCCTAGTGTCGGTCCCTCCTACATTATGTTTCAGTGGGATGATAGTCCCACTAGTCATAATCATGCATAATGTACTCCTCTTGAAGATCTTGGATTTCCAACCTTCTAAGAGTTTGAAGTAGTATCCTGGGCACAGAGGCATTACAATGTTGCCTTCCATATCTTGCCATCACAGTTCATTCTAATGCAAGATCAAGGTGAAGTCAAGCACATACGCATCTGGATGAGTATCCACCACCTTACATTCTTGAGGGATTGGTGGTTTAGTATCATCGCACATGTGAGAAAATAAAATTTTGCAATACAAATAAAATATCAATGTGCTTATGTGATTATATTTATTGTGAGAATGATTTTGACCTTGGGGTTCGTCGAATGATGTTAATGATGTTCACTAAACCTAGATAGCACATGTTTCAAACAAAAAGGATCCTCGGCAATGGCGCTAATGATGAGCAGCAAAGACCCCTATGCTCAACCATACAAATCACTAAGCATTCACGTGTGATCTAGTTGAATTTTGTGGACTCTATGTCTTCTAGTACACTATTCTCTAAGAAATGAACTTGCCCTAACAGTCATTCGTTGTCTTCTCAATTACACTTGTGATGTACAAAGATATGGTTAAGTGTAATTGAGGCATATGATTTTTATTATTTTATGTTTTGTGTTCCTAGTGCTTTAAAATAGAGAAATGAAGTAATTTAATCACTAATTTTATCTAACTAATTAATTAATCTCTAACTAATCTTAACATAAGTATTTGGTCCTCTGTACACATCCTAAATGCATACAACACTGCTGGGCTACCAAGCGTTAAGTGCTACTAGAATTACCAAGTGTTGTATGTTATGCTCAAAGTAGTCATACTTGTGTTTAATCTATTTAGCTTAAGTACTTAATTAATCAATTAAAGTCTAGTTTAGCTTAATTAATTACATAATTAATGAAAATAGTAAATGTATGAATAAATCATTAATCTATTCTAAGTGCTACAAGGTTTGATCAAAAAGCTTATCTTTATTGTTGTTCACATTGGTGTGCTTAGGTACATTAGTGCTTGAATAAAGATCTGTACACTTTTTGACTCTTGTTGTAGGCACTCAGAGATATAGTCTAACTCTCAAATGACAAAATTGCAAGAGCTCTACTACAACTATGATTTGACCTCTTTATAAACACAGATGGTGAATGTGTATTTATAGACTTTATTGGGGAGCTATGTCGATAGGGCCCCATAAACATAGCAAACACTACATCGACGTGGCCCCATTGATGGGGCAACACCATGTAGGTGGGGCCATGTCAATGGGGGCCCATCGACGTGATACTTGATGCTTCATCATCATCTTAGAATTGAAAGTTAAAGATGGATTTAACTCTCTCAAGAAAAGCGCATTTGTAGGTTGTGCAAATCAAATGCCTTTGAAGATGAGTTACATGTGTTTTTTTCTTATGCTGAGACTACCATTCAAGACAACATTATACTGTTATAGCAAAAAACTTATATGATTTATTTTTTTATGCTCCATTGATATTTGGTCAATTTGTAAATTCTATCTTTATTTTTCATGAAAATATAATATTTATCAATAGATCCTATAAATCATTAAACGTAGTAAAGCTTCCTGGGCCACCTTCTCCTCCTTGGCATTTCCTCGATATATACCCCAAACGACTCCACAGAATGGGCTCTCCTATGGCAAGAACTTGCAAATTCTCTTCCCCCAGTGCCTTGGATATTTGGAGGAGGTTTTAATATGGTCAAATTCCCTCGAGATAAGCTCGGAGGGGTGTTTTTTCAACTACCCAATCTTGAGTATCAAACCTGGTCTACCTTTAAGAAAATTTTTTACCTTTCTAATGGGGCGAACAACTCCGTGAGTGTTCCCCTCCACAAATTTACTTGGAGCAATCTTCATCTTGGGCAGGCTCCCATCTACAATAGGTTAGATAGGTTCTATGTCTTCACCTTTCCTTCTGGCAAGCCTTCTCCACTACGACGGTTCATCACCATGCCACCTTATCAGACCATCTTCCTATCTCCATATCTATCAAGATTCATGGCAGCCCTCACTAACAAAAATTCCATCTTTTCTGATTACACAACAATTTTTTTCTTCCCCTACTACCCAACTTATTCTATCCAACCTTTGAAATGCCGAACCTAGGCCCCTAAATCAAGTATGTTGGATTAACTGGTGGCATCGTGCTTCATGTCGAGTACGAAACTTTGCTCGTTTGTATGGTAAGGCAATGGCTACTCGGGCCAGAAAAGAATACAACAAAATTCACCTTACTATTGAACATCTCACTAATATACTAGCTCAAGATCCCTACAACACTCTAGTTCACGAGGAGCTAGCTAGAGCACGATTAGCCTTTCAACATTGGGATGTGTACCAAGCACAAAGTGCCTTTACTAAAAGTAGCCTCACTTGGTTAAATATTTAAGATGAACACTGTAAGGAATTTTTTAAGTATCTCAGTACTGCTTTCCCTTTGCATTCTATAGACAAAATCTCTAGGGATGGTACCACCATTACTGACCATAACAGTATCCTCTCTTTTCTCAAGAACCACTATGAAACCCTTTTTGTAGCTACCCCAATGGACATCTCTTCGTTCAAGGCTGCCACTCCCAATTATCCTCTCCTTATCAACTCCACTATGATGCAAATTCTTGACGCTGATATCACTCTGGTGGAGTTACAGGTGGCCTGTTCCAAGTTAAGTTGGGAAAA
>MNCI01016631.1:0-19599 GCA_015680685.1 Gnetum montanum | reverse complement strand
AAAGGTCCACATTCACTGTGGTGATTGTGGAATTAAAATTTGAATCTTTTGTAGAGTTCGCTCCTGAGGTTGTTAGGGATCACCTCAAAGGGTCTCCCTTATGGCCTACCCTCTCTGAAAGCGGTGCCTGGTACCTAGGGGAGATTTACCAATTCTGACACAATAGAGAGCAAGGCACCACCATCAATATTTGTGATGTGACAGTCGATTTCTCTGCGTAGGCCATTTCATAAGTATTAAACCTTCCAAATACAAGGCCCAAGGTTGCTCAGTTATCCACCCGTTCAGATCTCGATGTACGACGGGATTGGTTGGAAAGGGCATATGGCAGAGATAAGACATTTGGTGAGTTGACGACAGAAGAGAGGATCTATTTCAAAATTGAAACGTATCACCTCTTCCCCACGAAGGGCTTAAAAATAATTTCAACATATACAGAAAGAGGATGTGTAGTGCTGATGGGGAAGGTTAATGCTAACTTGCCTCATCTATACTTAACGGAGATCTTGAGGCGGTTTGAGGAATGGAAGATAGGAAAGATGGCGTTGCCCTTTCCGTGCCTTATCAGGAAGCTATGCCGATGTGCTGGTATCAGAGAATATACTAATGATGTCCTCTGAAAAGCCCAAAATGCTTCATATGCTGAACTGTTAAAGCCACCAGCTGCAAGGAAAATCACTGGTGAGACGCTGGGACTAGAAGAAGAAGAAGAACAAACAGCTGGACCAACTGCAATCCAACTTGCAGGACCCAACCAACCTCCAAGTACAGGACCCAGCCAACAACAGGAAGCAAGGTCTAGCACCNGTACAGGACCCAGCCAACAACAGGAAGCAAGGTCTAGCACCGGCCAGGATCAACCACCACCACCGCAAGATTACAAACCGTCGATGAGCCATCTCAGGGCCATCGCCGAGATGATCAGTTGGGGAAGTCGTGATGACGCAAATCTCTTCCACGTCATTGATGATGTCATATAGCCCACAGTTTCTTTGGATCATACAAGGGGTGAAGTGTTTATTCATACAGGAGGAGAGGAAAGTACTTGGTCACAACAGGTCTCAGAAAACGCGACATCTTTCCAAGTTCAATTAGAAATTGGTGAAGGGGCCACTGTGGTGATCATGCAACACCAAGATGCTGCAGGAGCTACATAAGTGGTCACAAACCATATCAAAGAATCATTCAATGTACCTGTTGTGCCACTGGCAGATCTCACAGGAGCACGGGATGCTCAAACTTTGGCCGAAACCTTAATGACTCCTACAGAACATGAGGATGTGCTTGATCAATTGCTACANAACCTTAATGACTCCTACAGAACATGAGGATGTGCTTGATCAATTGCTACTAATAGNCTCATTTCCACGAAGGGGAAGCTGGTTTTAATAGAAGTGAGGGTTGAGCATGCTGAAGTNTTCAATCAGACCTCATTTCCACTAAGGGGAAGCTGGTTTTAATAGAAGTGAGGGTTGAGCATGCTGAAGTAGAAGTGAAAAAATTGCAAGAACAGCTCGTGGCCCTACAAGCAGCACAGTGGGACCCTTTGCAATTTGCTCCCATAGACCAGCTAGATAATTTCAGAACTAAGCAACTAACCAAGCTACTAACGGAGAATAAAAAGGTGGTTGAAGAAAAAGAGAAGGCTGTTTGGGATGCCTCTGTAGCACAGGCGCAAACTCATGCGCATATCAAGGCACTCAATGCCTTATAGGAGGAAAATAAATAGCTTGTTGCCAACAACCTTCAGTTAACCTTTGTGGAAGAGCAAAAGAATGTTCTCGAAGAACATTTCCATCAATTGCGAGAACAATTCATTCGGGTCAACCAAGACATAAGTCATTTAGCTAGGGAGAACCAAACCCTCTCAATGGAGGAGGTATGCGTAATCCGTCAAAAGACAGCTATTGAAATAAGCGCGTGGCAAAATGAGGCTAAATGGCATCAAAAGCTAAAGGAGCACTTCCGAGACCAAGTGGGAATGTACAAATAGATCCTTGAAAAGAAGATCCATATGGCCAAGGCCCACATCAACACTATCAATGCTCAACACATTGACTGGCGGGCCATATTGGACACATATGCCCTTGCCCACCAAGCGGAAGTTAAGAACCGAGACCTGCAGATCTAAGATCTTATAGAATACATGGAGTTGGCAAACTTGCGATATGCCAACCTTGCCATGTTAATAGCAGGGTGCCCGAGAACAGAGCTCAAGCAATAGGTAGCTACCACCTATGTCAAATATGAAACAAAATTTGCAGAACGCAAGAAGGTATTGCAAAAATTGGAGATTGCAAATTCTAAACTTGAGGTGGTGAAGGCAAGCTACCAAGGCCAAAAAGGGGTTGCAGCAGATCTGGCTCAACGACTTGCGGATTTCCAAGAATACAAAGATAAAGCCAGAGCCTACGAAGAGGAACGTCAGGTATTTGCAGCATGGTATGTCAAGGCAAATCAAATGTTTCCGTAACTACCTTGCCCATGGAAGGTGTCGACTCCATCAAACATCAGAACATTAGCATGGACGGCACAAGATCCTCGAACCGAAGAGGAGAAACTCCAGGCCATACTTCAATGCCATCAAGTCCCAAGACCTGGAGCACAAGACAAAGGAAAAGCACCTATGGAGGAGCCACCGCCACCAGGAACTACATAAGTTCCACCAATTTTGTAGTTGTGCACATTTCTTGTGTTGTATCTCAATTTTTTTTTGATTCCACACTGCAGCATAAACCCATTTTCACCATCCAATAATTCCGTACCTATCCACTGTGTAATCAATGGAGCTTGTTCTCACAGTAACTCAAGGACGAGTTTTCATTCAGTCGTAGGGGTATGATGAGTTGCCATTTAGTCCACCGCGATATCGCGTATGTGATATCGCATACGCGATATCGTAGCTTATCTCCTCATCTATAAATAAGAGGTAGGCAGTTCCAATAGGCATAAGTTAGTCAGTTTAGAGTTAAGTTTGATTTTAGTTCTTGTTTTTCCTCTCAACCCTTTTCCTCCCAATGTATGCCCGTAGTGTGGTAATTGTAATTGTACGGCATCCTTTATTCGAGTGTGACGTACTTGGAAACGCACATGACCGACAATAAAGATCGAGATTACTTCATCATTGTAGCATTCACTTAGCTTAACCATTTAATTAATTGTTATTTATCGCTTTCTTAGTAAATATCTTCTCACCCTAAACTCCTGTTAAATGCAGAATGAGTACAACTTGATTACGAGCATTTAAATGTGACTACTTGGTAACCCAATAGCGTATCTAGGATCTACGCTTAGTAATCCCAATGGTAGTCGTGCATGAAGTCCAAGATGTGTATGGATGATCGAGGAACGAATGCTCATCGCACTTAGGCTAACTTAGATTCTCTCTCATCCTTTCTCTCTTAGCTTAGTTAATATTACCTTCCATTGCCTTTAGGAGTAGCATTAGGTTAAAAACACATCATACACCTCACTCTAGACTAAACCATATGAGACAAGGCTAATACTAGTCTAGGTGGGAAGACAACGAACTGCGACCTAAGGCTAACTGTCTAGATGCCACAACTGGTCCATCTGCGAAGTTCGACCAGATTGCGTGTGTAACGCTCGTATTCATATAGTTGAGTGTAGGGGTACCTCGCCACTCATCACCCATCACTATCATTCTTCCCGGATCTCATGTTTTCAAAGCATTTGAAGGGCTTGGCAAATTCTACATAGTTACATAGACTGGACTAACGTCAAAATCAACCCTATTATCCTCTCTAGATTGTGTTCGTGGTGGTTACCTCTATCGCCCGCTCCCCTTGCCATCACAAAGGCTAAGGTGGCTACCTTGGGGTATCGGAAGGGTGTCATCTCCTTGAATTGTCTTAGGCTGGCTAGTTGTTGGATTTCGGGGGTCAAGTTTAACAATTTGTATGGGGAGTTGACTGTAGTGAACCATTGCCTAGTCCAAATTTACTCCTTTCTCCACGGTCATGGGCAACTTGATGTTATAGTGCAAAGTCCTTTTCATGGCCTTCAATGGCTTAATGGGGTTAAACTCTTGCCCTACCGACCATCTTATGCACAACCCATTTGAGGTCATTCAACGCTGCAATAAGTATTGGAACAAACAAGAGTCAGTAACATTTTGGATCCCTCTCTTCCAACATATTTGGAAACTTCTAACCCTCCCCAAAATTAAGCAATTCCTCTGGTGTCTCCTCCACCATGGTCTACCTATTGGTAAATGTTTAGATATTTGGGGATTCCCAATCTCAATTGCCCTCTCTGTGGTGAACAAGATGACTTTGTCCATGTGTTTTGGCATTGTCCCTTTGCTCAGCATGTGTGGGAGTGGGCTTCCATAGTTTTTCCATCATACAAGCTATCTCAAGAGGATGTCATATTTGGCTTTTTGAACATTACTTTTGCTAATCTCAAGTTTTTGTGGAAAGTTATTAGGCCTACTATTTTATATTATATTTGGAAGTGAAGATGCAATGTTATATTCAAATCTTTGCAAGGAAGCTTCCCCTTTGTGTTCTGTGGAGTCACCACTGGAACTCTCTCTATCCTTAATTGAGGGCTCTTTGCCTTTCCCCTTTGCTCGCAACTTCCCCTTTCCCCTTGACAAAACCCTTTCCCCTTTCCCCTTGACAAAACCCCAACGCCCCCCCCCCGCCCCCCCCCACCCCCCCGCTAATTTCATTTCACTTTCGAGAGCCTTCGCATCCCTATAAATACGGCTCAAGAAGGGACGTTGCCACATTCGTAAATCGAGTTTGGAACAACTGTGAAGCAACCCATCGTCATCGTTTAGTCGCTTCTGTTGTCAGAGGGAGAAACCAAACCCTAGCCTAGACGAGCTCTGCAACTTAAATATCCACAAACTGGTTCGATCAAATTCAAGATTCGCCTCCTTCTTTAGTTTCGACGAAGAAGCGTGGAAGGCAGCGTAGCCGCTTACGCAGCGTGTTTCGACGCCGTTTGAAGCCCCAGACGCGGAAGAAGAAGAAGAAGAAGAAGAAGAAGTTGCAGCGGCGATTTATTTTGTAAAGCGGTTTTGCTAAAAAAAAGAGCTGGTAAAGTATACGATCTGCCCTGCTTGGTTGGGGTTTCATTGTCGGGGTTTGGTACTTGGGAAATCCAACGGTCAAGGGCAAGGGCAAGGGCAAGGGCAAGGGCGGGATTTCTGTTCAAGATGTACACCAGAGCAGGGTAAGGGTTTTTGTTTTTGCCAAATATAAGAAGGGCTTTCACCTTATTTTTCCTCCGGCGATTTGTTCGCTTATCCCGGCTGGCCTCTTTTCTCTAGAAAGTTTTTACTTCTTGTTTTGTTGTTTTTAAAGATCTTTTTAAGTTTTTGTTTTTCAAACACGCCTCAGTTCTGCTTCTGCATGGTTTCTATATTCTAGTTTCTTCAGTCTTAAGTTTCTGTTTCTGTTTTGGTTCGAGAACATTCTTTCCTTATTTGGTTACGCTTCTGTTTCGGTATGCTAGCAGTTGTCATGTGCGGAGGATATGGTCAGTTGGTTTCAAATTGAAGCCTGTTTTGTTTTGTAGATCAGAGCAGAGTTTACTTAATTCAAAAGCAAGTGTTCATTATTATTATTGCCTTCTGTTGAAGTTCAACTGCGATTCTAGCTTCATTACATTGTGCCTTGTCTTATTGAAATGTCTATGGAAAGTAAGAATAGCAGCAGTAATGTTATCATTTATCTTGATATTGGGATGAATTTGTGGACGGGCAAGGGCCGATTTGGTAGAAAGATTTTGTTTTTTGTGTTGTGAATGCAATCTGATCCTCTCTGCCTTTGTTTTGAAGAACAACTTACTTCGGCGGTAATGGCGGCTCCTCGGGATACGGAAGCCCTGCAGCATACGGAGGATCCGGGGGATATGAGTCTGGGGCGAAGAGGCTGCGAACTGTTGATGCAGCCAGCCACTTCTTTGGAGGCTCACCGGCCTACGGTTCTGCTTTTGCTCCAGCGTATTATCCTCCCAGTCAGCCTCGCACTTTCCCTGTTGTTCGTCTGAGGGGTCTCCCTTTCAACTGCACTGAAAATAATGTCTGTGACTTCTTCAGCGGGCTTGACGTTGTTGATGTTTTGCTTGTTCATAAGAATGATCGTTTTACTGGAGAGGCCTTCTGCGTATTTGGCGCCCCTGTTCAGGTTAATAAGTTAACACCTCCTAGATACTTTCTTTGTGCTATTTTATAGCGTTTTGGAGTTGATGCCTTAAATTTTAAGGAAAAGTAAGCCAGTTTGCTGTTAAAGTTGTGTAAAATGTTCTAGTTTATTAGAAATTTTGGACTCATAAGCTGCAAACCAACCTCTTTAACAGCGTTTGTGGTGGATGCTGAGGTTCCCAGCCATGCAGGAATTGCACAATTGGAATTCCGTTGAGCTTTCAAATGTCCGGGTTTTAATATGAGTACTCAGTACTTATCAGAGAAGCAACATAACCTAATATTTGGTCATGTTGAGTTAGGAGTCTCTAAAATTTGTCTCTTGTTACAATAGACGGAATTCGATTTTTTTAAAAAACTGTCTTGTAAAATTTTATTCTACAAAAATGAATTGTAAATATTTATCAGCTGCTACTTCTTAGTACTTACAGTCTTAGATTAGCAGGTCAAGATTGGGTTCCACTATCTTAAAATTGAATTATTGAGATTGCAAAAAATTCGCTGATAGGAGAGGACATGTCACCTGTAGTCGAAAAGGAAATTGAAGATGAGCATGACATATTTCTAATGTATCATAGGCTTAGTCAGAAATTTCATGTTACAACGGCTACTTTAGATCGTTTTCAAATGATAGCAGGAAAGTCTCATTCTTTTGTATATTTTCTTCCATCCAATATATCCCGGTTTTCAGTTTCAAATGGAAAATATATGAGAATTTCGGTGAACATTATAGGACGATTTTTGACCTTGTAAGGTTGTTTATAAATTACACTCAGGTGCCATATGGAAATTATATTTTTGTTGTGCTTTATTGCAGGTTGAGTATGCTCTTAGGAAGGATCATCACAACATGGGCAATCGTTACATTGAAGTCTTCCGTGCTAAGAAACAGGACTACTATCAGGCCATAGCCAACGAATGTGCAGACTCTAGACATAACGATGGCGGCAACTATACTTCTTCCAAAAGCAGATCTCACGATGCAGGCAAGGACAAGGCTGAGCATACGGGAGTCTTGAAGCTCAGGGGATTGCCTTTCTCTGCCACTGTTCAGGATATCGTAGATTTCTTTGAAGACTACGATATTAGCGAGAGTGATGTGCAAATTGTATGCAATGCCGATGGAAGAGCCACAGGGGAAGCATATGTGGATTTCCATAATTCTGAAGACTCAAAGGCTGCAATGAAGAAAGATAGAATGACAATAGGTAGTCGTTATGTCGAGCTTTTCCCCTCCACTCCAGAGGCCTTTAACGCTGCCAAGAGGTGATCTTTTTGAGGGCAGCGGCAATAGGAAATTAGGGATTATGGCCTTGTTCAGCTTCTGTTGAATTTTTGTTTTGAAATTACCCCTTTTATTAAACGTGAGATGGGTGAAACTTTTTAGCTTTTTTTTGAAATGCAGAAAATTGTGAGTGATTGGAGCTCTGATCGGTGTTCTGTTACTTTGGGATTTTTTGGGTTTTCTAATATCTCGTGAGTTTTTATGCCAGTATGGCTATAATCCCTGCTGGAATTTACCGGCATATGGCTTTTTAAATTACCATTTGCCTCTTGATAGCAGCGCGGATTGGCGGAAATAATTCATATAGTTCACGTTACGTTTTTGTTTTTGGAATATAGGTTATGATGATACTGATAACTAAACTGAGCCATGAGCGATGATTGAATTTGCGATATCGTAGATGCTTTTGAGAATCTGCGATGTTAAATTTGTGCTTGAGGCGTCATCTTGGTTATGATAGGTTGACGAATATGAGATTTATATTTTTAATATTTTCACGTTTGTGGCAAGAGTCTTGGTATGGTACGTTGATGGTTATGAGATTTATATTTTTAATATTATAATGGTTGTGCTAAGAGTCTTGGTATGATAGGATCATGATTATGAAATAAATATTTTTACTTTACTGGTAAACGTTTTGGTTTAATAATGTAGATCACATAGTTAAAAATTTTAAAAATGTATAAACTAATTTTGATTTTTTTAAAAAAATGCTAGAGAGGAATTTTAGAGTAGATACTTTTAAGTAAGAGAAGAACATGAGTTTAAAAACTGTGTTGAGAGGAATTTTGAATAGTTACGATTCAAGAAAAAGTTTTTAAACATAAAATAGATCTAAAGTTAAAAGTTTCAATTTCCCCAAGTTCATTACGTTTGTCTATTTATAATCGGTTTAGAGATTTGACAATGATATCTTATCACTGATTTGACAATGATATCTTATCACTGATTGTGTACCTGATTGCCCTAATTCCTATTTTATATTTTAAAGGTCCTTGTTGAGAGCCTTCCTATCGTATATTTCAAGATTCTTTTGATTGAGAACCTTTTGCCTTGACGGTACCTTTCACGTCAATTGATATAAGCAGTTTTTGATTTTCACATTTCCCGTGGGTTTTGAAATAGAGGCGTGGGTTTTGAAATAGAGGTGGCATCCAAATGTAGCGATAAAAAGCGTGCTTTTAATGCTCATCTTTTTAACAAAAAATTTTTTCAGTTAGTGCCAAGACCCTCAAGCAAGGTCTTACAAACGAAGTTCAAGAAAGAAGTTCAAAATAGAAATGTGGATGTGGTTTTGAACCAGGTCTGAATGGTTGTGTGGTGGATGCAGTGCCAAGTCATTGAGGGATGAGACATGGGCATGATGAGCCTTTTCTTTAATCTGCCTGCCACACGCCTTGTTTCTGCTGCAGTTGCTCACTTGAAGACGCAGAGGACATGGCATCCATAGCCCTCCACACTTCCTCCTATGCTCTTTCATCAACAGAGTTTAAATCTCTAGCAGCCCCAAAACCCACATTTCTTAAGGTAACAAACCATTTTTTTAGGCATTGTTTTCTATGTAATCACTGGGTCATTGTGGGCTATGAATTTCCTTCGCAGAAGCCCACAGATTTCCATGGAATTTCGTCAGCAGCAGCAGCAGCTTCTGCAACCAAAATTTCCAGTTCCCGTCCCGCTAGAAGACCTATGTCTACGGTAAGAGAGCTGCAGCACTTTCTTCTTGCTTCTTTCTGAGAAAATTCAATTTTATGTTGTCCTTGAGAGGATGAATAAATTTGTTGGTTTTAAATGCAGATCGTTGCAAGGGCGGCAGGTGCTTCTAGGACGACTGAGGTTGAAGTAGATAAGCCTCTAGGATTGACTTTAGGCCAGAAACCTGGTGGGGGTGTCATCATTACGGTTTCTTCCCAAATCCCCCCATTTGATTCATAAAATTCAGTGTTCATTTTCCGTTTGTCTCTGCAAAATATGACAATAATTGCTTTAGTTTTAAAAATCAGTCTTGATTACCACAGGGAGTGGTACCCGGAGGAAATGCATCTAAAGCTGGTCTGAAAATTGGCGACCAAGTCTTATATACCAGTAGCTTCTTTGGTGATGAACTGTGGCCTGCAGATAAGCTTGGGTTTACTAGAACTGCAGTTCAAGCCAAACCAGAATCGGTTTATTTTGTAGTTAGCAGGTTTGCTGCAACTTTATGCTTGTTTTTATTGTTTGCAAACTGGGCAGCATCTATGAAAGTTGGAATAAAATAGTTTGAATTTTTAATACTAGATTTTTTGTTTTTGTTTTGTTGAAAATATTGAGCATGGATATTACTGCAATGCCACTGGAACGGAACCGAATAGTAGGGATGTAAACATAAATACGGAGGCCATGTTTCTGTCTTTGCAAACAATTACCAGAGACTCTGCGTTTACAATCATTCTCATTTTTGTGCAGTCATTGCACTAGTGACTATACCTGTTGTTAGCATCATTTGCCATTCAGGGATGATCGTTATCCAATTTAAGTCCAAGTCCATTTGTGTATCATTTTGGATTCTGCATTTTCAATTGAGCAAGTTTGGTTATTGACAAAATGCAGAGGTGCAGATGTGGATGTGAAAAGATTGACAAAACGGTCGGCACCACCTCGTTTTGGAAAGACTTTAACAGAGGCCCAAAAGGTAGCTCTTTCCTACCTGTTATTTCCTACCTGTTACCTTTACCTTCATTATGTTGCTGCTGCTACCAGAACATTCATGATAACCTCATATTTGCAGGCAAGAGCCACCCACATTTGTCTGGATTGTGGCTACATATATACGTTATCAAAACCATTTGATGAGCAGGCAAGTTTGATAAAGAGTTTAATTTTACTTTGAATTATGTATATATATTATGGGTTCGGATTCAGGATTCTGAGTATGGTGTGCACTGTGCAGCCGGACAACTATATATGTCCCCAGTGCTCAGCACCGAAAAAGCGATTTGCAAGATACGATGTTAACAAAGGAAAACCAGTGGGTGGAGCCCTGCCTCCGATTGGTGTGATTCTAGGACTACTTGTCGGTGCTGTGGGTGTTGGAGCCTTGGTTTTCTATGGCCTACAGTAGTTTGATAGCGCAGTTAATCTGAAATCGTCTCATCTTTGCGGTAAACAAATAAATAAATTGCTGTCCCAGGGCAAATTTTCTATGCCTCTAAGCAGATTACGATTTATGCAGATCGTCTCACGAAAATAGTCTTATTGTTGATTTGTACATGATTGTATAAGCTATTATGCATCCAAGGTTAATTTGTATGAGGCGAATTAAGAAATAGTAAAAATGGGTAGCAAAATCAAATACCAATGAGACTACCTTCAGAATTTAATCCACATCGGATTCTATGCTTTCATATTATATTAGGGTAGATGTTTTAAATGCCAAGCATTTTTATACCAAATTCAATGCATAATCTTACAAAATCAGTTGGGAGGACTTAGCCAAGGGGTTTGCGAGATTAGCGGCTATGACCTAGGCAAAACAAGCATTGGTGCCAAATTGACCTTAGCTCAAAATAAATCTATATGGGGATCCACGTCCAAGTTGAAAGCCAAGAGAACAAAGGGCAATTAGCTTCAACCTTCAAATTTGAGTAGTTTTTGAAACGCAATGGTAATATCTATTTTAATATATTCTCTTTCTCTTTTGTTTATACCAAACAGTTGAAAGTACTCTCTCAAACTACAATTTCCTTGGTAAATACAAGGAGACATATTTCCAGAATTCAATAACAATTTTTTACATCACACCAAATGAAAACGTTAATGTACAGAAAATTTAGTTTAGTCGTCTCTTTTAATGTAACATGGATTGACGGCGTCAAGTTTGGCCAGCAGCATGTACAATATACTTGTACCTATGATTAGTACCTTATGCAGAGCTCCACAATATTGACAAAGCTGTACATTTGTTAATTATCATGCTCACAAGTTTCGTTCATGAGGCTCAAGCCATGGAAATCCTAGAAAATCGAATATTTCCTTCTCAGTAGAACATGGAATCGTTTTTGCCATGGTGACCTGCAAAATACCCTTGGACGTTACATATAACATGCTCAATATAATTTGTGCAAGGAGGAACCGAAGAAAAAGCAGTGAAAGAGCAAATATTTTCTCCCAATTCATACTATACTTTGTATTGGGTAACGGTCGTTTTTCATCCATACATATAATCTTGAGTAGGAAAAGTTAGTTTCTTGAGCAAGTTACCTTTTTCCCTGAATCATCACGGCTGACCGGAAAAAGCCCAGTATCGTCAAGTCTATAGCCCTTTTCATCAGCAAGAAGCCTCAGCCTGAAAAGCATTGTATTCGCACGTAGCATGAAAAAGTGCTGCGAAATGCAATGAATTAATGGCCGTAACCCCAAAGCAAACTGTCCTCAGTCTAACCTTTTGCACACCTTGATGACTTAATAATACCATATTACTGAGAAACTCATCCTAGTTGATACCAAACAACAGCAATGGAGATGATAAATGTGATAATGTAACTACAAAGAGTATATATTAATTAACAATTTGTTGCCATCGATGTGCTCATTAGCACTAGTCAAGTTTCTAGTTGCCTCAACTACCATGGTTTTTGCATTGAGTTCACTTCATGTACGTAAGGATACAGTACACCATCTCAAATGGCAGAGTTAAGGATAAAGAAATTAACGTCTCTGGAAATAGATTGCAAACCTAAAAAAGGAAAATTTGGGAAAAAATTTTACGTTGGTATGAATTAATGTGCTCATATGGTGCTGTGACCTCTCACTAGGCTTTAAACAGTTAGAACCATGACAATTTGTAATGCACTTCTTCTTAGGTTTCTATACACAGTTAAGCAAAGCATATAGCCAAAACTTATTGTTTGTAGCTTGCTAATCAAGCTTATACACTTGAAATCCATTGCAAAGAACCCTATAAAACTATTACAAAAATAACTTATTTCAAAATAATTAAACTATTACAAAAATAACTTATTTCAAAATAATTAGGAGTTATCTTGCAACAGCGAGCAATGAACTTATAATTAGATTGTGTAATACAACTTGTACCTTCTATTGAGAACATCATTGCCTGTCCAAGCTAGAAGGCCAAAAGCGTAGATTTCTCTTGGATAGACCTTAAAAAGGTTTTCACGTATTAGTTCCAATATAATTTAATGAGATGCAACACAGCTCATGCAATTTTATTTAAAAACAATTCTCTTAAGGTCCACATTCGTTAAGCCTTACCTTGATATCAATGCGGTGGCGCTGCTCTCTTCCAGGATAGGTGCAAAGCCCAAAATAAGTATAAACACCAACATCGGAATCCTAGCATCCACCCCAAACATTGATAACATGAGAGAAACCTTTAGTGAAAATAAAATACACCCTCCTAAAAGAACCTTTTTTGAACATGGGTAAAGATCTTTTAATTTTTTAATTCCTAATTAGCAACACGACATTTAAAGGTGGTATAGAAGACTGAAGATATGTTGCATACCTGGAATCCATCATTTTTAAAATATTGATAATTTAATTAAATAATAATGGTTCTTTGTTTTTACCTTTAGTTACCTTGCCTACATCTATTCTAAATGATAAAACGAAGATTTAGACAGATTTTCAGCTTCCAATTATTAGGAGAGGAAGTGGCAAATTTTGCTTTGGAAGGAAAGATTTATATTTGTGTTGATTCAATGCAAGAATGAGATTAGAACAAATGCCAATTCTGCAATTCGCTGCTTGGATTTGATAATGGTAAACATGCAAGATTGGTAGTGAAAAGGAATGATAAAGATGAGACAAAGCCCACAAAAAATAATTTGCAACAAGAAAATCCAATGAATAGGCACCACACCAAGCTTGGTATTTTGCCCAAGAAAAATTCAGAAAGTTTTTGGCAACTGTTAGAAGATTGAAGCAAGCCAGATCATTCCTTTTCTCTAGCAAAGCTTCATTCATTTTCTCAAAACCTATTCATCCATCCATTGTCCGACCCAGAAAACACATAATATGATAAAATTACTCACCTAACTTTAAGGAGGTTGATGATGGTATTTAAAAAGCTCTGGTGGGGTTGCAAATGCACAAGAGAGCTTGGATAATGCTTGAGGATCAACAAATCCTCTGTGCTTTTTCAAGGGGGGAAAATATTAGCGTAACTTTTATTATTATTAGCAACATGTGCACCAAGTTGCTTGGAGTTATTTATGATAGATGGCTAGGTAGTTCAGTGAAACCAAGTATAATGCCGAGCAAGTACCCATATACAATTTTTAATTAAAATAGCCTTTTGAGTTATTGGGTAGTTATTCTCATGATTTTGAGTTATTGGACAGTTATTCTATAATATCTGCTATAGTTTAGCATGGTTTTGAGCTATGGTAAAGTTTTAAGACCTGGATTCAAGCCTGGGCAGCCACTTGAAAGAGGTGATTATCCTTTTTGCAATGCTATGTAAATCTAGGTTCAAGTGGCTAGATTAGTTAGCTCATGGCATTACGCACATGAGGGTGTTGTGCGACAATTGTGTGGTGGTATGCGAGAACAGTGATTCCACACATTAAAAAATCAGTCAAAACTGTGCATTCTGTGCGTTTCATGTGCACATTTTATTGCGTCTTAACAATTTTCCGTTACCTGGTGCAATTTTCATAGCAAACATATTGTAACAACTTTTTTATTTTATTATTTGCAATGGCTTGTGCATAACCCGTTTCATTGTGTGATTTTTGCAAAAACATTTAGCATACCCCATGTGCCATGTGGGCAAGCCATCATTGCCTTCTTAGGCAAGAGGTTACTATTTCCTCTCCCACCTGATTTCGTATAAGAATTTCCAGTTTCCAGTTTCCAGTTTCCAACAACACGCTGGAGACGGAGAAATTGAAGCTCCTTTGCCAGGGGAGAAAACAGGAGAAGCAACGAAACGTGAAAATGGGACCGCGGCAGTGCGAGATATGCAAGGAGGCCGTGGCCAAGTACAAGTGCAAGCAGTGCTTTCTACCCTACTGTTGCATTGCCTGCTTCAAAATCCATCGGCAGACGCCCTGCAAAACCCTAATCTCATCTTCATCTGTATCTAAGGATCGGGATCAAGCTCAGGCTCAGGCTCAGGCTCAGCCAGTGCGAGAGTTCGAGGTCCAGGAGGAGCATCCGTGGCGGCTAGACTCGCCGCTGCTACGCGCGGTAGCGGCGTCAGGCGAAATTCGGCAGCTGGTAAGGGATCCGAAGCTGCAAAGCCTGATCATTAACATCGATTCCGCTGTTGACGCAGAGTCGGAGCTCCAGAAGGCCATGCTATCCCCTGATTTTCACGACTTCGCTTCTAAGATCTTGGCCATTGTAAATAGGCAACATTGCGCTACTTCTGCTTCTACATCGACATCGACTTGGACTTCGACCTCGTCCGCTAGTTTTTAGTTTGTTGGCCTTGAGCCTGTTGTTTTGGTGTTGAATGAAGTTGAAAAGCTAATGTATTACCTAAATGCTAATAATACTCATAGGTATTACCTTCGTTTATTTCTGAAATTTTTTGCTGCCTAGTGAAAGAAGAAAGTTAATGGTTCCTGTGTTCTCGTCGTTCCTTGTCCATTTGACGTTGTGTGAATAAAATATAAAGGTTAACGTTTCGTCGATTTATTCATTTCTTGCAAGAATTACGTTGCATGAAACTTTCTAGTCTTTCCGTTAGGATCGAAACAATATTCCTGGCGTTGCCGTTTTTGTTTACCTCGGAAACGGTAAAATTCATGTGGCGAAAGATTTTCCATTTTCAACTGGTGTAGAGAGCTTCAGAATGATGACTCTTTTCCCGACTGGCAAAAACAAGACAAAAAATAAAAATAAAAATAAAGGATGAAAACATGGCTGGACAATGGGTACACACTTCCGGAAAATGGAATGGTGACCCTAATGACAAAGCAATTCGGAAAACGGATTGTGCTTATAGCCATGTGAGGCTGATCAGTGGTGAGATGGACCACAAAAATTTTAATGGGGAAACACCATTCAGTATTATGTTTGGACCCGATATCGACATTCGTGGTTACACCACCAAGAAGGATCATGCCACCTTAACTTACAATGGAAAGAACCATCTCCTCAGCTATCTCATGTTTATGCTTTTGTTCTAGGCCAGCTGCTAAATACAGCCTTCTTATTAATAACGCAGAGAAGAAATCGGTAGGGTTATACTTTCACTTTCACTCATCCATGCCCTCCCAGGACCTGACAATGGGCTAGGATCTGCCAATGGGCTAGGATCTGCCAATGAGCATTGAGCCTTTGGATGATGATCCTTGGAGAAACAATCGGGAAGTCTTGACAAAGGACTGGGACTTGTTACCGCCTAATCAAATTAAAGACACTGATGCCAATAAGCCTGAAGACTGGGATGAGAAGGAATACATTTCAGACCACACGATGAAGGGTTATGATGACATTTCTAAAGAATTACCTGATCCAGATGCCAAAAAGCGGATAATTGGGATCATGAAGATTGGGAATGGACTGCTCCAACTATTCCTAACCCAGATTATAAAGGACCATGGAAGCAGAAGAAAAAAAAGGAAAAAAATGTTAGAATCCCAACCGCAAAGGAAAAACTAGAAAGGCGCCAATGATTGACAATCCTGACTTCAAAGATGATCCCGAGCTGTGTGTGCCCCAATCTTAGGTATATTAGAATTGAACTATGACAGGTTAAGTCGGGCATTATTTCCTAGCATTTTCAATTGTGATGATCCTGAATATGCCAAGCAGCTAGCCGAAGAAACATGGGGTGCACACAATGATGATGAGATGAATTTGGTTGAGGCAGAAGAGACAAGAAGAGGAAAAGAAATCCGATTATGATGAGGAAGATTTTGAATCCGATAGTATCTGAAACTGAAATTTTAGGGCCAGTTTCAGAATTCCTTTTTAAGAAATGCCTTTATGTTCTGTTGGGCTTACCGAAAATCTCAACTAAGAGAACATTTAATATCGAAGACGATGAAAATAAAGGAAGAAAAGGAGGAACATGACGAGCTATAATGCGGAATTGTAACTATGCTTTCATTGTTTTCGAGGGACTTTTGTCGTTGGTCCAAGTATTCATTGAGACAATGCTGTTTAGCAAAATGTAAACCATGATAATAGATGGTTACAATTCTGGCCTCAAGGAATTACTGTTTCCTGATACGATATTTTGATATTAAACAAACTAACTTCTTTGTTATTATTTTTCCTTATAAAAAAGATTTTGCAATTGGACCGCTCCCTTGGATGTTCATATCTGAAACAGAAGTACTGGAAGAATCCTCTTAAACTTTTAACCTACTCCTATTCAAGTTTTAATATTCTGTTTTTGCTTATAAGAATGGTAAAACATCGACTCACTACGACTACCTTCCATGTTTCTTGAAGCATAAATTAAATTCATTGACAGCTATCCAAAAGTTAAAATAGAAATTCCACAATAAAAAAAAAACAGTAGCAAAAATAGAGCATGAAAATTTTTGCCAACATTGAAAAAATGGAAAAGCTCGTTAGATACCAGGAGCATTCCAACATTGAATATTTGCCAACGCATTTTTCCATTTATAATCTTGAGAGCATTTTAAGCCCGAGTTCTTGTAAAACTGGACTATATCATATCAATTAACTTATTTCTACGTTAAAGAATAATCCATGTTTCATGTGCCACACAGCATACATTTGGTTGTTTGGGCAACAATATTAAGCATTTGATGCAAGCACTCGTTAGATTTTGAGATTAACGGTATCATACAATAGCATAGTTCTTCACTGAAATATAAGTCTAAAATAACTTAATATTTGTTTTCTTTAATCAACTTAATACTTGTTTTCCTTAACCAATCCATTTTCCATACTTGTTTTCCACTTAAAATAACTAAAACCGTGAAAACGACATTTAACACATAAAGGGAACAGAATTCATACCTTGCTACTGTGAACGCTGAAGATTAAATCTTCCTTCAAGAAGTTAATATCCTTTAAGGCTTTTACATATTTCAACAGAAAACCTTGATGGCTGCAAATGATAACTTCAGCAATTTACCAACAATCCATACACAAAAATTTGAACTTTCAGCTTAAGAACGGTGCTAAAAGTACTAGTATCTTGAAATTATCTGGATATGCATATGGTTTGGTCAAACAGGGAACAACAGCAAAGCATGTCAGAAGATCTAAAACATTCAATCATAAATTATGACAGGCAGGAAAAGGTATTCTGGTCATTCTTAAACTATGTGGCACATACTGCTTAAACTATATTAAGGTAGTCAACCCATGTGACTTACATCCTAAAAGCTATGATTCAATCCCAAAGAGATATACAGACATTGTCCCAGAAAACTCTAGGATCTAGGATATAATTTATAACAAAAAGGGCAAAAAAAACACCAGTTTCAATTTTCAATATTTTTTTAAAATACATTCCCTGAAGGATGATTTTTGGTTTTTGACTTGTTGACTCAAGGCATTGATTAGTTCATACACATGTTATTTAGCATTTTAGCATGTATACGTCACCAACTGGTGAAAGAAGCCCAGTGCTAGTTGGAATGTTGAAATCTAAATAAATATGTTGAGGAATGTAGTACATATTTACTTGATTTATTTTGAATTCATCTTTTCCTGTTAAATACTTCAACAGTTTTATGGTAGACTGCATAATCAATACTATTATAGTCATTAACATAATGAGAAAGTTAATTATAAAAGATGCAAGACATAAAACATTGTGGTATGCATGGCAGACATGACTTGATCTTCTATATGGGAGTAACAGAATACTTCATATAAGCAATCATTATAATCTTTAAATTATAATACTGTGCGTGTACAAAGTTTCTCTTACTGATGAGTAATGGATAAGCAAATTTTATTGATGACGAAATTTATTTTCTCTATTAGATAGAATGATAGCATGTCATATTTATACAATCCGAAAATTAATTATTAATTACTGGTTTGATTATGGATTTCATTAAACACACTAATTTTAAAAATAAAAATAAAAATATACCTCCTTCCATCATGTGTTACAATAAAATCCACATCACCACATGAAGCTTTCCCTCGTCTATAGGAGCCTCCACAAACCACACTAACCTGAACATTAGAGAAAAATATAAGCACTGAAATGTAAAAGCAAAAATTAATCAAATACGAAATAGCAGAATAAACATCAAAGATAGTAGTATATAAGATCGTAAGTTAACATTACGCTTGGCAAGGAAATAAAGCATCAGAATAGGAATGAAGTATTAAAAAGAACAGCTTAAACATATAAAACTAGACGCAAACCAATAATAATAGAAACAAGAACCGACAACTAACAAGATTTTTTCTAATGCAAAAGAAATATTCTGAGTATTAATATTACGTCTTACTTCAANCAAGATTTTTTCTAATGCAAAAGAAATATTCTGAGTATTAATATTATGGAAGGTCTTTATTTATTTACACACTCAATGACAATGATTTATAAAAGACATTAATCCTTGTGCAGCATTCAGTGTCATGCAATGTCACAAAAACTCATAGCAGTTGCTCGTAATTTGTCCATGTCATCAATGCCCAAAAGTCCTACTATTAGCCACAATTTGCATCTTGAAAATGGCACTTTTGAAAAATTCTTTATAATAATGGTTATGTATACTTGCATATGATTTCTTGACACCTAGCAGTTCAAACAACATTAATTATCATCATCATCACCTAGCCTTGTCCCAACAAAATAGTGAGGTTCGCTACATTAGTTCCTTTTTACCATTTAGCAATCCAAATATTTTAAATTAAAAATTTAGTCATTGAATTGTGCACAAGGCTAAGAGTGATTTCCAGAAGATGTTTGGCATTGTCTAGAACTCCGCTGTCTCTAGATATATAAGGTTTGAACATATAGCATTCTGCAGCAAGGATTGCTATGTTGATTATGTAATAATGGCTAGAATGATGGTTTTTCCCTTTGGCTCTTAACATAGTTATCCTTTCCTTTCCCCTTCCATAAATGACGATTCAACTTTCCTGCATACATTTGGTTTATTATCTTCATCAGGTCTTTTATACTTACGTATCTTCTAGATGCATTGGCGTTAGAATTTACCATTAGTATTTT
>MNCI01016627.1:0-11184 GCA_015680685.1 Gnetum montanum | reverse complement strand
AAGAAATGATTTGAGGCTTAATGTTCATAATAAAATGTTGTTTCATACATAGAGGGAAAATACAAATTTTTAGCCTTTCATGTTGCAAAATTTTGTCATAAAATATATTGTGAAATATGCAACTAAATCTAGGAAAAAATTGCAATATTTTAATGACATGTTACTATAGACTTTAGAGTCAAGAAATCGTCATAAATATGTTTTATCTATCTATAGAAGGCTCATGATGGATGCTGCTACAAATAGAGACATTGGTGCTATGGATTTTTGTTACCTGTTATATGAGTGTAATTGTGTTTTCCACACCATCAATGTCTCATGAGAGGTGTACAAAAAATTTCTTATCAATGTAGAGGAAACATATGAAGGTGAAAACTACATAACTATTATTAATGTGTATCAGAAATGACTACTTCCTATGAAGGGTGTATCATTGCTATAAGCTTTTAGAGATGACAATTGCAACATGAAGAACAAGGAGGATCCAAATTTAGAATTTGTATCATTTAGAACTAATGAGCAGTATAGTAATCCAACACCCAATGATAGGAGATACCAGTGTTCAAATGTAGCCCGGTCAAATTTTGTGGACAAGGCAATGTAATTATGCTAGTAGTTGCTTAAAGTTCAAGATCATTGTCTTCCCACATGAAGCTACTATAATCTATGTGTATGGTTTAGCTCTCAATGAGGTGTATGATAATTGATGTTGTGTTGGCCATATTATGTCTAGTAAACATAATGAAATAGTAATGGTTTCTAATTCTAAGTAACTAGTAAACAAATCTAGTTTAGCCTAGTGTGATGAGTATCCATTCCTAATCTTTCATTTACACCTTGGGCTTCGTGTAACTACTACTGGGATTACCAAGTGTACCACTTCTGGGCATACCTAGCAATAGCACTCCTAGGTTACCAAGCAATCACACTTAAGTGCTCGAGACTAGATGTACTCATTTTACTTAACAACAGTAAACATAAATTACATGGGAAAGTAAATCATTAACTAAGAAATAGTAAACATTATGCTAATTCAAAGTACAAAAATGATTCTAAATGTAAACAATAAATCTAGGAGAATGCTGCAATAATGGGAAATTCCGGTCACACTTGTGCCCAGGTACAAAATGCTCGAATAAAGGTTCCATTCACTGGTTCACACTACATTGTGAGCATTTACACTTCTACTTGTTAAGAACTAAAATCACAAAATCAAATTGAAAGAGTTTTCCTAAGCATTGATGAATCATTTTTTTAATCATGCACTTAAGTGTCATATTTATAGGCATGTACATGTGGCACGATATCAAATATCCAATGTCATATCATGGGCTCTGATATTGGATATGTGATATTGCAACTTCAATATCTTATGCCTAATATCATAGCCATGGTAAAGTGTGATTTATCATATCCCCACAACTAACTGAAAACTCATCCTCTAGTTAAAACAAAATGAGGATAGAATTCCTTACAAAATTGGGAGGTAGACTTACATGACACTGACTACTATATACATGACTCTTGTATGTCACAATGGTGTTTACAAAAATGACATAAGATACGACATGTAACTTTAACAAAAAAAAATATAATAAAGCTTGATGTAGCCTTATGTAGTTCTTAGTGGCAATGGCTCCTCCATCGGTTTCTTCCCCTTGTCATTAGGCTTCTAAAATCTATACTAGTTTAAAAGTGCTTGAAGTTTCTTCTCTTTCATTTTTGATAATGTACCATCCATGCTTATTGTGTAATGTGTGATGGAGTAGGTACATCCCATGGGCACGACAACTATAGAAACATCTTATTAGCCTTGACATACTAGGTTACAAACTACATCCTCTCCTCTTTAAATGCCCTAGCCTTTTCACGTAGATCATGGTAGTTAGATAATCTTTTGGCTAGGTTTGTTGCTACATCTTTTTGCCCTTGGTAGCTAGCCTTCACTACTTCTAATTCAAATTTTTCCACTTGGAGTTTTTGCAAAGTATCTTTGCAATTTCCAAACTCTTTCTCTTACAATGTGCACATGGTTGCTATTTTCTATTCTAATTCATTTCTATGCCTTCCTACTATTAACATGGCCGGGTTAGCATAACTAGGGTTAGCTAACCCTATGTACTCTTTTAGATCCTCAATCTACATGTCTTTATTCTTTACTTTTTCTTGATGAATAAGTTCATAACTATCTAGGATGGGTTGCTAGTCAAGATTCATGCTCATATGGAGCTGATTCTAGCCTTTTCCATTTGGATCTCTTTTTTAATAATTTTCTTGTACATGTTCATCTGGTCACGAAAGTGTTCATTGATCCTTTCATGTTTCTTTGCCTTATTCTACCACATGCTTATTTCAATGGCTAACTTTTGATGGATGATGCATACCTCCTCCATTAAGAGGGTTATGGTTTTTTGTGTGAGGTGGCTCATGTCTTGGTTAACCCTTACCAATTATTCCTTTAATTGGCGGATTCTTTCTTCTAGGATGTTTTTCTTATTTTCCACATTAGTCAACCTCATATTATCAGTAGCAAGTTGTTTATTCTATTCCTAGACTACAATGAGTGCCTTAACATGTGCATATGTTTATGCTTCTACTACGGAGGCATTCCACACTGCTTTCTCCTTCTTTATTGCCATCTACTTATGCTACTTAATTAAGCAGTTCATCTATTCCATCCTAAATTGTTCTATCTGGTTAAGCATAATGAATTGTGTGGGATATCTATGTTCATCTCTTAGGGCTATAAGCTCTTCTTAGAGTCTATGGATTTCTACTTCTGCATGTTCTACCCTAGTAGTTTTCCTTTAGTAGTGATGAGCTCAGACTATACTACAATTACATCACATGGGATCATGGAGTGTTTTCATTACTTACCTAGTCTATAGTAGTCTACATCTTCATGGTTAGCAAGAATCATAAAGGTTCTAGCTAACATTTGAGCATCTCTGGCTCTAGTTAGATTTGTCGATGGCACAACAAGTATGTTGAAAGATTCTTTAATGTGATCAATGATAACCTTTGTTGCTCCCATTGCATCTTGGTGCTACATTACCACTACTGTGGCTTCCTCTTTAGTCTCAATCACCTCTTGGAACGAAGTAGGATTCCTAAATATTTTTTGTGACCATTGGGCCTCTCCTCTTGAGTGTAGTGAAATCTATGTACTCTTAGGATCTATTGAAATTGTGGACTAGATGGCATAATCAATAACTCTATAAATATTACCCTCCTCCCTTGTTCCCCAATAGATGGATTCTAAAATCTATTGTAGATGACTCATTGACAACCTGTAATCTTATGGTGGCAATGGTGGAACTTGTTGATGTTATTGTTCTTATTATTGTTGTTTTTGTTACTACTGTTGGCCACAAGGCTATGCTTGCTGTTGTTGTTGTTGTTGTTTTTTCTCTTGTTGCTCCTCACCATGATCCTTTCTAGGTGGTGTTGGTTTGAGCATTTTAGCATATGAAGCATTTTGGGCTTTCCTAGAAATGTCATTGGTGTATCCTAGGATTCTAGATCACTTACACAACTTCTTGATAAGGTAGGAAAATGGAAGTGTTGGCTTTCCTACCTTCCTTTCTTCAAATCACCTCTAAATTTCTATAAAATAGAGTTGTGTGAGGTTGATATTGTATTTGTCCATCAAGATTACACTTCCTCTAGCCACATAAGTAGATAGTTTGTTGAGTCCTTTTGTTAAGACTAAGTGATAGGTGCTAATTTTGAAGTAAATTCTTTCTACTAGAGTTAGTTCATTATAGCCCTTATCTTCTTTGCTATATGCCCATTTCAGCCATAATTTTCTAGTTTCAGGATCAAATTGGGTCGACAGATGTGCTACCCTTGCCCCTTCATTGAGTATATTTAGTGCTTCTATGATTGCCTTGATTGAGAATGAAACTAAGACTCTTCCAATGTTAACTATGTTATCCTCTTCTTTGTTGTGCCAAAGCTGATAGGTTTCCCCAATGTACCATTCACCATTGTGTGAGAGTGTAGGCCATAGCAATGACACTTGGAGTTACATGCTTATCGCTTTAGGAAAAAATTCCATGAATGGGCTAAAGTTCATTTCCATGATGATTGTAGTTAGGATGGACCTTTCTTGGATGGCTTGAAGGCAATCTTGTGACAATGTGAGGCATTGTCCTTGGACTTGTGATTTCTCTACCTCTCCTTGGGCTAATTATCCTATAGCAGGAGTAACTTGATGAGTACTAAATGATTGGGCCTCCTACTCCAGGTGTTCCAGTTCTTGCCCTCTTGTTTAGCCTCTATCTTGGCCTCTTGGTTGTTTGCTTGCATCTTCTAAGGGTCCTCCTTACACTCCTCCTCTCCTTGGATCCATTTGCAATCATTAAGGATTCATAATTACTAATGTATTTTCATATATTCTTAATTGTTCTATACCTTACTCATACCCTTAGTTACATTAAGTTCTTGATTTATGATTATAAAGTTAGAAAACTTTTCAAAAGGTTGCCCCATAAGTGTTAATTTCCTATAATCCTTCACAATTGTCTATTCTTGTTCTTATGTATGGCTCATAATGATGGTTATAGTTCCCTAAGAGCATTAATTAAGTGTTTTTGCATTAGTATGATTAGTTTGTTATTAAAAATTTCAAGTTTCACTTCATACTTACCCTTAAAGTATCTTTCGGGCATTAGCAAATTTTGAAAAATCAATTTAGATTTCCCTCACTAGCACCCCCCATGACGAAGATAAGCACTCTGGGATCAAATAGATTCAAAACACATGAAAATTGAAGCAACATTGTGCAAGATATGGCTTGGGAAAGCTAGGAGATCATAGCCTAATTTAGAGAAGAAAATTTAAAAAATCTCCCTTGCTTCAAATGAGATAGAATGAAAATTTTTGCTAAGTGTCTACCTATATATAGGTTTTGTGGGACTCGATATTGGGAATCTGATATTGGGGTAGACTCGATATCAAAGCCTAAAAATTTCAGTTTTCATGAAGTTTTGAAGGTCAAAAATTATTCTTTTGCATTTTTGGAAGGTTTAAAGGTAACTCAAAGGGTTTGGATGATGGATACATGCTTATTTTTCAAAAATTTATCATTGAGAGTTCATAGAAAAGGAATCTCAACTACAAAAGTTCATAAGATGGATAAGAAGAGTAATGGACTCATGTTGTGAGAATGGAGAGTTTAAATAATATGGGAAGTATTTATTGATGTTTATTGATGTTGGAGGTTCAAGATGATGTGGAATTTCTTGGTGAGTATAAGATACAATAGTTATACAAGTGGGTCCTTCCCAAAGTAGGCTTTAGCCCTTAATGCCCTTGTATAACCACACCAAATATGTCCTTAGGCACTTAAGGAGTTGAATGTAATGCATACTTGTTTAGCAAAACACACATGTTAGTACCACCAAATTAGGAAAATAACACTATGTTATACAAAAATCACAAGTTATGACTATTCTTATAGCAAGATGAAATGGACTTAGAAGGGATTGCAAAAATCAGGATTGGAGGTATATGACCATAGGCATAATAAATCCTTATGTTTTATTAGTGGTTAAAGTAATCACTAGACTTTCTATCCAAGATTCAATCCAAGTCTAGACCACATTTTAGTGACATCACACCATTTCATTTCTTGGAATTATAATTGTAAGACTATCAATGTTGTAAGGAGTATTGTCATTTGGTGTATTGTCCAAGGAAGGACTTTATTCATAGCACTTTGGTTTGTTTTTTAGATTTCTAAGAAGTTTCCTACCTTCAGGCATGGGTAACATGCCTTTCTAGTGGAACCCCCATAAATTTATTCTCTACTTTCTTATTTATTTTTATCTATGTCAACCTTTCATGGTAGCAATTATTTTACTCTTACTCCCATTTTTTGTTAGATCTACAAAGATATAATACAAACTTAGCAACATAATAGAACTCATAATAGTAATCCAAAACTATCAATGTTGTAAGGAGTATTGTCATTTGGTGTATTGTCCAAGGAAGGACTTTATTCATAGCAATTTTTTTTTTTTAGATTTCTAAGAAGTTTCCTACCTTCAGGCATGGGTAACATGTCTTTCTAGTGGAACCTCCATAAATTTATTCTCTACTTTCTTATTTATTTTTATCTATGTCAACCTTTCATGGTAGCAATTATTTTACTCTTACTCCCATTTTTTGTTAGATCTACAAAGATATAATACAAACTTAGCAACATAATAGAACTCATAATAGTAATCCAAAAGAGTCCACAAATCCCCTTGATGTCACACCCTTTACATTCCCTCTTGGTTCTTCACTCTTCTACCTAGGCATAGCAATCACAATTTTATTTTTAGTTGTATGATTAAAAAGAATATCATTATGGCCATGGTAAGAACCTCTTATTAATGGAATGGGCGGATAGATGGTGTGGGCTTAGTATTCAAATCAACAATCCCTTATGACTTGAAAACATAGAGAAATCTATACCTTATTGGACTACATCTTGCT
This sequence comes from Gnetum montanum, assembly GCA_015680685.1. Classification (NCBI taxonomy): domain Eukaryota; kingdom Viridiplantae; phylum Streptophyta; class Gnetopsida; order Gnetales; family Gnetaceae; genus Gnetum; species Gnetum montanum. Next base: position 4,698 of record MNCI01016627.1, on the reverse strand, counting down.
TTTATGCAATCTATCTTATTTGTAAGAAAAATTATTTACAAAGGATTTGAAAAAAAAGTATGAAAAAAATGAAAAAAAGAGTAAAAATTATGAAAAATTGTAAAGAATAAAAAATGTTAAAAGAATGGGAAATCACTTAAAGAATTGAAAAATATGGACTATCAAAGTTTTAAAAAATGAATAAGTAAAAGAATAGAAAAATTTGTATCAAAGAATGTAAAAGAGTAAAAAGAACTGTAAAACAAAAAATGGAAAAATACTTATTAATCCAGAGATCAAGATAAGGCATCTCCTCCATGACTAAACTCATGGACGAGTGTTCAGAAAATGCTTCCTAGATCTCCCAAATCATACACTCTAGGTGGTTCACTTACCATATTTATTGATTTAACTTTGCTATTATTATTCCATGTGATCTTGATGGTAGCTGAGTTTTAATCATCTAAGTCCTTTTTTTCTTTTCCTTTTTGTATATGATTATGAGTCATCAATTTTATTTTTGGGTCCTTAACTAGAGTTATTTTCTTAAAGTGGAAATTAGTCAATGAATCAGTTTGTTCCATGCATATTCTAGATGGTTGAAGATTCTTAGTTTTTGATCATAAAGTTTCTTTTGGTTTGGTCATCCTTGCTCTTTCTTTTATAGATACTTTTTTTTCACTATTGTTGTGGACTGGTATGGTAATTGTGTTGATATTCTAGAGGGTCAATCCATGTTTGCACCCTTTACTTTTAGCAGTAATGCATGGAATCCATTGCGTGTGTATGCCTCTATGCATGTCTTCCTTAGATATCTCATTAGATATGTCCCTCATACTTATCTTAGCATCGACCATACTAAGCCATGCTCTCCCCATGATAATTGGAAATTTCTTGTTGTCATATTTTAGATCAATTACCAAAAAGTCTACTGGATAAGACCACCCATTGATAGTGATCACCACATCCTAAATTTGTCCCAAAGGAATGGTAACAGATTGATCTGCAAGATCCAACTTGATATTGCACTCTTTTAAGGGTGGTAGGTTCCATACTTGATATGTTTCATAAGAGATCGAATTTACCCTGAAACTTGAATCTAACAAAGCTTTTGTATGGTAGATTTCTAGCTACTCATAAATAAATCAAAGGAATTTCTAGATCAATTCTCTTCTTTAGGAGTGGTCCTACCTTAATCCACTTGGTGACAATTTCTATAAGCATGATAGTCTAAACGCTTTTTTTTGGAGATGATGATGATAAAAACTTGTTGATTGTGAGAGGATTTGTTTTAGGAGAAATTGATCTTGATGAAGTTCTGACTCAACCAACCTTTTCAGGACTTATCCTAAAGAAAGGATGTTTCTTTGTCTAGCCCTTAGTTTTACTAGTAAGATCCTTTACTTGTATATTCATTGCCCTTGTAGCTCTCCTCTACTATGGTTGTGATGGTAATTCCCCTTACATAGCGGGTGGTGGCACTGGTGCAAAGCATTGGAAGGGGGATTTGATGGATCAGATATTGGTGAATGTGTGTAAGATCTCTGATTCATCTGTGGAGGAGTATGTTCGTAGTATTCTGGTGGATAATAAGGAGAAGAACTTTGACTTGATGTGTTTCCTAGAGTTATTGGACGCTAAACGTAATATCCATAAGGGTTTGGTTGCCTGTATGAATATTTGTTGCCTTGGCGATGGCATTACCCATGTCTATAGTTATTGCCACCACTATTGATATTACTCTTGTGGTTAAGGGTAGGCTCTACTTGGGTAATATGTTGGCTAGAAAGTTTACTTAATATTACCTTTAGGATAGGGTAGTCTTCTAGGCATCCGCTTTATAACAAAGCTTGGATTGAGTGCATAAATCCTAGATTATTCCAAGTGGACCATAACAAGATAACATCCCTTAGGATGTTCATACTAGCACATAGTGCATCCTTCCTCTTCCTTTGAACTAGAGTCAATGTACCCTTCAACAATAGCAACTTTTCCTTTATTCTTATAGCTTTCACGTCCATTAGCTCTTTTCTTCTTCTTTTCCTTGTCCTTGTTAAGTGTATATTCAGTCTTTTCTTCAACAATCTTTAGGGTTGTAGCAAATTTTTTATCCACTAAATCCTAGAATTTCTCTACCTTAGCTACTATATCATTGATTAATTTCTGAATAGGTAGAGTCTTATTTTTTTAAATATCATCTTCCAAGGTTTCATCCTCTTGCTTGTCGCACAGTTGCACATCTCTCTTTCTGATTGATGGATCTCTATTGTATTCTTCAACTGACTCTCTTTCTTGAGTTCTCCTTTCTCCTTGGCTACTTGATCAATTAATCATTGAATGCAATGGATAGTCATTTCTAATAATCTACTTTGGGCATAAACACCAAGAGTCTCTTTGGTTTTACTTTGCAGCTCATTTACAATATGCCTAAATTGTTCCTTTTGTAAAAATGCATGGTTTGGGCATTTGTGTAACAATGAATAGTATCTACGCATTATTTCATCAAGGGTCTCATGGATCCCTTACGTCCTCCCTTAGATCTATTTTCTTAAGTTGAACACTTGTGAATAATTTTGATATTTATCATTAAAGATTTTGAGCATGGTACTCCAACATTTGATTAATTAAGGTTCTAGTGACTTGTACCAGCTCTCTTCCTCCTTCACAAGTATTCTAGAAAATAGCTTTAACTTTTTTCAATTACTTTTGATTTTTTATAAAGTGTAGACATCATGGAAAGCCTTAAGGTAATGTTGTGGATCAACATTATAGCCCCCTTCAAATTTTGGCAGGTTGTTCATGTCAAGTTGTTTAATTCAACTATCCCTCATGTGCTTGGTTGGGATGTGAAACTCTTCCTATATATTAATCATGCTACGAGTTTTCATTAGGGGTTCATTGTCTCAATTGAGATTATGTTCTCTATTTTAGTAGTACCCCCTTCTATGCTCATCCCTCTCATGATTTCTACAATTCCTTTGTCTACGCTGCTCATACTCTTCATCTTCCAAATCAAAATGTCTTGAATAATGGTCATGGTGATCATGAGTTCTCTTCTCTTTCCTATCATAGTTCTTGTACCTTTGCCTCATTTTGTCAAAGTCTTTTGATGATCATGAGGATGTAGATGAGGCAATAGGAGAACGATGTTGGTTTATCCTCTATGATGACTCTGATGTTCATCTCTGTAGGACTTGGTAGGAACTCTTGGCCTTGAATCCTTCCTATGTCTTAAGTCTTTCACCTCATGCCCAAGCTTCTCTACTAGTTTATAGTATGGTTTATTCCTTACAGGTTCATCCAGTCAAATGATAGGCATCAATGATTAGAACTCATGATTGTGGTGGAGTTGTTTAGCAATGAAAACATCTCCATCAATCTCTAAGACAACAGTAGAATCAACTAACTTTCATTTGTCTTGTTCATGTCTTACCTCCATGGCATGGTCCTTTCTTAGCTACTCATCTATAGGTTCATATGGATGGGTCATGTATTTGGTTTCATGATACCCTCCAAATGCTTCACTTAGTTTCATCCCTTTAAGAACAGTTTGGAGCATAATGGGTGTTGAACATTTACGTGGAAGAACAATGTTCCCTTGAAGATATCTTCACTTTAACTGGTCCTCCTAATGAAAGATGAATGTAAAATTGGAATAGTAAGGGTCATAATGAGCATATGAGATCCTTGTCTACATCAGCATACTCCAATCTTCTTCTTCTTCTTTGATTTTTTCATTGCTTGTTTCTAAGTCCCTCATAGGTGATGTTGTTTTATTTTGAAGCCAAATTATATTTTGAGATGTTTTTTTTAGTGTGCTTGTCTTAGAATTAAAAAGTTTGAATTTGTGTTCCAGTTATAACAAACTTTGTGAAATTAATTACTAAGCATACGTTGACTTGCGCCATCAATGATGCTAATGATGAGTNGTTGAACTTTGTGGATAAAGGTAATGTAATTATGCTAGTAATTAGTTAAAGTTCAGGATTGTTGTCTTCCCATCTAGAGCTAGTATAATCTGTGTATGGTTTAGCTCTCAGTGAGGTGTATGATAATTGAAATTGTGTTGGCCATATTATGCCTAGTAAACATAATGAAATATTAATTCTAATTCTAAGTAAATAGTAAACAAATCTAGTCTAGACTAGTGTGATTAGTATCCATTTCTAATCTTCCATTCATAGCTTGGGCTTTATGTAACTACTACTAGGATTGCCAAGTGTACCACTACTAGGTGTACTAAGTGATAGCACTACTAGGTTACCAAGCAGTCACACTTAAGTGCTTGAGAAAAATCATACTCATTCCACTTAATAACAATAAACGTAAAGTGCATCAGAAAGTAAATCATTAACTAAGAAATAGTAAACATTATGCTAAGTCAAAGTAGAAAAATTATTATAAGTATAAATAGTAAATTTAGGAGTTACAATAGTGGAAAATAGCTCGATCTTTATTTCCCGTCACACTTGTGCCCAAGTACAAAATGCTTGAATAAAGATTCCATTTACTAGTTCACACTACACTGCAAGCATTCACACTTCTACTTACTAAGAACTAAAATCACAAAATCAAACTAAAAGAGTTTTGCTAAGGATTGATGAATTCTTTCGATTGTGTGCCTAAGTGTCATATTTATAGGCCTTACACGTGTGGTATGATATCAGATATTCAATGTTGTACAATGGGCTCCGATCTTGGCTACACAATATTGCAACT
>MNCI01016624.1:9111-20778 GCA_015680685.1 Gnetum montanum | reverse complement strand
TGCCGAGTGTAATTAGAAGTTTTCAAAACGTTGAACATCTCAATCAATACTTTTCTTGTTCTCCCCTGATATTCTTAAAAATGAATTGCACGTAGAAAATGGGAGAGAATGGTCCTATAGCTCAAGGCGCTGACTTCAACTTCACTGTGATCCACGGAATTGTTTCACCTGTGCCTCAGCTTTGTTGTATGGAATTGTTTCACCTTTGCCTNCCTGTGCCTCAGCTTTGTTGTATGGAATTGTTTCACCTTTGCCTTACCTTTGTTGTATGGTTATTGTGCTGGCTCACGCATATTCAATGAATATCATTAGCTATGTTTACGTGTCCGTTGGAGCCATTGCCAAGCAAGGGTAGGACCCTTGTTTAAATAAAATAAGATATAATTTTAATTTCATGTAAGCAAATAGAATAATGACATGCATTTCCAATATTAAGTAACAAGTTGAAGGTTTAAGTTTTTTATTATTTTTACCTATTGATGTCAAACATATACTTAAAAATTTTTCACAAAGCCAAGCCTTCATAATGGACTATGATGTGTATGCATGATGGATGTTACCATGGCCATGCATGGGAATCAAGGCATGGTGGAGACACTTCTTGCTCTGAAATTGAAATGTTTACTTACTATGACTTGGTGAATAATTGAATAGTTTCTAACTTCCATTTGGGGATTTTTTTTTTTTTAAATTTATAACTCAATGCTTCTTAGTAGAATTGAACCCCAAGCCAGGATCCTTACTACTATAAGTCCTATCATGGGAATTTCTTTATCAATTTTAACATGATCTAAGAAAGTTGGGATATGAAGGCATCTACAAGTAAAAAGGTTCTTGTGATGGTTCTTCCTTTGAGCTATATAGAGTATCTTATTGTAAAAATCATAACATGCCACAATATTTTATAGGAAAGGCATTTTCAAATTGATACAAAGGTTCAAATGGATATTAGAAGTTATGATTTTTGAAATTCTAAAATTTCAAGCCATGCAAAAGAATGACAATTAAGATTCTAGAAAAAATCACATACCTTAGCATTGTTATTGAAGATGTAGTTATTAGGAAACTATGTATTTATGGTTAATACAAGTTTGATCATTAATCCAACATGCCCAAATGTGAGACTTTTTTAAGTATCTTACTTGATTAATCAAATCAAGAAAAGCTTGAAGTATAAGTTATTCCTATCATATACCAACCATGACCTAGTATAATTTATCTTGTATGGAGACTTCAATATGAAGGAAACAAGCGTACTCACTACTTACTAAAATCTAGATGTGCAAGAGAACCTTTGGAAGAGAAGTCTAATTGGAAGAAGATGTTTCCATCAATTCATCATACAGATTCTGTGGTCATTGCATGTTCTACCTATTTTGAATCATCATTAAATAAGGTGAATTCTTGAATTTGAAAATAGATAATGTTTCTAGATGATGTTCATTAAGAGCCAAAATTTAGTAATTATACTATCATGATTATTAAATATGGGTCAACATCGAGATGTTAGATAATCTGTGATGTGATATCATAACTACAATATCATATCTACGATATCATAAATCCGATATAGTGGCACAAGTTATGTCATCATATAAATGATATCACAGGATATGTGCTAGCCTATAAATACAACACTTAGGCACATGGATCCACATAAGTTTTAGTCCATAGTAACAAAACTATTTTAGTTTGTTTTCATGATTTAGCACTTAGAAGTTGATGAATAGTGTTTTGTCTGGCTTTGATATCAAGTATCCAATATCAGAGCCTTGATATCATATACCCAATATTAGGCCCCAAGAAGCGATGTCAAATATCTGATATCATGGGGCATACGCTGACCTATAAATAGAACGCATGGGCACATGGTTTCAATATAGTTTTTGTTATAGCATAGCAAAGCTTGTAGTTTGTTTTCTCTAAAGTTAAAATATTTTCCAAAGTGCCTACAATAGGAGTCATTGAGTGTACAGATCTTTCTTTGAGCATTGTAGCACCTGAGCACGGAAATGTGTGCAATAATAAAGATGAGCTTTCTAATCAAACCTTGTAGCACCTTGGCTAGCTTAAATATTTTATTTATGCATTTAATGTTTTATGCAATTTCCTTTGATGCTCCTAAGTAATTAAGCTAAAATAAGCTAGTTCGATTAAATAGAATTAATTAAGCACATAAGTACAACCACTTCGAGCATATGTATGACTCTTGATAATCCTAACAACGCTTAACGTTTGGTAACCCAACAGTGTTATATGTGTTTAGGATGTGCACAGAAAGTGGGATCAGGTACTTATGTTAGGATAGTTAATTATTGATCAACAAGTAGATTAATCAAAGTTTTTCATAAATTAGGTTTCAACTTGTTCTTAATCATAGAAAAATAAAATACAAAATAATAAAAATCATGTGCCTCAATTATACTTAACCATACAATTAAGCCCCATAAGTGTAGTTGAGAAGACAACAATTGTCACGATTAGATTTCACGTCTTGGAACTAGTGTACTTAGGAACTTAAGGTCTATGGAATTTGATTAGATCATGTGTGAACACTTGTGATTCGTATGGTTGGGCATAGGGGTACCTCGCTACTCATCATTGATGTTGTTGCTAAGGACCTTTTGTTTGTTATGTGCGCTATCTAGGATTTAGTGAAAATTATTCAACATCATTGGAACAAAACCAAGAGTCATATCATACTTTAAAATAACTACAACAATTTTAAAAAGCACAATACATTTTTATTTTCTAATACAAGATATCTTCTTCTCATAGAAGTGATTCCTTGTCCAAGTCTAATGGAGTACATCAGCAAGTGCCCTAATAAGACAGAGTGATATATGCTCATCTTGATGAGTATGTATCCAATTTTACCTTTGTCCTACATTAGGTTGAACTACTGCAGTGGTAAGACATGAAGGGAAACATTATTTTACCACTCAATTGATTTGTTCCTATAATGCTCCAACAAACTCTTATACGATTGGGACTCCAAGAATTTCTGCTAAGTATGTTGTGAAAGATAGTGATGCTAGCGATTATCATCCCACTAAGGCACAATGTCTAAGGAATCAATAGCTAAAACAATGTTACAAATCTATGAAGGGGAAGTGGTTCAATGATTCCCCATACCTACTGTACCAAAAAGATGATGGAGAACCCTTCTCTAGTGGTTTTCCATTTAGTGAAATTTTTTTCTTTAACTTCAATGAAGGAGGTCAGAACCAAAACATGCAATCTACAATCCATAATTCAGGTTTTGGCAAGAATGGATCCAACAACAAGGAGGGATCTAAGGAGGAGAGTTAGGGTAGGAATGTAGATAAGAAACAAGATCATGATCATGGATGTAATCACTGAAGAGGGGCTAGCAGGCACCGTGATGGTGCTAGTCCTCCTTCTTTTTCACCTTTGTTTTCATCTTCTTCCTCTTCTAGCTCTAACCACAACTGTAAGGGGCAAGATCATGATGGAAATTATTGACAGGACTAAGATGATCAAAGGGACCATTAGGCAAGTCAAGACCAAGGGTGCAAGCATTCAAGAGAGACCCATCACCAGGAACAAAGGGGTAGCAAAGGGCATCGTAGACACCAAAATCATGGCCTCGATGAGCCTTTGATTGCTACCTAAAGCATGATAAACATTGTAGAGGCAATGAAAATTCCTAGAAGGCACATTAAGGATAGTCAGATTAAGGGGTTAGACATGAACAATATTCCTAGGTTTGAAGGGGGATATAACTCAGATCCATAGAACCATCTTCAAGATTTCCACCATGCCTGTGCCTTGCAAAATATAGAAAATGATTAGCAAAAGCTTAAGTTGTTCTCCAAGACACTCATAAAGAAGTAGAAAGTTGGTATTAATCCTTAGAACCAGAACCCATCAAACGGTGGAGTACAATACTTGAACTATTCAATGACAAGCATTAGACATACTCCTAAGTGTCCAACTTTAGGAGGTAGGTCCAAGGATGGAAGTAAGGAACACATGAACCCTTGGATGCTTCCATGGGCTAATACTATTCCTTATTACACAGATGTGCTAGCCATGGTTATTCTCAACTGGAACAACTTCGCCACATTGTAGATGGGCTTTGATCAAAAATGAGGAGAACTCTTGGCATCTACGCCTAAGGGCGATTGTTAGAATTAAGAGCCCATTAAATTCAATGGCTAATTGAGCAAGTAGTGTAAGAAGGCAAGTTGAAGAAATGCAAAAGTGCAAAAGAATACAACCATGATCCTTTCATTTGTAAGAGGGAGGCTGGATTTTGTGACAGTGAGGAAGAATGATCACTTGATGACATGGTGAACCATAAGACCTTGCCAATTCAACAATGCACCTTTGAAATTTTGGCTAAGGTAGATCAATTATGGGACTTCATGGATAGCAAATTTCAAGTTGTCCTAAAAATTATTGAAGAGTCCAAAGAAAAAAGTAGTGATTGTGATCATAGAAGATGCAAGGAAGCTAAACGTGTTAATCAAAGAGGTAAGGGCAAGATTGCTGTAGCAAAGGAAGTTGCAGGAAGCAAATCAGATAATGATGGTGGGTGTGACATCTACCATTATGAACATCCTAAGGGATGTTGCCTCATTTTTTTGCACTTACAAGAGTCTGGGGTATACACTCTGAATCCACAACTAGCACAAAGGTAAGCACCCAGAAGATTACCTTATAATCAAGGCAATCCTAAGCAGTTCCACCAACAACAACAATATTATCCAAGTGAAACTCCACCACAACCATAAGAGTAGTACCAATAGTGGCAGCAACCATAGTCATGAGCACTAGCACTACCAAGGCAGCAATAACCTTATAGATAACTTGATCCATATGGGTATTGCATTCAGCAACCCTTGTCTCCACATGACTCTTCTAGTCATGTTTCTATTTTCCAACCTTACTACTGCCCTCCTGACTATTATCAAACTCATTCTCCACATTTAAGGAGGGATACCACCTTTTATCCTTATCCTCCTCTTGTTCCTACACATGTTCTTCCATCCTCAACACAACTACCACATGTTCCATCTATGTAAGATAAAATTTCAGCCCAATCACAACAACACAATGCTACCAAGGTAAGTAATCTATAACCAGTTCATCAACCAAGTGGTTTAGACAACAGAACACAAAAGATCCTTTTTCTGATCCAATAGTCCACCTATGCCCTCACATATACATGTGAGTGGCAACCTTGCTCCTCCATCTCTATATGCATCTAATTCCTTTGAGTCCCCTTCAAATCAAATACCACCTAGGATTCATATTGTTATGCTTGCTTATGTTGTATCTAATTGGATCTGTGCTAGCAACCTTCCTAGGAAATTAGCTAATCCTAGAAGTTCTCTTATTTATTTACAAATTGTTGGGTATGAATCATGTAAAGCTCTTATTGATTCCAGTTCTAGTGTCAATTTAATTTCTCATGAGATGTATACTACATGGAACATTTCTCCTCTTAAGAAGAGCAATATCATATTAGAATTGGTAGACTAGTCCATCACTATTCCATTGGGACTAGTAGAGGATATTGTGACCATTATTTATGGGTAACCTTATCCTACTGATTTCTTAATAATCAAGGTGGAGAAATGCAAAGGGGAATTCCCAATCATCATAGGAAGGGCATGGCTAAGCACCATTGATGTAAGAATGGGCATTATAGATCTTTCCTTGGAAATATTTAAGGAAAATGCATTAAAAAAGATTGAGAAGAAGCAAGTTCCATGCATTGTGTACAACGATACAAGGTGCAATTGCATGTAGAAACTCTATTCCATTAAACATGCATCCATTTCCTCATGTAAGAAATGTGCATTTGAAGCAAATATTAAAAGGTATCTGTACATAGTAGCCACAAAGCAAGAGGGCACCCAGTCGCTGACCACTAATTCTAAGAGAAACACACTTTGCATGGAACTTATTGAGAGCTTGATGTGTACTTATGTTGGAGGCATGGATGAACTAGAGCAAGTTCATCACCAAGTATCTAATAATGCAAATGATGATACTTATTGGGGAGAGTTGGAAATTCTTGAAAATTTCAAGTAAGAGCCCCTTGAATTAAAAACTCTACCTACCGACATAGAATATGTATTCTTAAAAAATGGGAAGCTAGTAATAATCAATGCAAATCTTTCTTTCAAACAGAAATAGATGTTGTTAAAGGTGGTTGAAAAATGGTTAATAGCCTTTACTTGGTCATATCCCGAACTTAGAGGGATTGATCCTAGGATATGTTAGCATCGTACCTACACTAACCTGACCATGAAGCCAAAGAGACAACCACAGAGGCAATTGAATCCAAAATTGAAGTTGATCATCAAGGAGAAAATCAACCAGCTTCTCAAGGTGGGGTTTATCTATTCCATTGTAGATAGTGAGTGGGTTAGTCCACTCATGATTTTGCCAAAGAAATATGGTAAGTGACAGGTCTGCATTTATTTTTGGCTATTAAATATGACAACATTTAAGGATCATTTTCTATTATCATTCATTGATTAAGTATTAGACACCATATTTTGGCATTGCTACTATAGTTTTCTAGATGGTTATAGTGGCTATAACCAAATCTAGATTGCACTAGAGGACCAAGCCAAAACACCATTCATGAGTCTCTAGGGGACCTTTTCATATTATAAGATGCCTTGTGGTCTAGGAAATGCCCCTATTACATTCCAATGCATTGTCCATGGCATTTTTCAATAGTAGATTCGTAGCAAGGTAGAAGTCTTTATGGATGACTTATCCACCTATGGGGCTACATTTGAGTAAGCCCTAGATCACCTTGAGCAAGTGTTGAAAAGATATGTTGAAATAAACCTTAAACTCAATTGGAAAAAGAGTTATTTGATGGTCTAGGAGGACATTGCATTAGGATGTAGAATCTCACAAGAAAGAATTGAGATCAACCTTGAAAAAATAAGGGTCATCTACGAAATAACCCATCAACCAGAAACCATCAAATATGTTTAATCATTCCTTGGACAAACTAGCTACTACTGGTGATTCATTGAGAATTTCTCTAAGATCAAAAAATTGTTGGTTGAGTTAACAAAGAAAAATGCTCCATTTGTCTAGACCAAAGAATGTAAAAAAGCATTCCAATAACTGAAGGAGAGAATTGTAGAAACTCCAATTCTATAGGCACCCAACTAATCTAAACCATTTCATGTTATGATGGATACATCCAATTACACCTTGGAAGTGGTGCTTATGTAGTTGGATGACAAGAAACATCCATATTACATCCACTATGCAAGTCGAAGCATTGTGGGTGCACAATTGAACTACACCACCACAGAAAAAGAATTGGTGGCAGTGATGTTTGCTCTAGAAAATTTTAGGCATTATGTGCTTGGATACAAAGTGTTTATGCACATGGACCATAGTGCAATCTTCTTCTTGATGAATGAGCCAACAGTTAGCCCCCATGTCATACGATGGCTGGTGATCTTATAGGAATTTTGATGAAGCCGTTACTCTAATTATTAGAGTGGTTATTATTAGAGCAGTTACTCTAGTAGTTATTCTAATTATTAGAGTCGTTACTCTAGCCGTTATTCTTATTATTAGAGTGGTTACTCTAACAGTTACTCTAATTATTAGAATAGTTACTCCAAAGTCTATAAATATAGTGTCCAGGCACACAATTGGGAGCAATTTTTTAGCAGTCAAGTAGAGAAACTCGTGTAGTCTATTTGAAAATTAGAATATTTTCCAAGTGCCCACAGTAGAAGCTCTAAGTGTGGATGGATATTTATTCAAACATTGATGTACCTGAGCACACCATTGTGTTGGCAATAAAGATGAACTCTTTAATTCATCCTTGTAGCACTTGAGATTTATTTTCTTATGCATTTCTTTTATTTTATTTTCTTATGCATTTATTTTATTTTATTTTATTTCATGCACTTTACATTTATGTTATTAGCACAGTAATTCATTTTTATTAATTAAGCAAATCATTAAATTACACAAGCATGACCCCTTTGAACATACGTGTGACACTTGGTAGCTCAAAAAGAACTAGCATTTGACAACCTAGCAGTGTTTGCATGAAGTTTAGGATGTGTCCAGGAAGCAGGAATGGTTACTTGTGTTAGGCTTTATTAGACTATAGTCTATTTAGCAATTAATTACTCTTACTCTCATTATTATTTACGTAGCTTTTATTTACTTTAATTGTTGATTATTTATTGTTGTCTATCTAGTTAATATTTCCTTTATCATAAATTACACTTCCTATTACTAATGCGGAATGAGTATGACTTAATCACAAACATTTAAGTGTAACTACTTGGTAACCAAGTAACGTATATAGTAGTGCTAAGGTAATGTGTGCTTGAAAATCCCAGAAGTAGTACATGAGGTCCAAGATGCATACAGATGATTAAGGACGAATGCTCATCGCACTTAGGCTAGCTTGGATTTTACTTTATGTTTCCTATTAGCTTAATCAAGATTGTTTCCCATTGTCTCTAGGAGTATCCTAGTTTAGAATCACATCATACACCTCACTCTAGACCATACGTGACAAAGCAAATACTAGTCTAGGTGGGAAGACAGTGACCTACGATGAACATATAATTGTCTAGGTGCCACAACTAGTCCATTTGCAGAGTTCGACTAGATCACGTGTACATGCTCATATTCATATGGTTGAGCATAGGGGTACCTCACCGCTCATCATTGGCGTCGTTGCCAGGGATGGTGCTAGTTATCTAGATTAGTTATATCATACAAGATCGTTGTAATAGGGTATTAACAATATATCTTTCAGACAAAGAAATTAAATTCAATTAAGTCACACACAATTCATAACCATGTCTCTTTTGCAAGATAGTGATAACACAACATCTGGCAAGGAAATTCATTGGAGAATCAATGAAGAAGTTTGGAGTACTCAATATTATGCAAGAGTTTCATATGTTCATAGAAACCCCAATGATACTCAAGAACTTTTGTCATCTAACTCAAACACCTCTAGTGAAGATGGGACATCCACTAGAACGAGGAGGCTCGTAAGGCCTAGGACCTTCTCAATAGGTAGCAAGAGTACATCAGGGGATGATTGGGAGACTTACAAAAGTCATGACAAGTCTTTCAGTTCCCTCTCTTTCTCTGCTCTTTCAATGTCAGGTTGTGACTATTCCTTAAGGGGTCGACATAGAAATAAAAATCAAACCCATGGGCAAAGTTAGGAATGCCAACATGAACAAAGACAACATCGTCCCAACTCACAAACTCATAACCTACTTAGTGACAATGAACCCTTGTTGGCCACTAAGAGCCTATTGCATATACAAGAGGCCATTTGAATTTCCTGTAGTCATCATATGGAAAGTCATCTACCTAAGCTTAATTTAAACAACTTTCCTAAGTTCTCAAGAGGCTATGATTCAAATCCACAACATCCTGTACAAGCCTTCTATGATGCCTATGTATGGAATAATGTGAGAATGGATGGCAAAGGCTTAAGCTCCTCCCTATGACACTCATTGGCCAAGCTAAAGTGTGGTATAGGTATTTAAAGTTGAAATCAATTCACCATTGGCCCACAATGGTAGAACTCTTCAATGAAAGATATTAAACCTATGCAAGAGTATCAACCTTGAGGAGACAAATCCAAGAGTGGAAATAAGGGCAACATGAACCCTAGATACTACTCTTTGTTAAACAAATGCCCAGGCCATGGGTTCCTCGAGGAAAGGCTAATGTATCACATCATGGATGGGCTTCAAAATGAAACAAGGGAGACCCTAGGGATGTATGCCCCATGTCAACTATATGAACCATGAACCCATCAATTCCAAGAGCTCATTAAGTAAGTAGCAAAAGAAGAAGGAGAAATAGCCAAATGAGAGAGTGTTGAAAAATCTCAACAAGACCAAACTCTTGAAGTAACAAAGGTCCATAATCATAAAGAGGAGAAATCAACTCACCTTAAGGAGGTGAAATCATCCCTACGTTTGCCAATACTAAAATAACTAGATGAAATCAAGGCAAAGATCAACAAGATGATAGAGTGGGTACATGAAAAATGTAGAGAATATGCAGACATTATTAGAGGGAGACCCATGCAAGATAAATTTGATGACCAAAACAAGTAGAGGATACCAAACCTAGAAATAGGACAAAACACCATCCGAAAATTAGAAGAAGGGTTGAACAAAATGAAGATAGGGGCTCAACCACAAAACATAAGTATCAACGCAATGTTTGCCTATACAATCACCTAAAAGGTCAATGCCCAATCTACATGAGCATTGGGAAAGAATGTTACATCTAGATTTCATATAGAAGTACATGGTCAGGTGTATTCTTATTCCATAATTTTATGGGCAATCCCACAACTCATTGTACTATCTATGGGAAAATTCTTACTAGCCTCTGTATTGTGCTCAACCATAGGGAAAAAACCCCCAATCATGGGGGAGGCCATTGCCAAACTAGCCACATCCTTCATACCATCTGAAACCAAGTGCTTATCATGTTCAACACCCTAGTTCTTTAACTAAATCAACATCCTCTACTTCACCTCATCATTATCACTCTCCCAAGTATCATCAACCCATGTCCTCTCCTACAAGATCATCACATCATATTCCTTATACTTCTCCTTGCTCTCAATACTCTCATCCTTAACCTCCTCCTACATGACCACCAGTAGTACCAAAAGGTTTTGCACCACAGCACCAACCCATGAACATTACTTGCGCTACTATTGTCAATAACAATGGAAGTCCTTCATAACATAGAAAGCATCCTTTCTTTAGGCATTGCTGTAGAAAGAGATAGAATAGTTCTGAAACCACTACATCCTCCAACTTAGCACAAGCCCAACACTATGATGTGCCTTCCTCTTCAAACTCAACACCTCCTATTACCTTATCTAGGCCACCAATTAATACTTCAAAAACCATGTGACCTAATGAATATAACCACGAGAGGAGACATACTGATCCTTGCATGCCATCTTATGGTCATGGGTGCCATAGTGGGTCAGATTTCCCTCATAGTGTACACACATCATCTAACCTACCCTAGTATGCTTTCTATAATCAAGTGTGTGATCAACAATTTCTCTACCCATCCACCATACCACCAATAAACACCCAGTTACTAANAACAATTTCTCTACCCATCCACCATACCACCAATAAACACCCAGTTACTAGGGCATGATGGACCCCTAAAATTTCATACATGCATGAATCCTATTCATCCACTTATTAATCCTAGCCATGACTAAATGTTTAGTCGTAGGGGTTACCCCCCATTCTAATTTCTAGGATTCTTAAGTGTCTTTTAACCATTTTTTTTACACATTTTTGGTTTTACAAATTTTTGATTTCATCTTCTTTATTTTACATTTTTGTATTTTCAAGGTTATTAATCTTCTCTTAGTTTTTCTTTACACCATTGTTAATATATTTAATATTTATTATCTACTCTTTTACTTTCTTTTATGGTTATGTTTGCTTATGTTTAGTGTGTTTCTCTACATTTTTTGCTAATAAGGTGGCAAGTACAATGGTAATGCACTACTTGATGGTGGTATGCTTTATTTGTAATTTGATTGTTGATGTCTGGTTTCTAACTTTGAATGTCATTACTAACAACTAGGACATGGTTTCTTTTCATATAACA
>MNCI01016623.1:0-10770 GCA_015680685.1 Gnetum montanum | reverse complement strand
TCTTTTTACCTCCATTTCAGCCTGATCTACTGCCAGGCCGGCTTGCATCTTAATGCAGATGAAGTTATACTCGTCTTGGCTTATAACGTTAGCGGCAGGGTCTCTCCCTTGCAACCTCAACGACCGACGGGGCCCCATTGTGGATTGCCCTCCCATATGTTGTGTGATAGATTACTGGGCAGCTATTGTGTCTGAGATGTTAACGTTGTGGGTAGTAGCAGTGGTCATGTTTATGGGATTCATGATGATAGACGGTTTGAGTCCGAGAGATTGATGTCCTAGATAGCGTAGTGTATACAACTGGCGTAGACGAATCTACAGGGTAAGTATTCTGCGTAAACACTGGCGTAAGCATACAGCGTATACGCTAGGGTCTGTGTGCAGCATAACCGCTAGCGTAAGCGTGCAGCGTATACGCTAGGGTGTGTGCAACGTAAACGCTGGCATAAGCGTGCAGGGTATACGCTAGGGTTTGTGTGCAACGTAAACGCTGGCGTAAGCGTGCAGCGTATACGCTAGGGTCTGTAGCGTAGACGCTGAAGAATTGACAGCGTAGACGCTGAGTCCGGGGTTTAAATAGGGTAGCAAAAACGCTGATGAGCGTAGACACTGAGGAATGTGCAGTCTGTTTAAGCGAAGAGGCCCTCCTTCTAGCGCCAAAATCTGTACCGCCTGAAATCGTCGGTCCCCAGCTGGAATGGGAAACAGAGACCGCGGGATCGTAAGACGAGCACAGATGACCCCACCTTCACCTGAGGGTGTGCTAGAATGCACGAAGGTAGGGTACCTTGGGTGGTCCGCACGCGGATCAGACAAGGATTTCCCCGAGCACCGCCGAAGCATTATACGTTGGGTTATGCGTAAACAGAGCGTAAACAGTGAAACAGGCGCAGACAGAGAGTAAGCGTAGAGGGGCATAAACAACGTCGAGTGTAAACAGCGTAAACAAAGATAGGCACAGCGTAAGCGTGTACAGGCGTGAACAGCGTAAACGAAGATAGGCCCAGCGTAAGCGTGTACAGGCGTAAACAGTGTAAACAAGTGTAAAGGGCGTAAGCAGATGCAAATGGCGTAAACAGTGAGTGTACACAGACGCAGACAGAGCGTGAACGTAAGCAGGCATGAACGAAGCGTGGGCCAAATTAACGTAAAACTGTAAAAGAACTTGCAACAAGCGTAATGGTGGATTACAGATTTAAAATGTTGTGCACCGGTCTAACGCAGTTGTATAGGGACACAAGGCGGACGTAAAGCCCCGGTGGATGGAGGGATGCAGCCGGCTGACACGGTAGGCGGAGCGCGGAGTGTGCTTGGCGTACAGGACTTCCAGCGTAAGCGTAAGCGTAAGGGGGTTTCTGCAGCGTAATTGATCTGGGTCTGCTCTAGTAAATTTTTGCCGACCTGGTAAATGTGGAAAACTGGGCTATTTATAGGGGTAGGGTTACTGGGAAAATTGGACTGGGAGACACGTGGCGTATAGACCGGGCATTACAATTTAGAAACATGGTATACGCTGGGCGTATACGCTACAACAGGCTGACGTATACGCTAGGCGTGGACTTGGATAGATGCTGGCGTATACGTTGGGGCGTATACGCTGATGGATGCTGGACGTCGAATTACTTCAATTCTTGCTCCTGTTGCACCTGCTGAGCATGCGTGTTAGGCGTGTATGCTGACCATCGGGCGTATACGCTGGGCGTAGACGCCGGGCGTAGACGCTGGCACAACACTTGGTTTAAAATTGGGCGTATACGCTGGGCATATACGCCGGCACAACACAGTAAAAACCAGGTGTTTCGATTCTCAAAATTGCCCTGTGTGACTTCAAATGTAGCCAAAGTCACCTGTGGGTCATGGGGATCTGCTTCTTGTCAGACAGATGCTAAACTCAAAGATTTTTGTGGTGTTTCAACCTAACCCCTACACCTTGGGTAGTCACAAGTGATAGATCTCCAAACCAGTTTCTGCCATAACCACAACTCAGCCAATGTGCTTCATATCGAGGCAAGGTATCAACTACATTGTGGTTTATCTATCCTTGCTCATTTGTGACTATGTTGTGTGTGCAAATGCAGATCATACAAACAATGGACTAGGCTTGGAGAAAGCACTTAGGATGGATCAAAACTAGAGCATTCATGAAAGGAGCAAGTCTGGTGGTGTGGGTATGGATGAACAACGGAAGGCGCAATCTTAGCATTGGTGGAACATGCTTCATTTTCTTTCTCTCTCTTTCTCTACAAGCTACCAAATAAAGGCTTGAATGTCATTTATGTAGTAATATTCTTATTGATCTGTTCACTGGGCATGTTGAGTCTGCCATCCCATTCCACCATCAATCGTCAATTAGTTAATAATCCCATACCTTCCCAATATTTTGTAAGCAACTTGAGGATGAGTTTTCATTCAATCGTGGGGATATGTTGAGAGTGGTTACTCTAGTGGGTTATTCTAATAATTAGAGTGGTAATTTTTCTCCAAAATTAGAGTGCCAGTTTCTCTAAAATTAGAGTGGCAGTCTCTCTAATATTAGAGTGGTAGTTTCTCTAAAATTAGAGTGGCAGTTTCTCTAATTATTAGAGTAGTTGCTCCCATGCCTATAAATACAGTGCCAAGACACACAATTTAGGAGGAAGTTCTAGAAGAAAGTATTTCAAGAAAATTCTTTTAGAATTCTTTTAGGAGTCAAGCTAGAGTATTTTCCATGTGCCCGTAGCAGGAGGTCTAAGTGTGGACAGATCTTTATTCGAGCATTATGTACCTAACCACACCTTATGTACGGCAAAAAAGACGAGCTCTTGGATTCATCCTTGTAGCACTTGAGATTTGTTTTCTTACTCATTTTCTTTATTTTATTTTCTTCTACATTTATTTTATTTTATTTTATGCACTTTACATTTCTATTATTAGCACACATAGTACGATCACTTCAAGCATGCGTGTAACACTTGGTAATCCAATAATGATTAGCGTTTGGTAATCCCAGTAGTGTTGCGCTGGTTTAGAATGTGTATAGCAAGTGAGAACGAATACTGGTGTTAGGATTAGTTAAAGCCTAGTTAATCAGTAGTTAAGTTAAATTAGTCACTTAGTTATCTCTCTCCTCCCTTATTAGCAGCAGGACATAAAAACATAAAATCTATAAAAATCATATGCCTCAAACTTACTTAACCATACAATCATGAGATACAAGTAAGTTTGGGAAGACAACGATCAACCAACTTGTCCTGGTTCCACAAAGGCGCATAGGCACTTAGTCCTTGGAATTTGACTGGATCGTGCGTGAAACGCTTGTATTCATATGGTTGAGCATAGGGGTACCTCACCGCTCATCAGTATTGGAGGCTTGATTTTATAGGGATCATTGCTTCATTCAAAGTAGGACATACATATAACTCAACATCTACTAATTTTTCACCAAGTGGCTAGAGGCTAAAGCTCTTAAAAATAGCACATTGACTAATGTGATTAAGTTCTTAAAACATAACATTATAGATTACTTTCAAATTCTTATATTACTAGTCATTAATAATCAACCCACTTTTTATTTTGTTAAATTTATAAAATGAGCTTGATAAAAATCAATTTTATTGTTTTCCTCATCAAATTATTATCCCCAAGAAAATGGTTTGGTTGAATCAACTAACAAGAAGCTAGTATCATATATTAAAAATTTAATGATAAAAGCTTAAGAAATTGGCATGAATATTTATAAGGTTCTTTGTGAATATATAGAATCGAG
The DNA here is from genome assembly GCA_015680685.1 of Gnetum montanum. NCBI lineage: Eukaryota > Viridiplantae > Streptophyta > Gnetopsida > Gnetales > Gnetaceae > Gnetum > Gnetum montanum. The sequence goes on along the minus strand of MNCI01016623.1, from coordinate 7,025 downwards.
ATAAAAAAATTAATAGCTACTTCTCTATTTAGAATTATTTATGGATTTAATGCTTACATAACCAAGAACATTATGTCTTCAGCAGTAGAATTCAAAAGTGAGTATAATCCATGAACAAATGAAGAGCAAAGTTTAATGGCTTTATTGTTAAGAACAGAAGTAGAAATAGATGGGGATATGGATAAGCACTTACAAAATGTAGTTGTAAGGAAGAGATGGTTTGATCACCAAGTAGGGTAAAATTCATTTAAAGAAGAGAATCCAATCTTGATATGGAAAATTAATAGAAAGAATCACTGTAATTAATTTGTAGCCAAATGAATAGGGTTGTTAATAGTCAAAAAAAAGTAGATGATATTGCCTTCAAATTAGATACTTTCAATGAACAAGTATTAAGTTACCCATTTAATACCATCTATGAAAAATTACTTCACGCAACTTCCTACTTACAAAATAGCTTGTAAAGGCCAATAGTAGACATAAATATGTATAGATTATACCATAATCTTTCTATTTAAAAAGTTTGGTAATGAGCTTAAATGAAAAGAATTAATTTAGAATATAAATATTTTCCACTAAGTAATGGTAGCCATGATGAACAAAGCAATGCCCATGATAAGAGGAAGGTTATTTACTAATTTAAGAAAGACTAAGATGAAGCCAAGCCTTTTATTTCTTATCTTTATGCGTGTTACCTTGAACTTTTCCAAAGGCTGTATTATAGAACTATTAAATGTAGACCATTCTATAATTGCCCTTTTATGACCTAGCTCTCTAATAAGTTCATTATGATTACTAATGGGTGATCAATTCATTTTCAAGAAACTGAATTCTTTAAGTGCTTGAATTTATCATTGAGAAGAGAGCTAAAAGAAGAAGAAATCCCTAATACAAAATTCAATTATGAGGATGTTCTAACCTCTCAATCCAAGAACAATGAAGAAAAACAAGATGATTTTGAGAAGGAATAGGAGAATAAAGCTAAACCAAGAATAAGTTTAAGCCCTAGGACCTTAGTTTAGCTAAGGATAAATATTCAACAACTAGAATACTAGTACAAGTGCTCACACAAATCAAATATGATTAATGGGATGCGATATCGCATGGTCCGCGATATCGCATACGCGATATCGTGGTGCGTCGTCATACCTATAAATAAGAGGCGGCTCTCCCTTATTTTCTCATGATAGGCTAAACAGTAGGGAAACTCTGGTAGATTGATCACTCTAGAGATGGAATATTTTCGATGTTCCCGCAGTAGGAGTCCCAAAGTGAACGGATCTTTATTCGAGTAGACATTGTACCTGAACACAAGTTTGTGTATGGCAATAAAGACGAGCTTCGTGGATAAACCTTGCAATGCATGGAATAGGATTTTATTACTATTATTTATTATCTATTATTTACATGCTTTATTAGTTCTTAATTTCTTCTCAACCCTTCTCTCCTAGTTAAGTGCCTCAGTACGACCACTTTGAGCACGTGCATTATGCTTGGTGATGCCAGCAACGATTAGCATTTGATAGCCAAGGTTGCATCAGTTCAGGGTGTGTACAGTAAGTGGGAATGGATGCTAACGCTAGGTAATTTAGAGTTAGTTCATTAGTTAGAGTTAGCAATTAGTTTCTCAACCTTTCACCTTGTTAGCATAGGAGACAAAAACATAAAAAGCATAAAAATCATATACCTCAGACTTACTTAACCATACACTATGACAACTACAAGTAAGTCTATGAAGACAATGAATTATTAACCCTAAGTATTCCATGGGGCACGTAGGCACTTAGTCTGCGGAGTTTGACCAGATTGTGTGTGCTACGCTCGTATTCGTATGGTTGAGTGTAGGGGTATCTCGCCACTCATCATTGGCGCCATTGCCAGGGACTAAGTGTTTGTGCGCTGAATAGAACATAGGATATCACCCACATTATTGGAAGCCTAAACAAACCTTCAAGTTAATTAAAAAATAATTTATAAATGGTTAATTAGCACACCGATAAATAACAATGTCTTCTTCTAACAAAAGCAACTCACCACCTAGGGATGATACATGAAACAGTCGGCAATCAAAAACACATAACCGAAATCCACCAAGTCCTCAACAATACCGAATAGTCTATACTCATCCCGATGAGTATATTCTAGACTTTACCTTTATCCTCCATCAAGATGAACAGCTGCGATGGAGAAATTTTCAAGGTAACATCGTGTTACCTCCAAATCAATCAGTCCCTAACATGCTCCTCCATGCTTTGGCATAGATTGACATGATAGAACTATATGTTGAATACATTGCGGAAGACTTTGACATGAGGGATTATCATCCCATAGCAGTGCAATGTATGAGGGACTCAAGGCAGAAGAGCCAACATACACTGTTGAAGGGCAAAGGTCCACACATCCTTAGCGAAATAGGAGATGATGAACCCATTATAACGGGTTCTCTATCAAACTATGTTCACCCTCCTAACAATGGTGAGGAGGTTGGGTATCAGAACCTATGATCAACGATACATAACACTAGTTCTGATCCCCATGAATGCCAACTATTCACAGAGGGAACAACAACTCATGATAAGGATGGGCACTTAGATCATCATCACGATCGGGGTTGTAGCAACAGAAGAGAAGGCAAGAAGCATCTTCATGACAATGGTTCTCCTTCCTCTTCCCCTTCATCTCACCACTCACCCTCTCCTTCCACATCTGGGCACAGCCACCATGAACATAACGGTGAGGATAGAGGTAGACAAAACAAGAGACCTTGATGGGAAAGTCAAGAGAGAGGACAAGGGCATGAACGAAGGGAAAGTAGGGAACAATGTAGACATCATAGGCATCATGAAAGAGATGATCATGATGAGCCCCTACTTACAACCTAAAGTATGCTCGACATAACGGAGGCTGTTAGGATTCCAACAAGGCATCAAAGAGATAGCCGGATCAAACGCTTATACATGAACAATATCCCACGCTTTGAAGGGGGATATAACTTAGATCCACAACATCATTTACAGGCATTCCACGATGCCTGTGCCTTACAGAACATAGAAAACGAGTGGCAGAAACTTAAGTTGTTTCCCAGGACACTCACCAAGGAAGCAGAGAGTTGATACCGGTCCTTAGAACCAGAAACCATCAGGAGGTGGAGTACGATGTTAGAACTCTTCAAAGATAAGTATCAAACATACTCCAGAGTGTCTAATTTGCATAAGCAAATCCAAGGATGGAAGCAAGGTAATCATGAACCATTGGATGCTGCAATGGGCCACTACTACGCATTGTTACATCCTTGCCTAGGCCATGGTTATGCACAACAGGACCAACTTCGCCACATCGTGGATGGGCTAAGGCATGAAACTAGAAGAACCCTTGGGACTTATGCCCAAGGGAGACTATCAAAACTTAGAGCCAAAGAAGTTCATCGCTTGTTGGAACAAGTAGCAAAAGAAGAAGGTGAGCTACGAAAAAGAGAGAGTGTGGAAGAATACAACCGTGATCCCTCCCTTCGCAAGAAGGGAGTGAAATTTTGTGATGAGGAGGATGAGTCACCACTCGAAGAGTTGGTAAATAGAAAAACCTTGCCGATTCAAAAACTAACAATAGAAGTATCGACTAAGGTAGATCAATTGTGGGATTCCTTAGACTTCAGACTTGAAAGTGTCTTGAAAATCGTAGAAGAGTCTAAGGAGGAATGAAGTAGTAACAAAGATAAGACAAAGTGGAGAAATTTAGGCCCTACACATAACAAGGGTAAGGGGAAAATTACTATCTCTAATGAGGTTGTGGATTTTGACACAGACAATGATGGTGGATGTGAGATCTGCCAATATGACCATCCTAAAGGATGTTGTCCAATTATCTTACATCTACAGGAGTCTGGGCTGTATGCACTTAATCCAAGACTTAACCAATGGCAAACACCCCAAAGGTTACCTTATCCTCAAGGTAACCTAAGGTAGTTCCACCAACCATTAACGTACTATCCAAGTGGAACTCCTCCACAACCCATCAGACAACATCAGTAATGGCAATACCCACAGTCATGGGGGATGCCACCACCAGCACAAAAATACCCTTACTGACAACCAAACCCATATGGATATTATGTGCAGCAGTCAGTTTCTGCAAGTGACTCTATGGGTCACACAACTCCCTAACGTCACTACCAAGTTCAGGAGTACTTTATGAGGACTCCTTCTCCTTCGGGGGACATTCCACATTCATCCCATCCTCCAACTCCATTTTCACCTCTTCCACTTATAGTTCCCATACAACCTGCTCCAACAATGCAAGGGGAACTCCCTACTCAACCACGGCAACATAACACTACGAGAGCTATAAACATTCAACCTACTGCTGGTTCTGACAACTGTAAAAGGAGAAGACCTTTCTTTAGAACCAAAAGCCCAGACAAGCTCTCTCAACAACAAGAGGTTGATTTTATGTATACTCCTCCACCATCTAAAACTTCGGAGCACCCTTTAGTCCAACAACAGAGCTGTACGCATATGGTTATGTTAGCGCATACCATAACCGACTGGATCAAGGTAGGCTACCTTCCCAGGAAACTCTCTAATCTTGGGAGCCCCTTAATCTATCTACAAATCATCAAGAACGAACCACATAAGGCTCTTCTTAATTTAGGTTCCGAAGTCAACTTAATTTCATGAGAAATGTATCAAGCCTAGAACCTACCCCAACTTAAGAACAGCAAAATTTAGCTGGAGCTAGCTAACTAGTCCATCACCATTCCCTTGGGATTGGTGGAGAACATCATTACCACTATGTGTGGGTGATCATACCCAGCTGACTTCCTGATGATAGAAGTTAACAATGACAATAGAGGATTCCCAATTATAATGGGAAGGTCATGGTTGAGTACAGTAGATGTGTACCTAGGGATCTGTGATCTTTCCTTGCAGATATCTAAGGTAAACATATATGGAAAGATTGAGAAGAATAAAGTTCTGTGCATCACATACAGTGACTCAAAGGGTGATGAATGGAAGAATGTTCAACATCTCTTCCATGTAATTGGTGTGCCCAAGAAACACAAATTCAAAGGTGCCTGTATGTAGCAACCACACCAGTAGTAGACACCCTATGGTTGACAGCTACTAGAAAGAGCAACCTAATATGCATGGAACGAACTGAGGAAACAACTTAGGTTAACAACAAAGGCATATATACATTGAAATATAAGCATCGCCAACTTCCACCCCTTAATCTGAGAACATCAGTGGGGAGAAGTTGGGTACTTTTACGAAATTCAAATAGACATTCATTATTTCGGATCTCTCCCTTACAATTCAGTCATGGGGAAGATGGCCACCTATGCTAATCATTGGATGCCCTCAGTTCTTTTACATTTTTTTTACAAGTTTTTGTTTTACAATTTTTTGTTTTACAGATTTTTGTTTTATAGTTTTTGTTTTACACGTTTTTTTAACACATTTTTGTTTTACACGTTTTTGTCTTACACGTTTTCATTTTACAGTTTTTGTTTTACAAATTTCTTTAACTTTTCCTATTTTTGTTTTACAACATTGTTATACTTTTCCATTTTGTGTGTATGTGTGTGTGCATGTGATCCATCCTGTAAGCTTGTCACCCAATAAGTGTTCTTCACGATGGTATGAGCTGTTTTTCCATTTGATTGCTAATGTTTGGTTTTTACCTTTAAGTTATGATGTTGATACTAAGGTATGTTTCTTTTGATATGGTAGGCAATGAGCCCACTTCATCCATTCATCCACAAGTCTATGGTCTCTCTTGGCTTGGAAATGTACAGTCTCTTTCTAATAAGAACTTTAACGAATCGGTGACTGGGTACTTCTCAAACTAAGGAAGGACTCAAGGTTTGCAAAGGGTGTGACTTCAAGGGAACTTGATGCATTTGCGTTGGCCATTCTCTTGGGTTCTTGGATGTTTTCTTCTTGAGTTTTCTTACCATTCTAGTGTTACCCAATTATCGGAAGCTGAGATAATAAAAATAAAAAGTCTTTGCATGGTGTGGTTCTCACGCATAAAAAAAACAAAGAGAAAAGAAACAAAAAAGAAAAGAAAGAAAGAAAACAAAGAAAGTAAGAATTCAAAGCACACCCCTTAGATGAAATAATCCCTTGGGCTACAAGCATTGGTTATGGAACCAAAAAAGTTCCCTCTAACTACGGCCCTTCTCGCTTCCCATTCTCTTCTTTGTTTTGTCGGAATGGTAGTGGCTCTTGGGTGAAGGCATTCTTGTTATTCACGAGGGTGGATTGGCCAAATGCATTGATGCGAAGTCACTAAATGTGGTGTGTTTGAGGCTAGAGTTGGAATGAGATTTGCCAAGTCACATTAATCATGCAACACACAAGGGGCTATACACCACCTTGTCCTTGGAATTCCATTCCATTCTTCTCTCTCCATCCTTCTCTCCATTGTTCACCTCATTGCCGGTTGTATCATTAGTGTATATTTTGGTAGATGCATTGTTTTCTTTTTGGTAACTTCTTACGATTAAGACTTTAACCCTTGTTCCAAAGGACATTCCCAGAGCCTATGGACTCTTTGAATGTGGGTTTGTCAGGGCATTAAGGGCATGAGCCTGCTTCCGGGAGGACCCACTAGCATTCCTATTTGATGCACCAGTTAAGTTCTTTTCCTTCACATTTTACAATCCATTTTATTTTGTTCATTTCCATCTTGACATCCACTTTATCGATGTCTTAGATATCTCTTTTTATCCATCATTCTTATTCCTTTACTTTTTCCATTCTCTCGCTGCTAGAGGTTCACGATTAGTCATGGGCGTATGGGACCCAATTTTTTTGATTTTCTCCTAACCCCTACATTTTCGGTAGTCATCATTAATATATCTCCAGATCCATAATTAGCCATCCCACAACCCAGCTAATGTACCCTTTACTAAGGCAAGGTATCAATTACATGATAATTTATTTACCCTTGCTAATATAAGACTATGTTGTGTGTGGATATGGCGATCATGCAACAATAGATTGGATTAGGAGGGAGCACTT
>MNCI01016622.1:350024-377992 GCA_015680685.1 Gnetum montanum | reverse complement strand
TGAGTAACTATACTTGCTACCTTCACTTTTGTTACTTTTACTTTAAGATTCACATAGGATAGAACAATCATTTAATCATGTTTGTATGTGTTAATCATTTATCTATTTTTTTCGTACTTTGCATGACATGACAACTTTCTTCTCCTCCAATATGTCATAAATAAAAAAACATTTTTTAGAAACGAGCCCCTTTACTCTGTTCATTATGTACACCTTTATGTACACCTTTATGTAATTATCTTTGTGCAAACATTTCTGGCTCTTCCATTCTATCAATAAAAACAAAGCTTCAAATTTTCCAAGGTGGGACCTTAAACCCAGCAATACCCGTGCACCTCTTTGGTGCTTTGGAGAATTTTTTATTAGTAGACCTGTGTACGTGTCTGGTGCCTTGTGTACGGAGGTGGTAAGTCTCCATGAACAGCAAGGTAACTTCTGCAGCTTGGTGCCATCGATCGATCAACCAGCAAGGCATTTGTAAAACCGAGAGTTTTGGTGGCCCTTCGTTCACTGGATGTTGGTGTACCAATCCGCATTGAACCTGGCATTGACCAAACTATTCATGCAAAGCGAGGAACGGGAACAATCTAATTACCATGTTCCTTCTTCCTTCTCATTGGAGCGCAAGCTTCTATTACAGAATAAGAGTGATACTATATTGAGATACTATATTGAAACTCATAATAAAATTGAATTCATTTCTAACAACATTATGCGATTCTATATATATGTTGTAATATTTCTGATTAGATCACTTTGCGCATGAGAGATAGATTCAGATTGGCTCTCTCAGGACAAGCAATTGCATGATAGGAATTTTTTACTGGTAGACCCCGTGCACAGTAATCCCGTGCACGTCTCTGGTGCCTTGAAGAAATTTTTATTAGTAAACCCGTGTACGTGTCTGGTGCCCTGAATGGTTTTAACGAAACTAATTATCTAAGCTGCATGAATGTGGCACTTTTGCAAGCCGTGACCGCATTTGTTCACCAAGAATGGGCTGCAAACGAGATTTATTACGGCAATTCCGGAATTCAGGTGCCGTTAATCTAAGTTTTAGAATTAAGTTAAATTAAACCATGCATGTATTCGATTACAATCATGAAAAAAATTCTGAAACAGCTCTATCCCATTGTTGGATTTCAATTTCAAAAATTAAAAGCATATGTTACTCTAGCTTACCCGTTGGGTCACAAGTAACAAATAGATTGATCCCCCTAAACACAGTTTCCATCTTGAGAAACCTGCTGGCATTCAAAATGGTTAATACTTCTGTCGAAACATGGAATTTCATGCCCAAAATTAAGCTTTAACAGCCCATTTCTGACAATCTTACCATTATAAAAAAATCTCATATCAGGTTCAAATATAGATTCATTGTTTAAGAGGTCGGTGAATACTATAATGCTGATAAATTAATGTTAAAAAAACGTTGCTTAGGAAATTAAAATTGATAACTTAGAAAACTTTTTATTTGCTTTATTAACTTTGTAAAAATATATGATTATGTGATTCACGAGAATTTATAGTTAAATAAATTAGGTATATGCACCATTGATGAGAACAAAAAGTATGTGATTTTTGAAGATAAGTTTATGCTCACAAGAGCAATGAGAACAAAAAGTAGATGATTTTCTAGAATAAGTTTATGCTCACGAGAGCAATGACAACAAAAAGTATATGATATTCTAGAATAAGTTTATGCTTAGAGGAGCATGGTAGTTTTAATCTAGTTAGGTGGGATCTAGTACCCCATCTCAAAGCAACAAGGAATTGTGGTCTATGGTCCATAAGACTTTAGGTGAATATTTTAGTAATAAAGTTGGCCTATGAATCTTGATACAAGTTTTATAAGAATTGGATTCATTGCATTATTTGGAAATACCATAGCATTATAGCCATGGTCAATGCTACCTAGGGAAATCTCTGGATGCTTTCATGAAGACCCAAAATTTATGTTTTCAATGAGCTTCTCCATCATAGGGTTTTCCTTCATATAAATAATTTGCAGCAACCGGTATGTCTAGATGGATCTTCTATTTCAATCATTAGGAAACCTTGTTTCATCCTTCTCAAAGTGCATGTTTTGCAAAGTAACATTTTCCATCATTGCTAAGGCTGGAGGTCCATGGTACATTGATTTTTAAACATGGATTTAAAGCTATGATAATGGGTGCAATTATGTGGGTGGTGTGGCTATATGACTATAGGTCACATAGCAACTATAGATGGAATACAATTAGAGCATATTTACTAGCAACAAGGCATATTTATCCACAATTACAACTATTAAGCTATAATATAGTTTGAAAATAGGCAAACATGAAACATTTGCAAATGACTTTGGTAGTTCAATAGTTCATGGAACACAAGTTGCTAGCATGTTTAAATTTGCATAATTCTCATCATCATCATTATCATCCTAGCCTTATCCAATTAAAATGGATTTGGCTACATGGGATTTTTTTTCTATCATTCATCTCTATAAATGCTAGATCTTTGTTTATTGAAAATTTCTTCAAATAGTCTTTAATCATTTTTTTTCATGTCTTTTATTGGTCTTCTTTTGAATGATTTTCTTAGAATAGTGATAGAACAACATTTTTTTATAGGCTTGCTATCTAATCTTCTCTTTACATATTCAAACCATCTAAGACACTATTCTTATAACTTATTTGTGATAGAAGCCACTCCAAGTCTTCCTCTAGTATATGTATTGTGTAGTTTATCTTATCTAATAACATTAAACATCCATCTAAGCCTTTATGTTTTTGCCACATTAATTTGTTATTCATACCTCTATTGTACTACCTGATATTTAGCATCATATAAGATAGCAAAATTGATTGCTATTTTATAAACTTTAACCTATAGTTTTATTAGGATTCTTTTATCACATAGAACACCACTAGCTTATCTCCATATGACCATCTTGTCTTAATTATATTTCTTATATCTTTATCAATTTCATCATTTGATTAAAGTATTGATCCTAGGTAGTAGAACTATTTTTAAATTTGATGCATTTTAATTCTTTGTCATCATTAGTTAGTGATGAGCAGCGAGGTACCCCTATGCCCAACCATATGAATCACAAAGCCCTTTAGGAAGTGAATCTAGCCTTAAGGTTAATCATTGTCTTTCCAATTACACTTGTGACATTCGTTGATATGGTTAAGTGTAACTGAGGCATTCGATTTTTATCATTTTTATGTTTTATAGTTGGGTTCTTGAATTGTAGATAAAAAAAGGAATTTCATTGACTAATTTAAATTAACTAATTAACTAATCATTTAACTAATCCTAACATAAGTATCTGTTCCCACTTTCCGTACATGTCCTAAACCCATGTATCCATTGTTGGGTGAACAAGCGCTACACTACTGTGCATACCAAGCAATAACGCTACTAGGATTACCAAGCGAATATGTGTCATGCTCGAAGCCATCATACTTATGTGTGTAATCTATTTGGCTTAAATGCTTCATTAACATAGTAACTAGAAAATAATTAATAACTAACTGGAAACATTTAATAAATAACTAAAAACATTAAATGCATAAATGAAACAACTAATCTATCTAGAGTGCTACAAGGTTTATTAGAAAGCTTGTCTTTATTGCTGCACACACTATTGTGCTCAAGTACAACAATGCTCAAATAAAGATCTGTACACTCAGTGACTCTTGCTGCAGGCACTTGGAGGAAAAAATTCTATCTTTCGAATGGAAAAAATGCAAAAGCTCTATTGCAACTACAATTTTTTATGCCATAAATGCGGTTGCAAGTGCGTATTTATAGCCGACACATGACATTACATCAATGGGGCCATGTTGACGCATGATATGATGCATCAACTAGGCCTCGTTGACAAAGCCCAAATGATAAGGCCACGTCGAAAAGGTCACGTCGATGCAACCGATAGAATGCAACTCATTAGTTAGGATGCCTACTATTTTATTCTTCATGGGTATCCTTGACTATAGATTATACAAGCACTTTATTTGTGCAATGCAAACACATTCTTAGTGGAATGGATTACTGTTCAAGTATTATTGAACTCATGATAGGGGTCTTGCTAGTTTTAGACTAATGAGATTTGTTACACACATCACAATAAGATTTGATCATAAGCTTCAAAGATGATGTTGACTGGATTGCCAAAAACACTTATGTAGATCATTGCATCGAAGAAATATAAAAGATATTATCATACATATGATACAATTAAAACTTGTATTGTCATGGTGAGACATAAAGAAAATATATTTATGATTTTATATTTTATAATTTTTATGGATTTTAGAATTGTAAAGAACAAAATAATAATAAACACAGATGCATTGCAATCCCTCTTGGAAATAGGTGCAATGCTTGTGTTGTAATCCCTTTTGGGGACAGGTGCAACACTATAGTTAAAATGCAATAAAAATGGCTCCTAGACACAACTTCAATGTTCCAACACCATGCCCTATAGTTATGACCTTCTTGAGCAAGGAGGAATTGTCACAACTTAAGAAAATGAGAATTAAATAAATATTTTTTATGATTTTTAGTATTTTATGCTTTTTAGTATTTTAATGTTTAAGGAATCAATAGTAAAATAAGGAAGAACTATAAGCTTTATTCATTGTGCAAGCACTCAACTCCACAACTACCAAATGTTTTCAGGCTACAGAAGCAAGGTAGTACTATGAGAGAGTCTAGCCATACTTGTGAAAGTGATGACTCAAAACACACATAAGACAAGGAAGGAAATCAACTTACCTAATGGAGGAATAGCTCATCACACAATACCAAATACCAAAAGATAAATAAAAACATTAAAAATGAAGTTGTTAAGTATGAAAGCTCATTCCAAGTATTTATAGTTTTTGCATGCAAAAAAAGGAGGGTCATCAACACATAAACATTAATAGTAGTTTTCTTGACATAATCCACATTGATCCTAGGCATACGCAAGGAAAAGTTAAGTAAACCAAGCTTGCTAGAGGGTGCATCAATGCCTCTATGCTGATGTAGGGTAGTCAATGCATCCTCCAACTCAAGGAAACCTATCAAACGGATCCTAGGACATCTAAATGAGGCTAGAAGAATTCTAGAGAGCTTGGAATTATGCATATAATATCAAATTATGACCTAGGGGGAAAGGGTTCATCTTAGAAGACAAAGAACTCTACCCAACATGGTAGAGGATAAACATAGGATACATGAAATACTTCTTAGATCCAATACTTACAATTGAGATGCAAAATTTCACTAAATAACTCATCATTCTCTTATTACTAAGTAAAGCCAATCCCATAGCTTTAACACCATGACACAAAATTAGGACCAGACACATGACATAATCAATGTGGAGGAATATTATAACTATAAAACATATAAACGAAGGATACAGAATAATACAAGCCAACTCATTGATAAGTACCAAGGGGTGGTGGCTAAGAGAAGAAGCCCCTTAACATGCCCACTAGATATGGGAAGAACCCTTATAACTTATCTTCCTTCATTGCTAGGACCACATGTAAGTTTGAAAACATGCTTGAATCACCACAAATTGGCCTAGTAAAGCATTATATAAGCATGACAATAAGAGAATTATGAAATTTTCTTTAGTAACACTTGTAATCATGAGAATTAAGTCAATTGATAAATTCATATGTTTCCATGAATTGAAATCTAGGAAAGAGGGGTTAGAAAAAGGAAAGAATGATCAAAGAACCAAGAATAATAAATTACATGCACAAATAAGATGAATGGAAGAGAGTTTATCATGAGAAAACCATGAAGCATGAAGAGTCAACACTCATACAGGTGGATGACCAATCAAGTGCTTTATTCAATTCAAATCCTCACCATAACTAGGAGATATGTGTTAACTTACTCATTTGCAATATCCATCTACTAAGGATTCACAAGTGGATCTTCACCATAGGAAGCACTTATATTTCTTGTCCTTATAAAACTTCTTAATGAGACACTTTTGACTTTCTAACAACAAGTGAGATATTAGCATCAAATGCAAGTTTCCTTAGATGAAGATATCTGATCCTCTACTTTTCCTAATCAACTTTTTGCCACATACAATCATGGATAAGAATGGAATGGAAAAGATGGAGAATGAATAATGGGAGAGGTGTAGAAAAACTTCTTCTAATTCCCTTGTTCTATCCTACATGTATGTTTTGTTAGATTTCAAGGTGTTTTGACTCATTTTGATGAGTTTAGAAGGTTCCAGGATCTATGGGGACTTTTTTGAAGTCATCTGAACGTTCCAAACCTCAATACAAGCATCTTTGTATTTAGCCCTAGTAGGTGAGTAGTCTCACCATAACCTAAGGCATCTCAAATAAGACATCTCCATTGTTAATGAGATGTCTCAAAAAATCACTAGACATCTTGGTCAAAAGCTAGGTTTTTGTAAGTGATGTATAGGAGAGATCAAAGATGACTTGTAGAGATGGAAAAAATTTTGAAAACACCCATCCCAATTTGGAAAATAGCCTAAGAAAGATGGAAAAAATTAGGGAGAAGATGAGAAGACTTGAGAAACATCTAAAGAACTTAAAGTTGAGTTAAGGAAAGACTTCTAGGTTTCTTGTCTTTTGGTTGCTTATAAATATTGATGTAATTCACCATTGTTAGTACCTAACCTATACTAAGAGCAAGATAGAGAGCTCTTGAGGGAGGAAGAGCTTGTACAAAAAGAGATATTATACAAGGAAATTAAGTGAGAGGTAATGGAAAGAACTTGAGAGAGGTTGAGAAAATCTCTTATAAGTGTTTGGTCTTGACCTTTGGGCTCCATTATGAGCTATTGAGTATTGAGAGGGAATAAGTGTGGCCTTTAAAATCCTTGGAAGATTTGTAACTTAAGCTTAGCTCCTCATCTGTGATGTATTTTCTCTATATTATGAAAGTTTTCTTAATGAAATAGAATTTTTATCATTTTTTTTATTTTTTTATTTTTTAAGCTAGATCTTCTTGGAAGTTACGAATTGGGTCATATTGGGGCCTATTGAGGTACCACCCCTACACCAGATCATGTGTGGTTTAGAGGAATCCACACATCTGTAAGAGGAAGGTATAGCCCCTAAGAAGAAGAATAATTAAGATCTTGGACAAGAGATTTAAGAGTTCACGGACTTATTTAAGGCTTTTGTGGCTAAAATGCAAGAAGTTCTTTCCAAAGTAAAGGTCCACAAGCACCAATATTTTGCAAAAAATTTAAGAAGGAATATGGAGAAATTCAAGACTACCTTAGGAAATATTTTGAAAATAGAGAGAATATCATTTAGCCATTAAGAAGGAAAGGAAGATGAAGGGTTCTTGTAAAGTAAAGATTAATGAGAAAGGGAGTTCTTTAGTATCTCTTATTGAGCAAAGGAATGCTCAATACTCAAGGGTTTCAAGGAAGGAAACCAAGAGCTTCATCAAAAGAACCAAGAAATCTTCAAAGTCTTAGATGGTATATGCTGCTAATCAAGGAAAGTTCCTACCTCATAAGTCATGGGAGGTGAAGGATCAAAGTCAAAATAGTGGCAAAGATCAAGGGACTTCTTCAAGGAGGATCAAGGATATAAATAGAAGGTATTATACTCTTTCTTTTTGCAATTTTTCTATACCTTGTGGAAAGGAAAAGGAGATTCTAAGCCAAGTTGAGGCTATCTCATGGGCAAGAGGTGAGTCGTCTAACCAAGGCATGAGAAAGAATGATTGCCTTAATGATTTTTTTTTTGATAAAATTGATGTTAAGGCCATGGAAGAGAGTTTACCTTTTACATTGGTACCTCCAAAATGGGATGAAGAACTTGTTGATTATTTCTTTGAAGCAGAGAAGCCATTGAAATTGGGTACTTCTATTTGGGATCTTGAACCTTCAAGCTTTAATGAGATTGGATAGCCACATTTTGAAGATCAAGTTAAACTAAAGATAGATGGGAGAAGGCATGAAGGGGTAGGTAAGGATGAGCTTTACCTTGTTGATGGTAGTAATGTCTATCATGTTGAAGCTAGTGTGATGGATACTAGTTTTTCACTTCAACTTGGAAGTGGTTTGTTCAATGGTAATGATGATCATCATGATTATTGTGATGGGATTAAGATTCATGTTGTGACTTTTGATGCCATTGATAGTAAAAGGAAGACTAATAATTATAATTTTTTATGGTGATGAATATTGTGAGAAGGTCATTATTAATGTAAGTGAAGACATTGATGATGATATGATTTTCTAGAATTTGAAGATGCTTGCTTTTGATTATAGAAATGATGAATTTTTGAAGCATGTTGATTGATTTGATTATCTTGCCTATAAAATGGATGAGCAACGTGAAGGAAATCTACATGGTAATGGTAATGATATAAGGAAGCTAAATGGTAGTATTCCAGACACCAAGAAGAAGATGAAGAAGGAGAAAAAGAAGTGAAGAAAGGATGTTAGATTAAGAAAGTATAGTCCTTTTTCTTATTCTTATTCTTTATTTGTTGCAGGTTTGGGTCATCATGGAAATGTAAGGGAATCATTCCAAGAAGATGCTCAGATGAAGGAAGCATGATGGGGCATGAGGACAAGCCTACATGAGCAAAGGAAGCCCAAAACCAAAATCTCTAATAATACTCATTCTCATGTTTGTAATGCATTAAATCATGATTGTTGTGATGGCCTTGAGTCATTGGGGCATGGTGCCTTCCAACTTGTGAAGATCATTAGCATGACATTTTTAAGGATGGGAGGGCTGGTGTCAGGACACCTCTTCCAATTCCCTTATTCTACCATACATATATGTTTTGGCAAGTTCTATGGTGTTTTAGGCTCATTTTGATGAGCTTAAGGGGATTTAGGGTCTATGGGAATTTGTTTGAAGGCAATTGGAGGTTCCAAACCTTAATAAAAACATATTTTTGTTTAGCCCTAGCAAGTGAGATGTCTCAAATGAGACTTATCCAATATGCATGAGACATCTTGAGCCTAGATGAGACATCTTGGCCAAGAGCTAGGTTTTTGTAGGAGACGTCTAGGAAAGGTTAGATGTAGTAATAGATCAAATTGGTGCTGGAAGCTTGAAAAATCTATGTGAACAGTTTTAACCTTAAGATCCACAACCCTTGAAAAGGATCTGGGGTATCTTAGGTGGTCATTTCAATCACCTAAAGACTTATAAAGTCTATTACCAAATGAGATAACCATAAATGAGTGAAAGCATATGGAATAATGGCTCAATGCTAGACCTAAGAATAGACTAAGAAATGTAGAGGATATGCAAGAAATATGGGAAAAAATGACTATAAACTTTATATTGATACTACAAACAAAGTTTTGATGTAAAATAGGTTCAAAATGACATAGATCATTAGCTTTAGAAAGCTTGAGAATACAAAAATAGCTTTGAAATCTAATGTAGGAAATAGGGTGTGTTCTGTAATAGTTTCTTGATCAATCTACACTACAATAAATGTTGCTTTTCTTATCTTAGTAATATACATTAAGAAATGGTTGTAAAAGGCTATGAAATTTACACTAATTTCTTCTTTCTTTGCTAAAACTAGGTCTCTCTTTTTTCTCAAAATATGCTCTTCTCTATGTGTCAAAAAGACCTACCAAAAAGTCAAAAAAATGATGCTAATTCTTGTTTAAATATGCTTTGAATTTGGTTTTGCTATGTAAGTTACATTTCCATGTGTACTCTGATAATTACATAGCATATTTGGACTAATTTCATGGTCCAAAATTGTATCATCTAAGACACTAACATTTTTAACTATTTTCTCTTGAAATACCAATGTATTTGACCATTTTCATGGCCTAAAATTATAACAGATGGGCCACTAGCATTTTTGACACTAGCATTTTTGACATTTGGTGACCAAAGTTGGCAATGTTTGTAACTTTTTAGCTCTTATATGCTAGTATAAAAAATCTCATAGCTTGTGGGCCATGAATTCTATTTTACATATTTTAAAAGGACCTCAAATTTGTTCAAAACAAGGTCATATGATGGCATTTTTAAGGAACATCAAGGAATCTATGTTTTCTCTTGAATCCAATCAAATTACATGATGAAATTTGGCTACCAAGCTTATTGTTTATAATATGAGTTTTTCATGAGATGTTTCATTAGCTCTTCTTTGTTGATGTTTTGAGGATTAACTTGAGAGATATTAACCAAGAATGTGAAACACCACTGCAGGCTCATTACCAACACTCTCAATACACACTTGATTTTATAGTTATTGAATTATGTTAATGGGTACTTGTGATGGTGAAATAAGGTTAAAATGGGATGTAAAGAATTTGGGATGAGATAGTGGTTACATTGGCTATTTGAATGGTTGAACAAGCTAGTGAAGAATTCCAAATGTTTTGAAATCATGGTTATAGCATAGTGACATGTTTGTTGGCTATTGAGGTGTTCATGCTTAATGCTAGAACTACTAGTTACTTGCTAATGTTTAAAGAAACTAGCACTTTGTCATAGGATTCGTTGGTCACTTGGATCTCTCTCTCTTTTTTTAATTTTTAAGAGTTTTTGATTTGCTTAACTTCAGAGCACATTATCCTCTTGGATTTCTTGGATTTTTTCCCCATTTTTTATGGGAGAAAAACCTTCATTGAGTTTCATTACTAAGGCCAAATTTTATTTCATTTTACTATTAGATGAGGAGTCTAGTAATTTAATGAACTTAACTAGCAAAGCACATAGATGAAGATGTTACATGTACATGGTGCATGAATGTCAAACATAGGTTTTCATTGTTAGGAAGATAAGAAAGGTTAAGGTTTGGTTATGAGGTTATGGCTCAAGAGGGGTAATGGAAGTGATGTAAGGTAAGCACTATTAGCAAGGTCAAACAAGGTAGTTAAATGACATGTGTGAGGTCATGTAGTAACTCACTACTGTGATGAGTCATACCTCTATCATGACTTCAGGCTCATCCTCTAAATACAGCATTAAGAAGATAAGAAAGCAAGTCAAAGAATACATGAGATTACTACAAAGACATGAGGTAATAAGCAAATATAGGCCACCATGGATTATAATTGGCAAAATATGAGAACTTTGTTTCTTTCTATATAGATTCATACAAAGATTATAGTATTTTGAGATGCCAAAAGGAGATAAGAGGTTATGCAAGCTTGCTTGTCGTATGTTACTTGGATCATTGATGTGAATCATTTGTCCAAACCTATAGATAAAGGCAAATAAAGGCTATAAGTAAATAGGTTAACATTATATGTCAACATTATATATAATAGGGTTTAAGATAGGAATGGTTAACTAGATTGGTTAATTCATTTTCTTTCATGTCCATCAACTTAAATGCTTTGCTATCATAGGCTTTGGTAACTAAGAAAGTCCTTTCCAACTGGTTGAGAAAATTTCTACATGTTCATACATGGCCTTGAGGACAAGGTCTCATTCTTGGATATTTTGTCGATTAGGATCATGAAGGTGATGTTGTTTCTACTTCTCTTGATATTATTCAATGTTGGTAAGCATTTGTATTTGTCACTCTTCCATTGAATTGAGGTTAATGGCATCCAACTCATTATTCTACTCATCTTTGATGAATTTAGATAGAGCTACCCTTAAGGATGGAAGCTATAATTCAAGAGACAAAATAGCTTCAGATCCATAAACTAGGCTATATGGTGTGGTTTCAATTATAGTTGTAAATATTGTATTATAAGTCCAAAGCACATACAAGAGTTTTTCATGCCAATTATGTTTACCATTATTTAACATTTTCTTTAGGAGGTTTATGAGGACCTTGTTACTTGCTTTAGCTCTACCATTGGCTTATGGATAATAGGGTGATGAAAAAGAGTGCTTGATATTTAATTGTTTAAAAAAGCTTTGTATATATTAGCTGCTAAATTATTTTATGTTATCTATGATGATAATCAAAGGTAGGCCAAAACTAAATACTATGTTATTTAAGACAAATTTATAGACCTATTGTGTTATTATTTTTCTCAAAGGAATAACTTTAAGCTACTTCATGAAATACTCAATTGCAATGATGATGAAGCTATGCCCTACATAATACTTAGAAATTATAGGTCTAATTTTGTTAATTCCCCATCCTTGGAATGATCATGTGATCTAAGTAGTATGTAACGTAGTTGGTGGCATTTGTATAAGGTTTAGGTACCATTAATAGATGTCATAAGTATTCACCTTCTACAGATAATAATTTTCCATATAGGATCAATAGTATCATAAGTGTCTAATCTTGATGGCCATGGCTCAAGGTCCTATATGTCCCCCACATATGCCTTCATGTAACTATTCTAGGACTATATGGACTTCTACTTTACTCAAGCATACTAACAATACACCATTATAGGACCTTCAACATAATGTGTTATGAGCTATAGTGACATATTATTTTGATCATTTACATATAACATCATTTTGAGAAGTAGTTAGGTTTTGTGGAGGTTCACCATGCATTAGGTAAAACTTTATGTCATCATACCACTCTTGTAAAACTTTATGTAGTTCATCTTTATTGTTGTACACAAAATTGTGCTCAGGTACAAATTGCTCGAATAAAGATTCGTTCACTCTATGAATCCTACTATAGGCACATAGAAATAATTCTAACTTTGGAATAAAAAAACTACAAGAATTTGGCTAAGGGTCTAAGTCTAACTACCTTGGTACTAAGGGCGCCGCCTCTTATTTATAGAAGATGAGGCAGGATGCAATATCGTGTATGCGATATCATGTGGTGGCTGTGATATCGCGGATGCAATATCGCATACATGATATCATGGTTCATCATACCCCCATGACTGAATGAAAACTCATCCTCGAGTTCCTTACAAAATATTGGGAAGGTATGGGATTATTGACTTGAATGACAACTAATGGTGAATGGGATGACACATGAACGGATCAACATTACAATACATGAAAAAATTAGTGTTCATGACTACAAGAGTGAATACTATACACAATTGACATCCAGCCTTATTTGGTAGCTAAGAGAGAAGAGAGAGAAAGAAAAAAGGAGAAGACGTATTGTTGTCGTCGCCAAGATTGCGCCTTCCAATTTCCATCCATAACCATGCCATAAATCTTATTCTTTACACAACCGTTCTAGCACCAGTCCATCTTGAGTGTTTCCTCCAAGTCGAGTCCATTGCCATTTGCACACAAAACATAGTCACATATGAGCAAAGATAAGTAAATCAAAATATAGTTGATACCTTGCCTCGGTGTAAGGTCCATTGGATGAGTTGTGATATGGTCAATATGGATTCTAGAGATATAACACTGGTGACTACCCAAGGTGTAGGGGTTAGGAAAAATTTAAAAAATTGGACCAGGGCCTCCATGACTAAGAGCGATCCTTCGGTAGCGATAGAATGGAAAAAGGTAAGGAATAAGAAAGATGGAGAAAAATAAATAATGGAAATTCCAATAAAATGGATTTCAAAGATGGGAATGAAAAAAACAAAAAAATTTTATTGAGAAAATGTTTAAGGGAAAGAAGTTAACTAATGCACCAAATAGAAATGCTAGTGGGTCCTCCCCAAAGTAGGATCATGACCTTTATGCCCTGACAAACCCACATTCAAAGGGTTCATAGGCTCTAGAAATTTCATTTCAAAGCAAGAGTTAAAGTCTTAACCACAAGAATTCACCAAAGAGAAAAAATGCATCAACCAAAATATAGACTACTAATACAATTGGCAATGAGGTGGAAAATGGAGAAAGAATGATGGGAAGAAGAGAATGGAATGGAGTCCCAAGAACAAGGTGGTGTACAACCCCTTGTGTATTCATGGTTAATGTGACTAAGTAGATCTCATTCCAAATCCAGTCTCAAACAATCCACATCCAGTGACTTTGAATTAATACACTTGGCGAATCCATCCACCTGAAGTAACAAGAATGCTTCCGCTAGAGAGTCAACACCATTATGAGGAAGCGAGAAAGGGAGAAGTAGGAAGTGAGAAAAGGCCTTAGTTAGAGGGAACATGTTTGTTTAGTTCCATAACCAATGCTTGTAGCCTAGATGATTATTTTGTCTAAGGGATGTGCTTTGAATTCTCACTATTTTTTTTCCTTTACTTTTGCGTGAGAACCACACCATGCAAAGACTTATTTTTATTGGCTTAGCTTCCCGATAATGGAGCAATGTTAGAATGGTAAGGAAAACTCAAGAAGAAAACATCCAAGCACCCAAGAGAATNAAAGGTAAAAACCAAACATTAGCAATCAATAGAATATAGTTCATACCACCATCAGGAGCACTTATTCGGTGACGAATCTAACAAAAAAATAGTAAACAAAGACAAAAACAAAAACAAAAAAACAAATAGTCACATAAAGAAATGAGAAAGTATAAATGATGTTGCAAAATAAAAACAAAAAAATTAAAGAAATTTGTAAAACAAAAATGTGTAAAACAAAAATTTAAAAAAGGAACTGAGGGCCTCAAATGGTTAGCAAAGGTGGCTGTCTCTGCCATGACTAAGTTGGAAGGAGGAGATCTGAAATAATGAGTAAGGTTGTCCCTTCTCAGAGGTATTATGTGCATTGGCCATCCTAAGTTCATGGAAGGGTTTGGTCTATTGCACATTGACTAACAATCTCTTATCAAGGCTCTCAGGTTTGTATATGGTCATGGACCCTGAAGGAAAGGTTGCATGAATAATGTAAGGTCCTTCCCACAGTGTTTGAAATTTGTGCGTTGTGGCACATGTGTGGGGTTCCAGTAGAGAACCTTATCTCCTAGTTGATACTTAACCTTTCGAATCTTCAAGTCATGATGTTGCTTGTTATATGCCTTGTGCAACTCATTTGATGACAGGGCAACTAATCAATTTTCTTCTAGCATGTTTAAAGTTGTCAACCTTTGTTTTTGTGCTAGATCAAGATCGAGGTGGACCTCACAAGCCATTGATAGTGTATGGAGTTTAGTTTGAACTGGAAGTGTTGGAAGCTTTCCATACACTAACGCATAGGGAGAGTAGCCTATAGGGAGTTTCCAGGTGGAGCAGTATGCCTAAAGAGAATCATTCAATTTAGTGCTCTAATCTCACCTATATCTACAAATTATCCTATTCAGTATTTTAGTGATCTCCCTGTTGGTGACCTCAGCTTTTCCGTTAGCTTGGGGGTGATAAGGTGTAGTCAATTTATGTTCAACCCCTAAGCGTTACAAAAAGTTGCACTTGTGAAGTGTGTTCCATTATCCGAAATAAGTGCATGTGGCACACCAAACCTATTTACAATTTGTTGTTGCACAAATCGTGTAGCTGTAGATGATGTGTAGTCTTTAACAGTAGCTACTTTAGCCCATTTTGTTAGATAGTCTACGGCAACTAAAATGTAAGCTTTTCCATTGGACATTGGTGTAATGGGCCCCATAAAGTCTATTCCCCAAATGTCGAAGGGTTCTAATGGTTCAATCCATTGTTGTGAACCCTCCATTTTAGCAATCATTCCCCCATCATGTTGATAGTGCTCACAAGATTGGAAAAATTGATGGGCATCCCAAAATAATGTTGGCTAGTAATATCTTGCAAGAAAGATCTTAATAGCCATTCATCTCCCCACATAGTGACCCCTACAAGGGCCCTCATGAGTGTCTTGGAGAACTTTTAGTTGGTCTACCTTGGGCACATACCATCAAACCAAGCCATCAGGACACACTTTGTAAAGTTGTCCATTCATCTCCATGAAGTACTTGGCTCTGTGAAGAAACTGTTGTTTCTTCCTAAAGTCCAGCTAGTGTTTGTTGAGTAAGGAGATAGGTGAGAATGTTACTATACCAATTCGTCTCCATGGATTGGTTATTCACTACACCGGCAAATAGGGCTTCATCAGGAAAATGATCAGACATTACATATTCATCCTCTTTGTTGTCCCAGTGCAACTGAGATAAATGATCTGTAACTATGTTCTCAGTGCCTTTCGGATTAATCATTGTTAGATCAAACTCCTGTAGGATTACCAGCCATCGTATAATACGAGGGCTAACCATTGGGTTGTTCATAAGGAACCAAATTGCACTATGATCAGTATGGATGAACACTTTGTATCCTAACACATAGTGCCTAAACTTATCTAGCGCAAACACTACAGCCATTAATTATTTCTCTGTAGTTGTGTAGTTAAGTTGTGCACCGATGATACTTCTACTTACACAGTGGATGTAGTATGGGTGTTTTTGGTCATCTAACTATGTAAGTACAGCTCCTAAGCCATAATTGGACATGTCAATCATGATGTGGAATGGTCTAAACCAGTCAGGAGCTTGTAGAATGGGAGTTTCTACTAGCTTTTATTTCAGGGTTTGGAATGCTCGTTCACATTCCTTGGTTCACTCAAAAGGTATTTCCTTCTTTGTTAGCTATACCAACGGTTTAGAAATCTTGGAGAAGTTCTCAATGAATCTCCTATAGTAGCTAGTGTGTCGAAGGAATGACCAAATGTCATTGACAGTTTCCGGTTGACGAGTTATTCCTTGGATGATCCTAATTTTATTTGGATCTACCTCTATTCCTGGATGTGAAACCTTATGCCCAAGGACTACGTCTTCTTAAACCATTAAATGGCTTTTCTACTAGTTGAGCCTTAGGTTGGTTTCTACGCATCTTTTCAGAACTTACTCTAATCAGTCCATGGCTTGATCAAAACTTGTTCCATAGGTGGAGAAGTCGTCCATAAATACTTCCACTCCATTTCCTATCTGTTTTTGGAATATGCTTAGAACTAGGCATTGAAACGTTGCAGGAGTATTACACAAGCCATACGACATTTGTCTATACACAAACATTCCCCAAAGACTGGTGAACGTTTTCTTGGCTTGGTCTTTTTGGGATATACGTATTTGGTTGTATCCACTATAGCCATCCAGAAAACTGTAATAGTAATGCCCTGCTATGGTGTCTAAGACTTGGTCAACGAATGGCAATGGAAATTGATCCTTAAATGTTGTCATGTTTAGTAGCCTAAAATCTATGCACACCCTCCATTTACCTTCCTTTTTAGGCACGATCACCAGAGGGCTAACCCATTCGCTATCAGCAATGGGATATATGAACCCAACTTTAAGAAGTTGTTCTATTTCTTCTTTCACTACTTGCTTCAATTTTGGGTTCAATTGCCTCTACGGTTGTTTTCGAGGTTTCATGGAGGGGTCATTGTAAATCCTATGCTGGCATATCCTAGGATCTATTCTAGTTAATTCGGGATATGACCAGGCAAAGGATTTTGACCACTTATTTATTACTTTCAGTAGTCTTCCTTTTTGTGTGGAAGCAAATCTTGCATTGATGATTACTGGTTTTCCATCTTCAATGGTCATATATTCTAGACCGGTGGGCAATCGTTATAATTCTAGGGGCTCTTGTTTGAATTTTTCAGGAATTTCCAAGTTCCCCCAGTTGATTTTTTCAAGGTTAAGGCTTAGAAGTTGGTAGCGGACTTGCTCTAGTGCATCTATGCTTTCAATGTAAGCGCAAGTTATTCCCTTACTTAGTTCCATGCACATTAGTGAGTTGCTCTCTTGATCAGCTATTAGCCACTAGGTGTCTTCTTATCATGTGGCTGCTGCATATAGGCACTTTTGTATGTTAATGTTTTTTGCACACTGGTTGCATGCAAGCAATGCTAAACTTTGCACAACCCATGATCTCTGCACACACTTGCACCATGTATCACTGTATGCGATGCATGGAACCTTCTTTTTCTCGATCTTTCCAAAAGTGTTCTCCTTAGATATTTCCAAGGAAAGATCATGGATTCCTAGGTGTGCATCTATAGTACTTAGCCATGCCCTTCCCATTATTATTGGAAAGTCCCCTTTACCATTATTCACTTGTATCACTAGGAAATCGGTTGGGTACGACCATCGACACATAGTGGTGATGATGTTCTCCACTAGTCCTAAGGGAACAGTGATGGACTGGTCAGCCAGCTCTAGGTGAATATTGCTCTTCTTTAATGGAGAAAGGATCCAGGATTTGTACATTACTTGTGATATTAAGTTGACTCTAGAACCTAAATGCAGAAGAACTTTGCATGGCTCATTCCCAATGATTTGGAGATAGATTAGACGGCTTCCAGGATCAAATAATTTCCTGGGAAGGTGGCCAACCTTAATCCAGTTGGTAACAACATGTGTTAACATAACCATATGCATTGAGCTCGATGTTTGGTTAAAAGGGATCTCTGAAGCTTTATTTGATGGGAAGGTGTTCAGAGGTTCAACCGCTTGTGGTTGTAAAGGCTTGGTTGGACTATTGGTTCTAAAGAAAGGTCTTTTCTTTATTCGGTTGTCAAAACCAATAGTGGGTTGAGGATTTACAACACTTGTGGCATTGCGTTGGGAGTTCCCCTTGCATTGCTAGAGCGGGTGGTAATGGAGCTATTGGTGTGAGAACTATGGATGGATTTGAAGGATAGTATATTTATGGGTTATCTCCCCTAGGAGAAGGAGTTCTATGATACTCATGGATTTGGTAGTGATGTTGTGGTGTAAGATGACTAATAGAGTCACGTGGAGAGATTGGATGCTGCACGTAGTAGCCATATGGGTCAGGTTGCCAGTATGGGTATTGTTGCCTTAGTGGTGGCATCCCCCATGACTGTGGGTATTGCCACTATTGATGTTGCTCAAAAAGTTGTGGTGGAGTTCCACTTGGATAATATGTTGAAGGTTGGTGGAACTTCCTTGGGTTACCTTGGGGATAAGGTAACTATCGGGGTGCTTGTCATTTATTTAGTCGTGGGTTGAGTGCATACACCCCAGACTCTTGTAGATGTGAGATCACTGGGTAACATTCCTTAGGATCATCATATTGGCATATCTCGCATCCACTATCATTGTTCATGTCTAAATCCACAACCTCTTCTATTATGGCCAATTTTCCCTTACCCTTTTTATGTGCATTTTCCACTTCTCTCTTTTTCTTTTTGTTGTGGTCACTACCTCGCTCCCTAGACTCCTCTACAATTTTAAGAACAGTTTCAAACCTACTATCCAGGGAGTGCCACATTTGGTCTACCTTTGCTGATACTTCTGATGTTAACTTTTGAAGAGGCAAATTTTTCCTATTCATCATCTCTTCGAGTGGTGACTCTTCTTCCTCCTCAAAAAATATCACTCCCCTTTTTCAGAGGGAAGGATCTCGGTTGTATTCTTCTACACTTTCTCTCTTTCATAGCTCACATTCTTCTTTGGCTACTTACTCTAGCAGTCTATGAATTTGATGAGACCTAAGCTTTAATAACCTTGCTTGGGTGTACGTCCCAAGGGTTCTCCTTGTTTCATGCCTAAGTCCATCCACGAGATGGCGTAGTTGATCCCACTATGAATAACCATGGCTAGGGAAACAATGTATCAGTGCGTAATAGCGGCCCATGGTAGCATCCAAGGGTTCATGATTTTCTTGCTTCCATCCTTGGATTTACTTTCGTAGGTTAGACACTCGAGAGTACATTTGGTACTTATCATTGAATAGTTCTAACATTGTACTCCACCTCCGAATGGATTCTAGTTCTAAGGACTGGTACCAACTTTCAACTTCTTTCACTAGTGTTCTTGGGAACAACTTCAGTTTTTTCCATTCATTTCCTATGTTTTGCAAGGCACATGCATCATGGAATGTTTGTAAATGATTTTGAGGATCAGCGTTGTATCCCCCTTCAAATTGTGGGATGTTGTTCATGTCTAACCTTGTAATCCTACTATCCTTTTGATGCCTTGTTGGAACTCTTACGACCTCCATTATATCTAACATGCTTCTAGTTGCGAGTAGGGGTTCTTCATGATCATCTTGTTCATAGCATCTATGGTGTCTATGTGGTTTCCTACTCTACCTTCCTCTATTCCTTGATTCTTTAGAGTGCCCTCATCCTCATTCTCGACTATCTCATTGATGTCTTTCACTTTGTTTCCCCTTATCCTCACGATTGGTTTCCCTATGACTGTGTCTGGACAGTGAAGGAGAGGGTGAAGGTGACGATGAAGGTGAAGAAGAAGGAGAATCATCACCATGATGGTATTTTCTACCTTCTCTTCGGTGGTCTCGACCTCGATCGTGATCATGATAAGAACATTTGTCCTTATCATGTGTTTGTGTTCCTTCATTGAACACTTCATGTTCGTGGGTATCAGAACCAGGGTTGTGAATAGTAGAGTGGAGGTTCTGATACACCGCCTCTTGACCAATGTCAGGAGGAGGAACATCATTTCATGGAGAACCTGTTGAAGCAGGTTCACCATCCTCAATTTTTGCTCAAAATGTGTAGAGCGTCATGGGGCCATTTACCCTTCAAAGATGTATGGTATCTCTCCTGTCGTAAGTCCCTTTGACGTTGCGCTTCTGTGTGATGATAGTCCCTTGAGTTATGATCGCATCCAACATATTCCACATATAAAATTTGCATGCCTATTTGTGTGAGAGCACGAAGGAGCATGTTGGGAACTGATCGGTCTAGAGGTAACACTATGTTAACCTCCAAGTATCTCCAATGCAGTTGTTCATCTTGGTAGAGAATAAAGGTAAAATTGGGTACATACTCATTGGGATGAGTATATACCACATGAAATTGTTGAGGAACTGGTAGATTCTAGTTACATGTATTATGCCATTGACTGCCTCTTGCATTAGTCCTAGGTGGTGAAGTGCTCTTATGCGAAGAAGAAGACATCTTGTCTTGTTCAGTGTGCAATGTACTATTGTCTTGTTTTTCTTTGATTAACCATAAGGGTTTGTTCTAACATTCCAACAATATGAATGATTTCCTATGTTCTACGCAGCACACAAACAACTAAGTCCCCAACAACGGTGCCAATGATGAGTGGTGAGGTACCCCTACACTCAACCATACAAATATGAGCATTTCATGCATGATCTGGTTGAACTCCAAGGACTAAGTGCTTACACACCTTAATGGAACAATAAGGGTTAATTAATCATTGTCTTCCCAAACTTACTTGTATTGTCACGGTTGTATGGTTAAGTAAGCTTGAGGTATATCATTTTTATAGCTTTTGTGTTTTTTATGTTTTCTGCTAATAAAGTAGAGGGAGAGAGAACTAAGTGGCCAACTTAGATTAACTATTCATTAACAAAGTTCTAAATGTTCTTAACACTAGTATCTGTTCCCACTTGTTGTACACATCCTGAACCAATGTAATGCTGCTGGGATTACCAAACGCTAATTGTTACTGGGTTACCAAGTGCTACACACATTCTCGAAGCAATCATACTGAGCGTATTTAACTAAGGGGGTTGAAGGTTGAGAGAGATATTAATTAACTAGGAAAGCATTAAACAATCATTAATTACTAATTATCTTAATCTGTATGCTGCAATGTTTATCATGAAGTTCATCTTTATTGTCGTACACAAAATTGTGCTCAGGTACAAATTGCTTGAATAAAGATCTGTTCACTCTATGACTCCTACTGCGGGCACACAAAAATAATTCTAACTCTGGAATAACAAAACTGCAAGAATCTGGCTAAGGGTCTAAGTCTAACTGCCTTGGGACCAAGGGCGCCACCTCTTATTTATAGAAGATGAGGCAGGACGCGATATCACGTATGTGATATTGCATGGTGGCTGTGATATTGCGTATGCGATATCGCAGTTCATCAATTGTTAAGGGTTGCAATGGAATTACCTTGAGTGTTTTGCATGATAGAAAGAGCACAAGTTTCCATCATGGAAGGTAACTTAAGGCTAATGTGGTAATGACATCAACTAAGGTATTCTTGACTTAGGGAATGCATTGGATATTAATATATGTAAACTAGTAAATTAATGTTTTGGCTAAGTCATAGTAAGGTAGTAGATGTTTTGTTTTACATGCATAAAATTTAGTCACTTGGTTGAACACTAATTGAGAATCACCCTTTATGATTGAACATGTGAACCCACAATTGCAAGCTACCATTAATCATAAATGACAATTTTCTGTGGGATGTCCCCTCTAAATATGAGCTATTTTCAGAGAGTCGTCCCAAGCTCAAATGGAATATTCCAATTAGTCATTTCCTAGTGGTTGCATGAATTTCAAGGAGTTTTTGAAAAGTAAAAGGCTATAAGAAAGTGAAATTCTTGGGAAACAAATAAGCACTGATCATAGAAATATCTATCATTTTCTACATTAAGTGAATTGGTTTTCTTCATCATTTGTGAATTATTGTATGTGTGCCTAAGCGTAAGAAATTTGAAAAGCTAGTTACATTCTGTCCTTGATTTCTTTTATTTCTTGTAGCCTTATAAGATTGATGTGCTTCTTGCAAGAAGGCATCTTTGTTGAGCTTGTTGGGACCTTGTAGGATTCAATATATTTGCAGTGATAAAATACTCTATGTAAAGCTCACATTGTTGTAAAAGTTGTGGGAATCTTGAAACCACATTTTGATCTTGTTGCTATCTTACAAGGT
This sequence comes from Gnetum montanum, assembly GCA_015680685.1. Classification (NCBI taxonomy): domain Eukaryota; kingdom Viridiplantae; phylum Streptophyta; class Gnetopsida; order Gnetales; family Gnetaceae; genus Gnetum; species Gnetum montanum. The sequence continues at coordinate 355,561 of MNCI01016622.1, read as the reverse complement.
TGAGTGTTTGTGCAATGAGGAAACACCCTGAGTGAAGCTCAAACATTATAAAGGTTGTGGTGTCCTCTAAATCTCTTTTTGAAGGAACAGAGTCTAGAGGTAAGCAAGGATTCTACCCTACAAGTGTGGATGTACCCAAGTTGGGGAAGCACATAAAAATTGTGTGTGATTTTGTTTGGTTATCTTGGTTGTTCAAATTGGGAAACTTATTCAATTTTCCTTCCAAGTTTTTAATCCTTAAGTGGTATCAAAGCTTGATAATCTCAAGTTTAGAGCTTAACATCTCAAAAGTGAACAATGGAAGGGACATCATACACTAAGCCACCAATGTTCAATGGGATCGACTTCACATACTAGAAGGTAGAATGCAAGTGTTCTTCAAATCCATAAAGTTCGAGGTCTATGAGTCAATTCTTGAAGGATACATACCACCCATTGATAACATCATAATAACTACCAAGCTAAGAAGCAAATGGACACAAGATGAAAAATATAAGTTCATGTTTGATTCGAAAGAAGAAAAATTATGTTTATTTTGCTTTGAGTAATCTTAATTTAATAGAGTAGATGGTAGCAAAATTGTTAAAGAAATTTTGGAAATGCTAGAAGTAACATATGAAGGTACATTAGTTGTAAAATAATCAAAGCATGTAAAACATCCATATTGTAATATGAAATAAAAGATGTCATAAGATAAATAACATAAAAGTTAGGCATATCTTCATGTGCTTAATCCCTTTCAAATAAATTTTCTAACATAATAAAAAAGAAAAAAATATTTTTAATATCCTTATTAGGAATGTAATCATCATTACTATATTCTTACTATCCTCATGTTTAAGGTGAAACCATCATTAAGAAAATTATTAGTCATATTGATAAATAATGTTAACTTAGACAATGTATCAATTGCTTTGAAATTTTAAATTATCATATAAAGTTAATTTAAAAAAGAAATTAAATTTATATTAGGGCAAAAAAATCAAGAGAGTCTCAAGATTTACATTACTTAATAGGTTTTATAGTGGTTCATGGCATGAAACACACTATTTGGTAGTCTAAAAAATTATGCTCAAAACATATTAAAAAATAAGAAACTAGCTTCATAGATAAGTCTTCTCATCCTTAAAAATAAAAATTTGGTTTATTATTTTTGTTTGTTATGTAGTTTCTGTACATCACTAAAATAGAAAATTTGCACAAAAGTACTTTCAGTAACAAGATATAATTTTACAAATGATAGTAACTAAAGTTTTAAAAATAAGCACAACCTTCATAAGCACATCTCACCACATTTTTCCTAAGCATGAATGCTACCTATTTTGTTGTTGTAAGCATAGATTAAGAAATATATGATATATCGCAATGTAATATTGAAGTCGGTCAAAATTAGATCAAACATTTAATTTAATAAATAGTGTTATATTTTTATTGATTTTCTTAGTTTACTATATTATTTATTACTAATTATAACCTTAATAGAAAACCAAAATTTCTATATTTGATTTTCTACTCTAACTAAGCTCTTAGATGAAAAATATTGGCAAACTTAGCTACCAATGTGGGTGGATATAACTATTCTATTTTGTTCATGTTGATGAAATTTAATTCAATTTTTATACTAATTTATTTAGATTTTTCCACTTCCATTTATAGAAAGAGATGTCCATTTGCTAATCTGACTAATTTTTCATTCTATAATTATGAGGGGCATGAAACTTTGATTGATTTACCAATGCACATCCATTTGTGATTATAAGATTTGTGCATGTGTCTTCATTGATCTTATATATTAAAATGGCATATATATTTTTGGAATGAAATGCTACGAGAAGATACCAAAATCAATAATGATCAAAATCAACAATGCCAAACTACGATATGTGTTGGTAGATATAGCGTTCACTGCACTCACATAGATGATGGGCAGCAACTAACGTGATACCATTTTCCATTATTGACAAGCTAGGTCTAATTGAGAACATCCAAGAAACCACTACCTCAGCACTCAAGTCATTTAATGGCTCACAAGTAGTAGTGGGAGGTTCATCTCCTTGGATTTCGTATATAGGGAATAGTTTCCCACATCTGCCAACTTCATAGTAGTTGATGAGACACTTGGGTTTAACTTGATCCTAGGGCGATCATGGTTAGTGAAGCTTTGGGGATTTCATTTGCTATAAATTAGCAAATTCACTTACCATACAAGGGTGGAAAAATTGTGATCCATGGGGATAATGTGTCATTGCCTTTAGTCAACTATGTCAACATCAATCAAGGTTTAGAGGTAGAGTTTCAAGAGGAAACTCCCAACACTTATACTAGGTCCAACCAAGATGAGAACAACAACGATGTAAATAATGCTAACTCTGCAACATGGGATAATCAAAAAAAAATTCCTACAAGTTTCCATGTTAAATAAGAAAATCGATGACCATAGAATCATGCCAAAAGAATTCCTTGATCTCTCAAAGATCAAATAGTAAGTTTTTGGTAAACATCTCATCCATTTCTTTGCTAATTTTTTGTTTACCTTTACAACATTATATCATGTTTCACTATTGGATCTAGCCATATATGCTCTTTTGAGAGCATCCCATACTTTCTAGACAACATATGAACCATCATTCAATAAGATCTTTAACCGACAATATGGTCTGTCAAGGCCTTAAGCTAGTAGCACAGCCTGCTAAGGCCTAAAATTGGCAATTCCATGGACTACGAGGGCCTAAAACTAGAGAACGCATGGCTACATTGGGCCAACGTAGTCACCAAGATGGCCCATCATATTCACAAGAAAAAATGCCAGATTTGCTTTAAAATAGCCTTGAAATGTCATGTGCCCAAACTCTCTCGACAACCCTATGGTCCCACTCCATGGCCCATTAAGGCCTAAAATTGGCAAAATCTAACCCTGTTTGATTAGTATTATCCAAGTTTTAGCACATGTATTTCATTTTGATGGATTTGGCCTTGTTTCATGAATTTTTGACTTGTTTTGATCTTGTTTTGCGTTGTTGGCCTTTATTATCAATTGACCTCATCTAGCATTCAGTTTCATCACATTTATCTTTGTTTTTACTATTATAGATTCTATTGCCTTCTATCTAGCCTTTTATTAGTGTTAAGTGATGGGGTTTGACCATCTTTGACCATCATTTGACATCATGTAGCCATGGCTTGCCAAGCCCATAAACTAACAACATGGCTTGCTGGGGCCTAAAATCGACCTAGTGTAATCTTGTTTTCCATATTTGACATTATTTTCCATGTTATTGTGTTTTTTCAACTTGTTTTGACATTCATTTAACTTTGTTTGGCCTTCATTCCATCTAATTTATCTTCATGTATATGTTATAGCCTTAGTTGTCCTTGTTCTCATTTTGATTAACACTAGGATAGCATGTGTTTGCATATTTACTATGGTATTTTATATCATTTTAAGCATTATTTACTTATTTTACCCAAGTTCTACTTAATGTGCTTATTATGGATATGCAAGATTAGAGTATGGACACCACAACATCCCCATAACCTCAACAAGCATAAGATCAAGGAAGGGAACCTAGTTCTCAAAGTTGTTCTCAAGCATGCAAACAGATTCTTACCCTACTAGGAAGGATCTCTCTTGATCACTAAGGCCTATGGCAATAGCCACTACTGAATAGTAGATATGGATGGGAATGAGTTGGCCAATCTAGTCAGTCATTTCTATCTAAAGTCATAATACATGTAGTTGATAACAATTAACAAGTGAGCCTGCTTTCCATAGCCTACTAAGGCCTTAAACTAGTAACATGGCCTACCAAGGTCTTAAATTAGCAAGATAGCCTACTGAGACCTTAGACTAGTAACACAGTCTGCCAAGACTTTAAACTAGCAATATAGTCTACTAAGACCTTAAATTAGCACCACGACCTATCAAGGTTGTAGACTGGCAATGTGTGTGACCTTTGGTGATGAGTGGCGAGGTACCCCTACACTCCACCATACGAATACGAGCGTACACGCACGATCCGGTCGAACTCCGCAGACTAAATGCCTTAACGCCACAAGAAACACTTGGGGTTAATCATTCGTTGTCTTCCCAGGCTTGCTTGTATGTGTCACGGTGTATGGTTAAGAAAGTCTGAGGTATGTGATTTTTTTGGTATTTTCGGCTTATCTTCTATGCTACCAGGAGAAAGGGTTGAGAAACTAAGCTAACTCTAACTAAAAATCTAAGTCTAAATTAACTAGCGTCAGCATCCGTTCCCACTTACCGGACACACCCTGAACTATGCAACTGTGACTTACCAAATGCTAGCCATTACTGGGATCACCACACGTAACACAAGTGCTCGAATTGGTCATACTGAGGCATCTATTTAGCTTAAGTGTGATAAGCAGCCGATTCCTTAGCCAACCGTACACACCCGTGGGTGCTCGTAACTAAGTCGTACTTATCACACGTTCTAGCCTAGCAATGAGTAGTCGATTCCTCAACTAGCCGTACACATTGGACCCTGGAGTTACCAAGCGCAGAATCCTGAAATACACTACTGGGTTACCAAGCAGCCAATGCTCGTAATTGAGTCGTACTCATGCATTGCGTCAAGCAGCCGATTCCTTGACTAGCCGTACACGTCCGTAGACACTCGTAATCAAGTCATACTTGAACGCACTAGGAAAGCAGTAAATGAAAGCAATAAATGAAACCACGTGCTGCAAGGTTTATCCAATCAAGTTCGTCTTTATTGCCGTACACAACTTGGGTTCAGGTTACAAGCTGCTCGAATAAAGATCTGTTCACTCTAGGACTCCTACTGCAGGCACATGGGGAAAAAATTCTAACTCTGGAGTGATCAATCTGCCAGAGCTTCGCTACACTAGCTAGGATTGGGAAATGAAGGGAGTGCCGCCTCTTATTTATAGAAATGGCGGTAGGACGCGATATCGCGTAAATGATATCGTAGGAGAAGACGCGATATCGTGGCCTAGTGCAAGTCACGTCTCATCATACCCCCATGACTGAATGAAAACTCGTCCTCGAGCTCCTTACAATCATATCAGGTAGGTATGGGATTATTAGGGGAAATGGAACTAATGGGATGACATGTGAACGGTCTTTATTACAAGACTTGACAAAAAATTGGTGTTCATGACAACATGGGTGAACACCTTATTACAATGACATCAGGCCACAGTTGGCAGCTGAGAGAAGATAGGAGAGAGAAAGAGTCTTGTTGCTGCCAACGCCTAGATTGCGCCTTTCATTGTCCATCTATAAGCGCATTATCAATTCCACTTCTTGCGTGCTGCTTCAGCGCTGCTCCATTCCAAGTGTCTGCTCCAGATCCATTCTGTTGTTGTATGATTTCCATCTGCACACACAACACCATTAGATATTAGCAAAGATAATTGAATCATTAAGTAAAGCATACCTTGCTGCGGTTTAGGCTCACTGGCTAAGGTGTGGTATGGCTAATATGGATCTGGGAAAATGTAGATGATGACTACCGAAGGCATAGGGGTTAGGAAGAAAAACGAAAAAATCC
>MNCI01016622.1:310469-345695 GCA_015680685.1 Gnetum montanum | reverse complement strand
TTCGTTGTCTTCCCAGGCTTGCTTGTATGTGTCACGGTGTATGGTTAAGCAAGTCTGAGGTATGTGATTTTTTTGGTATTTTCGGCTTATCTTCTATGCTACCAGGAGAAAGGGTTGAGAAACTAAGCTAACTCTAACAAAAAATATAAGTCTAAATTAACTAGCGTCAGCATCCGTTCCCACTTACCGAACACACCCTGAACTATGCAACTGTGGCTTACCAAACGCTATCCGTTACTGGGATCGCCACACGTAACGCAAGTGCTCGAAGTGGTCGTACTGAGGCACCTATTTAGCTTAAGTGTGATAAGCAGCCGATTCCTTAGCCAGCCGTAGACACCCGTTTGTGCTCGTAACTAAGTCGTACTTATCACACGTTCTAGCCTAGCAATGAACAGCCGATTCCTCAACTAGCCGTACACATTGGACCCTAGAGTTACCAAGCGCAGAATCCTGAAATACACTACTGGGTTACCAAGCAGCCAATGCTCGTAATTGAGTTGTACTCATGCATTGCATCAAGCAGCCGATTCCTTGACTAGCCGTACACATCCGTAGATGCTCGTAATCAAGTAGTACTTGAACACACTAGGAAAGCAGTAAATGAAAGCAATAAATGAAACCACGTGCTGCAAGGTTTATCCAATCAAGTTCGTCTTTATTGCCGTACACAACATGGGTTCAGGTTACAAGCTGCTCAAATAAAGAGCCGTTCACTCTAGGACTCCTACTGCGGGCACATGGGGAAAAAATTCTAACTCTGGAGTGATCAATCTGCCAGAGCTTCACTACACTAGCCAGGATTGGGAAATGAAGGGAGTGCCACCTCTTATTTATAGAAATGGTGGTGGGACGCGATATCGTAGGAGAAGACACGATATCGCGGCCTAGTGCAAGTCGCGTCTCATCATTTGGTAACTAGGTTTGTTGACTATTCTACATGACCTTATGTATTTCATTGTAACTGAAACACCGTGAAAATTACGAGTCAGCCTCAGGCGAAGATTCGTAATTCGAGCGAGAACACACATCAGATTTGTTTAAGGACAGGTTTACGCTCTACTACGCATGGCAGCGTAATAAGCATAATAAGCTCCAAGATAGTCGAAGGCAGAGTTCAGAGAAGCACAACAGGTTGGCGGTTTTTCTTGCAGTACATGCATAACTTATCTTTACGCTCGTTACGCAGCGGTGCGTATCATTGCGTATGTCATCATTCAAGTTATACATTGTTTATGCTTCATTACGCGTAGTTGCGTAGTGAGCGTAAGTTATACATTGTTTACGCTTCATCATGCACAGCTGTGTAGTGAGCGTAAACCACGCATTATTTACGCTTCATTATGCGCGGTTGCGTAGTGAGCGTAAGTTGCACACTATTTACGCTTCACCACGCACAGTTGCATAGTGAGCATAAAACAATTTTGAGCTTATTGCTTTTACACCAGATTACTCTCATACATGCAACACAATGCGAATGAGTGTAATATAGCCTGAATTTAGCTGAGAAACGCTTAACATGTATCTGCTCCTCACACGCGCAACACGCAAGCGAGCGTGTTGTGCGTAGTCACAGTCTAACTTAAAATGACCAAGTCAAAGGGAACCAAAGTATCCGGGACCCACGTCAGCAGGGTTGCGCCCTTTTTCACGGAAGCGTCGCAGCCTATAAATACCTTAGTTGATGAAGATACGGGGGTTGGCAAATCAGAGAAATAGAGGCATTTTCTGAGCACCAGAGCATTTATCACTTTTGTTGGTAGGAAATCAAAGGGCAAGAGCATTTTCTGAGCGAGGAAACACTTATCACCTTGAGCAGAGAAACAAAGAGCAACCTTTTGGCAATTTCCGACAACATCATCCTTCAGCAAGAACAGAGCATAGTGCATTTGAGCCTTAACAACAGGAGAGAGCGTTGCCCTGAGCAGAACCTACTCGAAGCAAAGAAGCAGAACGGGGATCGCGAGGTCGTCTCGCCCAGTTAGCAAACTTTGTCAGTCAGAAACAGTTGATCGGCAGACTTCAGAGCTTGACCATCCTAGCACCTGAGCTTTGGCCTACGAGGTAGATCGAACTTCTGTCTAGGCAGTTTCCTTGTTGTTTTGTGCTCATTTTTTGTATCAAGTTGTTGGGGATCTCTCCCATTGTAACATGATATACAAATCATACATTCTGTCCAGAATCGAAACATAGATCTTTGAAAATTACACGTTTCTCTCTCGATTAGCATTTCTTCGGTGTGTTTGACGTTATCACCGTAGCGATCCATCCATGTCGTTTTCCTCCCCTTTCACGATCTCTTGAACCAAATCGCAGCACGCAAAGATTCGTAATTCTCATCGTTTTACTGACCCGTAAGTCCCTGTCTAATCGACAAGATCGTTTAGGGCACCACGGATTCGCTTTTTCTAGCATAGCCCTCACGCGGATCCGTGGTTAAAACTGTGTACACGGAATCTCGATCGGTATTTCCAGCTGCTGACGTTTTTCGTCATTACAGTTTTCTGGCACTAGAAGGAGGGCCTTCAGGCTCCGATCTGAATATTTCAGGTAACCCTGTTAGAGATCCATACCCTAAGCCATAGACGTCATACCTCTAAGGTAGTCTACGGTCAATCGTGTGGTATAGATCGGTCGCATGGACGATTTCTTTGAAATCCTACAGGGTAGAAAGCCTTTTTGTGCTGGTTGTTTGCCAGCCATTTTTCTTCGATATCCAATTATAGGTTATTCTCAATTTCATAGATCCATGGATTCCTTTTACTTAAACACAATCGCCATGGTCGCCACTGATCTGGGTGTCGCGCCTGTGAATCCTACGATGGGCACAGGACTAGCTCCCGGTGCAACGGGACCTCAGGGACCGCTGCGTCGATCATTGAGGCTTCAGGGGAAAGAACCTATCTTCATGGTTATAACCCCTGAAGAATACAATTTCATATGCGTCAAGATCCAGGCGAGGTTGGCTCTTAGCCGAGCCGAGCTGGAGGTGAAGCGCAACTTCGAGGTGCTTCACCAAGGGGGCTATGATTTTACGCCAACCGCCTATGACATAATCCCCCTGACCGAAGACCAACATGAACTTATCATGCAGTTGGTCATGGCCAGAGGCCAGGCTTCACAGCCTGCGGTGGAACCCCAGTATGGGGAAGAGACAGAGGACGAATTCGCTGCTCAGTCAGAACATTCGTTCGATACTCTGACGCCCCATACGCATGTAAATCCGGTGTTCCCTTTCGACAGAGAGGCAACCTCTCTTGACCCAGCCGCAACTGCGCAGACGCAAATCCCTATCTTGCCGCAGGTCAACGTGCAACCGTCTGGGTTGCAAGCACAAGAATCGCACCATAACGCGGGGGTGGGTCCGTCTTACCAGGTAATTAGTGTTCCGGTGATAGTCCCGACAACCACCGTGCCCTATTTTATCCCTCAGGTACAAGCTCACACTGTACCGACAACTCGTGCAGCGCAAGTGTTCCCGCCCCCACCCACTCAGCAAAATATCACAGCCGTACCACAGCAGACCTTTACTCAATACCCTGCAACAAGCCAAGGGATCAACCCTGCTACGCAACTTCACCCATCTGCGGTGTACGGTGCACACCCTCCACTCGCACCTGCGGCACAATTTTCGTAGGTGCTTCCTCAATATACCTACCATTATGCTACGCAGCAAGCAACAGTTAACCCCTCGTCTCAGACCGATGGATGGTGGTCTTCGTAGGTCCCCCAGCCTGCAGGAATCCCTGCTCCACCAGCGGTTAGCCAACCACCTCCTGCATTCCAATTTCCTAGGACTGCCCGCCCGGTCCAACCTCCTACACCTGCTGCACAGACACCGCCGTTAACCGGTCTAGATCAAGCTTTCCAGCTTATCTAGACGCTCACCGAGGAGGTTCGACGCCTCAAGACCGCTGGATCCGATACCATTCAGATCATGGATTTCTATCAAGATGATTCGATCAATCCAGCGGTCCCCGTGCTGTCATTGCCACCAAGGATGTCCCTCCCACATTTTACCAAGTATAATGGAGAGGGGGATCCCAACACCCATCTGGCCACCTTCAAATCTGAATCTTTGTTGTTGCAACAGTGGCCACATACTTTAGTCTGAGTCTTCGCGATGACATTAACAGGGAAGGCTTTAGACTGGTATAGAGCTCTCCCACGCTCTTCCATTTCAACCTTGGAAGAGCTACTAACTCAATTTGTGACCCGATTCAAATACAACATGAAGCCGGAAGTCATGTTGGAACAGCTTATGGGGGTAAAACAAGACCCGCTCGAGCTAGTCCAAAAGTTTATACAGCGTTGGAATGCTACCTTGAATGAGATCCGTGATCCGATTGCGGACTCCCATCTACTGGCTATATTCAAGGGAGCAGTCAATGACTTCGTTAAGTCTAAGCTGTATTACCTTTCCCCTGGCAATATAAGTCAGGCCTTCGCCCAGGTCCGAAGCATCCAACATGCTGCGGAGGCTAGTAAAGACCTAACGTATGTCGCCTACAGGAATGCACACAACAAAGCCAAGGACAAAGGCAAGGCAGCGACAACTACTGTAGCTGCGCTGACTGAGAATGCAAAGAATAAGAACAAGAAGGCACCTACAACAGCACCGCTTGAGGCCATGGCTGGTGCCGGCACCAGCCAAGCCACAGCTGCCCCTGAACAGGCCCCACAGCCAAGGCCAAATTTTGAGCGTAAAGATCGTTCAAAATATGCAGCTCTACCCGTGAAACATTCTGAACTGCTGAAACAAATGTTAGCAACAGGACACATTCAACCTAAGAAAGTGTCCGAGGAAGCCCTAAAGCGTCACAGGTGTTACTGTGAACTATTGAAGGATCCTTCTTTAGCTCTGCCCAACGAGCCAGCAGTTCCGAGGTCTTTCAGGCTGGACCGTTTCTGTGACTACCACCAGATGTGTGGTCACGACACGGATTACTGCTGGGCGTTGAAGGACGATATTCAATGCATGATCGACGAAGGTCATCTAAAACTATACAGCAGTAACCCTACGCGTCCAGAAAATCAAACATTGCATGTATACAAGGATCCATTAAACACAAGCTACGATCCTTATACAATCACTGTGGTGAGTACGGATAGTGAGCGTAAGGGACCGCCAAAATAACCTTTTGTTTTGCGTGTGCCCGCCAGCTCACCAAGGGGGCCAACTACTTCTTCGGCAGCCAGTGGGGCCTCACGGCCACCGTTCATCATACGGGCACCTTCCCAAGTGCGGCCTCAGTCACACGCCACTACCCAAGCAGCGGCTTCGTCCGCGCCCACGCCGAGAGTGCCCTTCATCATTAGGGCGCCAAAACCACAGGCTACCCCTCTCACGCAAGGGCAGACCTCCAGCCAGCACCATCATTCATCGCCTCCCAAGCGAAAGGAGGAGAACACCGCAGTTAACGCAAAAAATGACAACTCTATGCTCGGCTTCCCTAAGCCTAGGCCCCTGGCCTCTGTGCCTTTGTCCATGCCCTAGAAGCATGCCAAAGGTACAGAAACGTAGCCACCTTCTCTTGGTAAGAAGAAGAACAGCCCCTCCGCTGACGCCACTCCGCCTTGAGAGATCCGTCTTTTGGGCCGAATGGAGGAAGACAAGGGGGATAAACAACCCTGCTGAGAGAAGGATCTCCTTGATGCGTTCACGCAGGTCAAACAAGCTCTCAAGTAAAAGAACACGACGCTGAGCTTGTACGATCTATTGATGACTTCTTGAGAGCACCGTGAGGCTATGGTACGCATGTTGACATCCATAACAGTGGATGCCAGCCTGCCGGGGGAAGAGGCAGTGATACAAGCTATCATGTTTCCTCCTGAAGCCGAACAACCCAAGCCTACCTCATTGACCTTCCTGGACGAGTCTGTCAAAGATGATCCGGAAAAAGGTCAAGTAACGACCGAGCCTATGTTCATTACCATTCGGGTCGGCCAGTATCGGATCCGGAGGGTACACGTGGACGATGGCGCAGCTGCTAACGTCATTCCCTATTCCATCGTGGATAGGTTTGGGTTGGTCGACCAGATCACTCCCACGACGACGGCTTGCGTGAAATCGTTCAACGGAGCACGGGTTGAAGTCAAGGGGACGGTACCTATTGAGTTTGTGGCAGTGAATCAATTCCCAATGGAAGCCACATTCTTAGTCGTCGAGGAGATGCCAGGCTTCAAATTAATCTTGGGGAGGTCATGGTTAGCCCAGCTGAGGGCGGTCTCGTTGCCGATACATCAGGAGATACACCTACCTTACGCTGGAGGGGAGGTTATCATATGCGGCGACGAGGTCACCCCCAGGACCGTTAACAACATTGAAGAAGAACGGGGTTCGGAGATCGAAACGACTGACGATCAGTCCCCTCTCCAAGCCCCTGAACAAAATAACAACAATGATGATGGTCTAGCCTGGGCCGACCTGCCATTTCCGGATGACAGCGTAGAGGAGTCGAACTGCAAACCTCCTCGCCCTTACGCAGCATTTAACATAAAAGCCACTAGGAGACAATTGCGTATTGACGGATGAACGAAGGTCTTCTGCGTGCACTCATGTAAGTTATCATGCTCATCAATCCGACAACTTCTTTTGTTTCAGTGTGCTTTTACGCGACATTTGCCTTCTGTGTTTACGCTTTGCATTTTTATTTTTTTTGCATGTGTTATTGTACGCACGTTAGTTACGCTTCCTCATTCTTTTACGCATGTGTCCAGGGCTACATTTTGTTACAATTTATGCAGTTGGCCCGCAACGACCTTAAACTAGTAACTAACTTACGCAAATGCATGTGTTGGCCCGCAACGGCCTTAAACTAGTAGCTAATTTACGCAAATTCATGTGTTGGCCCACAACGGCCTTAAACTAGTAGCTAATTTACGCAAATTCATGTGTTGGCCCGCAACGGCCTTAAACTAGTAGCTAATTTACGCAAATTCATGTGTTGGCCCGCAACGACCTTAAACTAGTAACTAACTTACGCAAATGCATGTGTTGGCCCGCAACGGCCTTAAACTAGTAGCTAATTTACGCAAATTCATGTGTTGGCCCACAACGGCCTTAAACTAGTAGCTAATTTACGCAAATTCATGTGTTGGCCCGCAACGGCCTTAAACTAGTAGCTAATTTACGCAAATTCATGTGTTGGCCCGCAACGACCTTAAACTAGTAACTAACTTACGCAAATGCATGTGTTGGCCCGCAACGGCCTTAAACTAGTAGCTAATTTACGCAAATTCATGTGTTGGCCCACAACGGCCTTAAACTAGTAGCTAATTTACGCAAATTCATGTGTTGGCCCGCAACGGCCTTAAACTAGTAGCTAATTTACGCAAATTCATGTGTTGGCCCGCAACGGCCTTAAACTAGTAGCTAACTTACGCAAATGCATGTGTTGGCCCGCAACGGCCTTAAACTAGTAGCTAATTACGCAAACTGATACATCGGCCCGCAATGGCCTTAAACTAGTCATCTACAATCGTAATTTTCACTTTCCATTATTTTAGGCATCCACACAAGATTACATTCTGTATGTGGTTACGCAGTTGGCCCGCAATGGCCTTAAACTAGTAGCCAAATTACACAACTTTACGCAGTTGGCCCGCAACGGCCTTAAACTAGTTATCTATAGTCACGATTTACACTTTCTTCACTTTACGCTTTCGGCCTGCAATGGCCTTAAACTAAGACTTACGCTCCATTATTATTACATTTGCAAAAAATGAAAAAAATGATAGGTAGTTGACATTCAATCAAGTTTTATAACGTGTCTTTTCAAGTCATTTGTAACATGATATTACACTCAACATCAACAAAAATCACGCATTTCCCCTAGTGCCACTATCACTGGTATCCTTCAACTCTGAATCCAGCCCCAAAAGGTCGTCCTCTAGTGGGCCATCGTTTCTGGGAATTATCCCTTCATGAAAGATTGCCTCTTCATGAGGCTCTCGTTCTAATACTGGCTCCACAGGAAGACGCTCTTCATCGTTGTGTTCCACCTCTGCTTCCACTGTTTCCTCTCCCAGCCCCTCAGCTGGTGTACGTTCTCTACCTTCTTTCGGTACCTGAAACCCAAATAACATAAAAATTAGAATAGACAACCCTAGTCAGAAAATTTTTTGGCTAAGCCATGCGTGAACTTACTCGCGACGGCCCGACTTCCGCAGCAAAGGGAAGCTTGTCCAAACCGGCCCACAAACACTGCATGATCTCGTCCTCTGTCAGGTCTTGCCACACATCCTCGCCCGAAGCTGCCCCTGCTTTCACCTTCCCTTTCTCCACACTACTCCAGGAAGGAGGATCTGGGAAGAAAGTAGGGATGGAAGCTTGATTCCCAAGGAAGACCATTGCTCTCTCTGGAGATGCAGTTATGGTCACCTGCTCCTCAAACTTCTTGAAAGCTTCGGACGCTCCGATTGTGTCCACGAAGACCTCCAGGGATCGAGCTTTAACAGCAGAATCGCGGTAGCGTTTTCTATAGGTAGCGCTTTCCCTTTTGTATACATGCTTATGGTCCTTCTCTTTCTACCCCCATTTCTGTACGCCCGTGCAGTAGTCCCTCCAGTCCCAACTTTTCTAAGCTAGGAGCTCAATTTGCATCTTTTGCTCTACTAACGCTCGACTAGTCTGTACGCTGTTCTTGATGGTTGTCCAATGACAGGAGTGATCAATAACAGCAGTATGCCAGTCTTCGTCCCCCGTCACTCAAGCCTGTAGGAACTCGTATCGCGCCCTCAGGTCCTCGACTTCCTTAGTAAAGGATTCAACCCTCTGTTCTAACCGTTGCAGCTTCTTCCATAGGTCTTCATTGACATTCCTACCTTCCCATACGGAGCGTGTTGAGCGTAACGCACATTTACGCATTTCCTCATAAATGTGGCGTGGCACGACCACCTCATCAGATGGGGGCTTTGCTGTGTCCAGGTCAATGGGCTCCACGAGATATCATCGGAGGTGAGCTCTTGACAGAAAACAAGCATCAAGACAGATGACATATTACTACCAAGACATCATGTTGTAACTTAGTTAACTTACCAGTGCCAGGTTCAATGCGTTCCAGATGCTCGATCATGTCGCTGACGATGCCTTCCATGAAGGTAAACTTATCGGGGAAGTCTCTCCACATTTTGCTAACAGCAGCAGACGTTGAGGCATCTCCTTCCCCTATAGCGTAATCAGGTTAGACATTACCTCTATTAACAGATTCTTTCAAACACGCTAACGCACTCATTACCTCGGCCGGTGACAGTGGCGACTTCATCGACATCTTCCATATTTCTTTCTCTTTCACGCACTGGGGGTCTGTGCGTCGCTGGTTCCAGTAGCAGGGGCCTCCTCCCTAGTCTGTACGCGGCTTCCACTAGCGACTGGGGCCACCTCACACACTGAAGCCCGCACATGGCGCGTATTAACAGTTGGGGCCTCTTCTTCCAAAATTGAGACCCCCTCCCCACGGTTTAGTACTATCGCCCCTGTCTCAGGGGTCAAGTGCCCTGTTATTTTTGCTACTTACATCCCTACATGTTAGAATATAATTCCAGTTTATCTAAATGAAACATTGCGTATATAGACCATTCACACTTACCAGGCGGAGGCTTATTCCGCTGCACCTTGATCCCAACGGTGTGGCCTGCCTCGCCCCCAGGGGACTCAGCTAGGCGGAGGCTCTTCCGCCGAGCTGCGGGTTCCATGATTTCCTCCGCCAAGCGCTTCCCCCGCGAGGCATCACCAGTGTAGGTAGGCATTATCCTGCCTACACTGTCGAGACCTCGCACTCGGGGTACCGTCAAGCCTTTAGTCGTTACAGAAAACGACTCTATGATCCCTTCCGGCGAATCCTGCCCACGGGTAGTGCTAAGAATGTGGGCAATCCAAGGTTTGGATAGTTGGTCTCGGTCTCGCTGTACCTAGACCCCATTCCTTTCAACAACCAGATACTCAGCAAACCGCCGGAGGACGGCTATGAAAAAGGCGTAGTGCACATTGAAGCGGGACTCGAGCTTCTCGTAAAGCTTGACCATTTCACTGCGCAACCCCTTGGCGAGATGGCTCCCCCAATCAAATCGGGCTCCCTCCTCCAGAACCTCTCGCATAATACGTGTCTGTTCTACTGAAAAGAACCTTGCCTGCGAGAGAGTTTTGGGGAAGGTCCAGGCTCGAAAAAGGGGATAAAGCGTCTTGGCAGTCCCCAGCTCAAATTTCTCACAAGGAAACCCATTTGTCTCCTTAGGGATCCTCACCCACTCCTTCAGGAACTCCTCGACTCTGACGCTACTCTTAGTCTTCACTTTTACTGGAAGGCCGTTTGAGGGGACGCCAAACAGGTCCGAGAAGAGCTGAGCATTAATATCAAAGTTTACACGCACGTTATGCACGCGCGTGCTGAAGCGATCCGCCTTCTCGCTGAAGGAGTTGACCAGGGTTATCATCTCACTGGCAGAGACATCAGGGGTTGCAGCCAAAAACAGGTGCATTAGCCCTGCGGCCTGGATCTTGGTGATCACTGCAACTGGGGCCGCCGAGTGGCCGAGCCAACGTTGTGCTTCCTTAATGTCCCCATAATGAAAGAGGACATCCCTCGCCTCGCGGCCGAAAATCGTAAGGGTAATCTCCCGGGATTCCCTGACTGCAAGTAAAAGACGCAAGTCAAAAAATGCAAGTCAAAACAGAAATATTATTATAGTACTCATAACTCATAACTACGCTCATAACATTAAAACACACGGCAACCTTACCCAGGCCAAACGGCAACGGGAATTGTGGGAGTTCCCTCTCCACGTCCTCGACGCTGAGGGACGGATCCAAGGTCCAGTCCTCGTGCAGCCACCCGAGCTCCTAAAAATTCTTGAAAGGGTGCTCATAACGGGTGTGATACTCACGCATCTCGTGGCCGATTTGCCCGATGACACCAGCACGAACGTTGTTAGTCGAGGTAAACGCCATTATTGCCATTTCGGCCTAGGCCAGCGTATCGCCATCACCGATTAACTGGTTGTCGCGTATAAAAAACCTGTACCATACAGCATAAGCTTAACCTACACTTTACACATAGACTTCTCTTACCCCCTTTTACATCGATAACAGACATTGTAACATAATAAAGACAATACAGCTAGCCAGATCTGCTTACCCGCCTGCGTAGTACACCGTGCCTTGCGGGTTCTAAAAGTACGTTGATACATGGCGAGCCACGAACAACGTGTTGTATGCATGATAACAGTTGAAACGGGTCATATTCCAGATCCAGTGTAAGCTCCTCAGACCCTGGGCGCTGAGCACTTGGTCCTCGGGATAGCCTGTCTCGATGGCTCCGTCTGTCAGGTAAGCCAGAATCCCCTGCAAAGACCCCGGCAATAGGTGCTCCGAAATGGCACTGGCGACATCTCCAGTCACATTGGACTAGATGATGATGCTGAAGTTGCACAGTAAAAACTGCAGAAATTCCAGCGCCCCCTTTCGGAACCAAATGGCCTTCCCCTGCACTCTGGTGTGAGGGGGAGGAACATTGGGGACGATAGGGTTCACCCAGCACAAAACCCCAATGATGTCTAGCACAATCAAGATGGGCTTCAGCGCGACGCTGTATAGAAAAGCCAAAACTTATATTAACACCTACATCTGCATTTGCATGATTAACACAAAACTCATAAAACACAACCAGGCCGAAATCGCCCAAACCCTTGCAACAACGCAAGGTTTGTCCCTGACAATGGCGATAAACGCAACCTCACCAAAACCCTCGTATTAACCTGAGGTCCGCAATTTTGACATTCGCATTCATGCAAAAAACATGCAAGAAAAACAAAATAGACATATAGAACAAGCGTAAGCACGAGAAGAATGGCCTACCGGTTAAAAGGCATCGGGTCACAAACATCGATCAGCGCCTAGGAGACACAATTCAAATTTGCCTGCATTTCATTAATTTTGGCCAGTTTCACATTCTTCTTCTTCGCCTTCGGCGCCATCACAAATAGTTGTAGAATTTCTTCATAGCCTACTTGCAAATCTTTGCAAGATTCCACGCTCTAGCTCTCTACTCTTCCTTTTCTCTGCTCTTCCCTGCGAGTTCAAATTCACGATAGCCAACAATCGGTTCTCATCGAAAAATCACTTACTTATACGCGAGGATCACCGACTTGATATCAGATTTAAGCGGAACTTTCCTGAAACGGAATCTGAAAATCCAGATATTAATTCGGTCGATATCGCACGCTTCACTGTCAGAAATGACGTTAAACTACCACATCTTATCGCCTCGTAATCGGGTTACATTGATTACAAGCTTGTCTATAATATTCAAAATTCAGTTAGCCTTCCACGTTTGGCGACATCACGTCACTTGTCTCTTAACCATTTACGCACTTGCCGGTTTTGCAGGACAGACGAAGGATGGACGTCACAGTTTCAGCACCTTTAACTTTGACAGACCCATACGGGAACTTAACTAGACAGTTTGACTCCACACTAGTAGACGTTAACCCCCCTTTAGAAAGCGTAACTATAGCTGCATCGGAGACGTCCCTAGAATGGCCAAAACAGTCAATGCGCATGCTAGACCTGGAGGCTGGAGACATAACCGAGGATCCCCTTAGTGAGGTCCCTATAGTTACGCATAGGGGTGAGACTAAAACACTCAAAGTCAGTTCTTTACTAGATGAGAAAACACACAACGCAATAAAACAGGTCCTGCAAGACAACATTACTGTCTTCGCATGGTCATACAAGGATATGTCTGGGTTAGATCCTAGGTTAATCCAACATAACATTATCCTCGACCCACAGATTAAAGCGGTTAGGCAAAAGGCGCACAAGATCAAACCAGAGATCATGCTAGCGGTGCGTGATGAAATCACCAAGCTATACCAGGCTGGTTTCATCCGCGCAGTCGATTACTCAGACTGGGTATCTAACATTGTGGTCGTGCCAAAGAAGACTGGGAGCATATGCATATGCATAGACTTCCGGGATTTGAACAAGGCCACAATCAAGGATAACTTCCCATTGCCGAGTATCGACCAGCTAGTGGATACAACAGCTAGGCATGCGCTTCTGTCCTTCATGGATGGCTTTTCAGGCTATAACCAGATTCGCATTAACCCAGAACACTAGTTGACCACAATGTTCATGACACCCTGGGGGACATTTTTCTACACCATGATGCCTTTTGGTCTGAAGAACGCCGGAGCGACGTATCAACGGGCCATGACATACATCTTTAGTGATTACCTCCTAGGAAGGCTGAATGATTATGTAGATGACATAGCTGTGAAGTCTTTGAAGTCGGAAGATCATTCAGAGGACCTGGAGTTAGTCCTTAAAAGATGCTCCACACACGAGCTCCGGCTTAACCCAAAGAAGTGCGTATTCAGAGTCAAAACCGGACGCATGCTGGGGTTTGTGGTATTAGAAATCGGCATACGAGTTGACCCTGACAAGGTCAAAGCCATTGTCGAGTTAAGACCTCCCACAGACCTCAAGCAATTACACGGGTTACAGGGACGCTTACAGTTTATACGCAGGTTCATTTCGAGGTTAACCGACAAATTACACCCTATGCAACATTTGCTAAAAAAGGGGGTTAATTTTGAATGGACTGACGATTTCTAGCATGCGTTTGATAGTCTAAAACAAGAACTACAACATCTACTGACGGTTTTCCCGCCACAAAGGGATCTGCCTTTCTTCATTTACCTCGCAACTTCGGACGTAGCAATAGCATCGTTGCTTTGTCAGAAAAGGGATGATGGGTCGGAAATGCCCATCCACTACCTGAGTCATGCTCTATGCGCGTACGAGACGAGATACAACGACGTTGAGCGTAATTGCTTAGCATTAGTTTTTACGCTCAAGAAATGTAGGCATTATCTT
This sequence comes from Gnetum montanum, assembly GCA_015680685.1. Classification (NCBI taxonomy): domain Eukaryota; kingdom Viridiplantae; phylum Streptophyta; class Gnetopsida; order Gnetales; family Gnetaceae; genus Gnetum; species Gnetum montanum. The sequence continues at coordinate 331,819 of MNCI01016622.1, read as the reverse complement.
TTTCGTAGTCAAGTTAACATCATCTGTAAAAACAACATCCTTAGAGCCATTACGCATAGCTTATACGAAAGTAGCAAAATAGCTCGCTGGAAGGCTATCACGGCGGAATTCGATCTGCACTATATTGGTCAATCATCCATGAAGGGCCAAGCGATAACTGACCAGTTAATAACTTCACCGATTGACAATCACGCGACTATAGAGCCAGAGTTTCCAGACGAACATGTACATAGTCTAAGCCCTGTCTCAACAGGCCTCGAAGCAACATTGTACTTCGATGGAGCTTCAACCACCAGAGGCAGCAGTGCGGCCACTGTTCTTACGCTATCGCCTGAGGATGTGGGTCTACACGCTTATCGATTGACCTTCCCTTGTACGAACAATGTAGCAGAGTACGAGGGGCTCCTCAGGGGATTACTAACTGCAGGTGAACTCGATGTTCAACACCTGGCGGTTAGGGGTGATTCGATGCTTGTCATAAATCAAATCACAGGAGTCTACGCCTGCAAGGCAGTACATTTGCAGCCCTACTGTGATCAGGCTAAAGATCTTTTGAGGCAATTTACAACCTTCGACGTCCAACACGTCCCACGGACTGACAACATGCTGGCCGACGCACTGGCCACCCTGGCTTTACACGTGCCTTCACACCTGTTTAACACCTACCCTGCATTGATTACAGACTGTGCAGACCCTATCATTCAGACGGCGCAAATCTCCTCTCTTCTCGAGGAAAGCACGCCTGAGTGGTACGATCATATCAAATCCTATCTTTTATAGGGTGAGCTACCAGCTGCATTAACGCGCGCACAGAGAGACGCAATCCGAAAGCGGGCTAGGCACTACGTCATCATCAAAGAAAACACTCTCTGTAGATGCTCCTTTGATGGCGTATTGCTCACCTGCGTTAACAAAGACCAAGCATAGCACATAGTCAGCGAGGTTCACGAGGGACTGTGCAGTGGCCACGTAGCACCACGGGCTATGGCCCTAAAAATCTGGCGCTTGGGGTACTACTGGCCACGGATGGAAGGAGATTGCTTGATGAAGGTTAAGACCTGTGACACGTGTCAATATCACGCAAACCTCATCCACGTGTCACCCACAGAATTGCATACGACATAGATAACATGGCCATTCCAGCGATAGGGACTGGACATCATAGGACCCATCACACCAAAATCTTCTGCAGGGCATAGCTTCATCATTACCACTACTGAGTACTTTNATCAATTTTCTCAAGAAAATGCTCGACGGCAACAAATGGCGGTGGCACGAACAGATCCTCTATGTACTATGGGCATATCGTACTACATGTAGGACAGCTACAGGTAGTACGCCCTATAGCCTGGTTTACGGATCTGAGGTGGTGCTACCTATCGAATTGCAAATTCCTTCTCTGAGAATGGTCCTCTCCACCATTATAAATGAGGCTCAACACACCGAGGCTCGGATAATGGATTTGGATTCAGTAGAAGAGAAGCGGATACAGGCTCTTGAGGCAATTGAGAAATATTAGGATAAACAGAGACAAAAGCATCATCACAATCTTCAGCAGCGTCCGATCAAGAAAGGAGACCTAGTTCTCAAAGCTGTGCGTGAACCAGTAGGCAAGTTCTCTGCAAACTGGGACGGCCCTTTCTTCGTGGTAGACGCATATGGCAACGGAGCGTTTAAACTGACAGACGTCAACGGCAACGAGTTAGCAAACCCTGTAAATCATGTGTACTTGAAGCGGTATTTCATCTAGCAGCATCTACGGTGTCGACAGCAGGTATGACAGTACACGTCCGCTACGACGTAAAACTGGCACTGATCGTCCGCTACGACGTAAAACTGGCACTGACCATACGCTACGACGTAAAACTGGCAATATTGTATAGGTCCGCCAAGATGAAAAACTGTCATCTTTTGCACGCGTCCGCCACAACGCTAAACTGGCACATGTAAGTAGCCGTTTGCTGAGACGAAAAACCAGCACAGATCTGTCCCTGGGTCATGACGCAAAACTAACATCCACAGCATGGTCTGCTGAGACCATAAACCAGCCTGACCACCGTCCGCTACGACGTAAAACTAACACCTCACGGTCTGCCCAGACTTTAAACTGGGACCATGGTCTGCTGGGACTTAAAACCAGTAACGACAGTCTACCAGGACTTAAAACTGGGACTTACAGACCGCGACCATGCAAATCAAGCGAGCGTGACCATCTCTGTATAGCTGCATAGCCAATAGGGTGGGATGCTAAAACAGTTCCAGCATCGCCACCCCATCGGCATCTTACTGATTCCTCGGATAAGCAAAGAGGCATCCTACTGATCCCTCGGAGATGTCGCCACCGCACCCGCCGCAATGGTAGCACCTCTGAGAGTCTAGCCTCGTTAGTCGGAGCCCCAACGAAATCCTCGTTGGCAACGGCCCTGGGAATCTCCGCCAATCATCACTATCGGACGTCGGCCTCGCAAATTCATCTGGCCGGTTCCTGGTGCAACCAGTGAGCTGCACTGCATCTGATGCCTTTTGGCAAAGATATGAAGCGCCAAATCATCAGGATTGGCGGCTCCGCCCAAGTGCTCCGGCTCTTTCTTTACAGTCCATTGGCTCTGGCTAACATCAGACAGCATTGGTTTCAAGAAACCTCGCCTTTTGCTCATGAGCAATGGTGTCCTCTGTTTTCTTTTGTGGTTGCAGGCTGCTTACCTTGGAGAATGTCGTCCAAAGGTGTGTCCATCTGAGCGGTGAAGTACAACAGCGTGTTGAAATGGCTGCTCAGGTTTGCCCGACCACTCAGCTTCGTATACCTCGCACACTTCTACCCTTAACTCTTGTTTCCTTCTTCCCCACCACCCAGTTCCCATACGCAACATCTACATACGCAAGTCTTCATTTTCTGCAATCACGCTAGCAGAGATATCGCAGAAAGTGATGCGCANGACGTGCCACGCTCGTCTGAAAGCATTCCTGTTGACATGAATAAACGTACATTTTGCATCTTCCCCGAACTTGTTTCCAGTTACATCCCTTTACCTCCTATACCCGCCAGTCTTCCTCTTTCACTTGGACAGGACAACACTTGAGTAGCCATAGACGAACGCTGTTCTTGCTTCTACCAATCTGGTGTTTCGCATTCTTTGTCGACGTCTTTCAGGCAAGCCCTTTAACCGTCAACAAAGAGGGGCCATTGAAACACCGTGAAAATTACGAGTCGGCCTCAGGCAAAGATTCGTAATTCGAACGAGAACACACATCAAATTTTTTCAAGGATAGGTTTACGCTCTACTATGCACGGCAGCGTAATGAGCGTAATAAGCTCCAAGATAGTCGAAGGCAGAGTTCAGAGAAGCACGACAGGTTGGCGGTTTTTCTTGCAGTACATGCATAACTTGTCTTTACGCTCGTTACGCAGCAGTGCGTATCATTGCGTATGTCATCATTCAAGTTATACATTGTTTACGCTTCATTACGCATAGTTGCGTAGTGAGCGTAAGTTATACATTGTTTACGCTTCATCACGCGCAGCTGCGTAGTGAGCGTAAACCACGCATTATTTACGCTTCATTACGCGCGGTTGTGTAGTGAGCGTAATTTGCACACTATTTACGCTTCACCACGCACAGTTGCATAGTGAGCGTAAAACAATTTTGAGCTTATTGCTTTTACACCAGATTACGCTCATACACGCAACACAACGCGAATGAGTGTAATACAGCCTGAATTTAGCTGAGACATGCTTAACATGTATCTGCTCCTCACATGCGCAACACGCAAGCGAGCGTGTTGTGTGTAGTCACAGTCTGACTTAAAATGACCAAGTCAAAGGGAACCAAAGTATCCGGGACCCACGTCAACAGGGTTGCGCCTTTTTTCACGGAAGCGTCACAGCCTATAAATACCTCAGTTGACGAAGATACGGGGGTTGGCAAATCAGATAAATAGAGACATTTTTTGAGCACCAGAGCATTTATCACTTTTGTTGGTAGGAAATCAAAAGGGCAAGAGCATTTTCTGAGCGAGGAAACACTGAGCAGAGAAACAAAGAGCAACCTTTTGGAAATTTCCGACAACATCATCCTTCAGCAAGAACAGAGCATAGTGCATTTGAGCCTTAACAACAGGAGAGATCGCTACCCTGAGCAGAACCTACTCGAAGCAAAGAAGCAGAACGGGGATCGCGAGGTTGTCTCGCCCAGTTAGCAAACTTTGTCAGTCAGAAATAGTTGATCGGCAGACTTCAGAGCTTGACCATCCTAGCACCTGAGCTTTGGCCTACGAGGTAGATCGGACTTCTGTCTAGGCAGTTTCCTTGTTGTTTTGTGCTCATTTTTTGTATCAAGTTGTTGGGGGTCTCTCCCATTGTAACATGATATACAAATCATACATTCTGTCCAGAATCGAAACATAGATCTTTGAAAATTACACGTTTCTCTCTCGATTAGCATTTCTTCGGCATGTTTGACGTTATCACCGTAGCGATCCATCCACGTCGTTTTCCTCCCCTTTCACGATCTCTTGAACCAAATCGCAGCACGCAAAGATTCGTAATCCTCATCGTTTTACTGACCCGTAAGTCCCTGTCTGATCGACAAGACCGTTCAGGGCATCGCGGATTCGCTTTCTCCAGCATAGCCCTCGCGCAGATTCGTGGTTAAAACTGTGTACACGGAATCTCGATCGGTATTTCCAGCTACCGACGTTTTCCGTCGTTACAGTAACAACATGATTTTTCTCATTTGATTTTCTTGTCCTCTTGGAGTTATGTTTGTAGGATGAAGCCTAGAGTCATCGTGGAGGTACCACTCATCATAGCAACAAGCCACCACATAACATCGATGTGCATGATTTGGTGAGTTTGTCCTTTCATGTCAAGAGTATTTGTTTCATATCATTTTCATTACCATTCCCTTAAGCCCAATCTTGTATCCTAATTATAACCTCCCTTACCTTGGATGACAATGTTGACTAATGTTTAACACTCATGCACTATGACCATATGACATCCCTTCATCATGCTCCACCATCAAGTCCATTGAATGTAACACACTTAATTCAATGGGAAACCATCTATTCCATCAAATGTAACACATCTCACTAGATGAGAACACCAAATTAAAATCAGCTTTGGCAAAGAATCCCAATGAAGGTTTCACCCCATAAGAAAAAAGAAGGCAAAGTAAATTGCCAAGAAGTGGAGTGACCAATGAAGCCTAAAGAACATATTAATGGCTCCAAACACACAAAGGGAGGATCCTAATGGCTGAACTAACCTTAGAGCGAGGTGTTGGTTCCTCAAATGCATCTGTTGAGTAAACCACACTTCCAAACACGAAGTGTGAAGTCCAAACGGATTGACCAATATGTCTATGCCACATTGTAGCCATGATGTCAATGCTTGGAATGCATTGTAAGCCTTCATAACCATTTCCATACAATCTCACTATTTTTTCACCATCATAACGTTCTCCCATCATCACAAGCACTCTTGGGCATGGTTCAATACTACTAGATCAAGTGTGGAAAGGGAACGTTGGTGATGGACCTGCAATGGTGTTTTGTATTCTTTGTTGATGACTTTTGGATCAATCCTCCAAACATCAACAAAAATGGACCAATTAAACACCACCAAAAATTCATGTTGAAATCTTCATTTCCCAATTTGAGGCAAGGATTCATTATAACTGTAAGATATGTAGTCTGTAAGCTACAATATTTCATACTTCAACTTTTTAGAGCCAAAAAATGCTTCAAAAGTTATTATTTTCTTGCTTCCCAAGTAGAAAAGGGTACCCCATGTCCATATTTGGGCTTGGGAAGGCCAAAAACACCTTTGAAATGGCTAAAATTGGCATTTCCATGGGTTTTATTTTTTTGGTGAATTTATGGCTTCCATTTTATCTCTCTTATATGCACATTATAATCTATTATGCTCTGTTTTATACTTTTACATTTGCATTTTATCATTGAGCTTTACTTCATAGCCTGTTTCAACTCCCATCCTTTTACACAAATAACATAAAATATAAAAAGGAATGCTAAGGTAAAACCCAACCAACCCTACTTTCAAAGGTGATGTGGATGATAAATATAATTGTTTATTAGATAATAGAAATGATGATGTTGATGGATGAGTTAGTTTTAATCCAATGGTTGGAGTTTGGGTGATTTTCCCTAGTTGAAAGTTTAGAAATGAAAGATCAACAAAACATAATTTGATCCTTAATGATGGACCAATTAGCCTTGCTCTGTCTAACCCTTAATGATGGGTCAATTGGCCTTGCTATGTTTCATAGTGGTCATTATATTAGTAATAAATAGTTATAAATTCTAAAATGATGAAGCTAGGCAGGTAGTCTTTGGTCTATTCTATGCACAACTAAGTTATGTTTAAGACTTGATATATCCTTTTTTACTATAGGAGGATGCAATGAGAAACCCTTCTTGCTAACTCAGCATACATGAGCTTATCTATCTCTATGGACAAGAGACCATGGCAAAAGAAAAGCAAAATTTATCAATTTTGGATAACAAATGATGTAAATGGGTTACTGGAAATTACAAATATCATTCCCAAAACATACTACATTCATGGTTGGGTATAGGCGATAGAGAAGTAGCACCTTTAACTTTATATATCATTTTGAAATTAACACAAGAAGTTCTCCGTTTCTCTTTTTCTTCCGATACAACATTATCAAGTATTTTTCCGGGAACCAATTGTCCTGCTACAAAATGTTTTAAAATTCGAAGCCCTGCCCTTGATTCAAACCCTTCTACATAAATAAGATGAAAGATAAATCCATATCTTGCTCGGGACTGCAGCATTACAAGGCATAGTGAAACATAGAAACGTAATTTATAGAATGTGCAAAAATCTCCTCAAAATGGCCTGAGACTAACAAAAATTATTAACTACGCTAGCGTAAGTAACAGCAACCACCGGCAGCTTTCCCTTTGCTTGCCTGCCCCCTGCCCTGTGGCCACCCTGCACAGGTCTACCTGGGCCACGCGAGCCAGGAAACTGGGGCGCTGAATCACCAACGCAGGCCATCTTAGTTGTTGTGGCCACTGCTCTCTCCATCACCTTGACTCTTTGCACTGCCCTGGATCAGTGCTGGTGATACCCTTCTCACCACCTGCCTCTGTACAGGCCCCTCCCCAATGCGACATTCCGGTGTCGTTCTGCTGCCTTGGCTGTAGGAAAACCCTCGCCAAACCCTCGCCGCCGCGCAGGTCTCTCCATCGTTGCATGCCACTCCACGCTGCTGCCTCAAAGCTGCAACAACTCTCGTCTGCTGCACCACCTTCACTGTGCCCACATCTGGGGTCACCCGTTGCCACCAAGCCCAGATCTAGAATCGCCAGCCACCACCTGCAGGAACACTTACACAGCTAAAAAAAGGAGGGTGCACCTACAAGAAAAAGGGTTTTGGCATGACTGCCACTGTATCCTCTCACAACACCTCCAACTGAGCCGAAACACGTTTTCTTACTCTACTCATTGGAGCCGAAACATGTTTTCTTACTCTACTCATTGGAGCTTACATTGTTGATTCGTACCTGGCCCGATTCAAGACAATTTCTGTCTTTAGTGTGATTTATCCTGCTGGAATTGCCCGCATAGCATTGTCATCATTCGTACTAGCACTTAAGCCCCCATTTTACCAAGGGATGTTGGTTGCCATTACTCCAAGGCATAGATCGATGTGGCCTTCCAAAATGGAGAATTGCAGTACCTTCAGATATAACGCTATTATATTTATCTTCAGAGGAAAGCAGAATTACAGGGCTAATAAGACTTACACACATAGCATAGGCCCTTTGACAAGGCTGCAGTAAGTGAAAAAAATGAATGATGAAAAAAAAAAAAAAGAGGTGCAAGAAAATTGGGAAATCCCTGACCAGTAACGCAAGTGGAGTTGGAGTTAAAGATATTAATTGGCATTCTTCCCTTGTGGATTAGTGGAAGTATTATAAACACTTTGTAATCAAACCACAACATTGTCCATCTTATAGGGAGAGACGATGAATAACCATATTGGTCATTTCACTGCTCCTGCAACATATATATGCGTAGTTAACACACTCAAATGTGCTAATGTGCATTCTACGATCAATTTCTTATTCTAGTTATTTCAAAAAGTACATTAGCCATCCACGAGAATTCACACATTTACAATGAAAATGTTCATTTCCATCCTAGCAATCCCCGATGCTGCATTTGTTGAAATGATAAGGTTCATATTAGTAAAGAGCCATAATCTTTACCATGCCTGTATGCTATCCATGAGCATATTTTGATAAGTACAATGCAATAGAAGTTCTTAGTTCTTACAAATATGGGTAGTTTGGAATTCTTTCATGATGAGAAGGCATGAGAAGCATTGAAACTATTGGAATTCTTTCATGATGAAGTACCAAATGGCATGAGAAGCATTGGAACTATTGGAATTTTTTCATGATGAAGTACCAGATGGCATGAGAAGCATTGGAACTATTGTAATTGCATGGACTAAGCTAAGAACGCCCTTAACTATGTTGGGCCAACGTTATCATCGCCCCAGCATAGTCTACATGAGAAATGATAAAATTGACTATAAATTAATTTTTGTAAAAACCTTGAAACCTCACTAGAGCCTATTGGACCATGTGATCCATCACAAAGCTTGGACTACACTAAAGGAAATTGGGACTACGTTGTGCTAGCATAGTCATGGGGTCCACTGGAGTCAATTTTGGTAGTAAAACTTAATTATTCCAATTTTTCAAACTTACTACACTTTAAGAAATTGGGACTTTAGGACTACACTAGGCTAGCATAGTCCACCTAAATTTGCCAAAAAAAAATTAATGAAAATTACTCAAGGTTCACTTTTAGGAGTCGTAGGCTCACCAGAGTCTAATGTAGTCCCTCCCAAGACTAGCATAGTCCACCTAAATTTAGCAAAAAATTTAATAAAAACAACTCAAAGTTCACAAGTCCTCGGCTCACTAGAGTCCAATTTAACAATAAAACTCATTTTTTCCAATTCTTGGATCCTAACTATGATAAGGGCTACACTAAGCTAGTGTAGTCCCTACTCAGGCCAAGCGTAGTCCACTTCATGATAGCTAAGATTGCCCAAAAACTAATAAAATTGATTCTTGAAAGAACCCAAAATGCGAAACTAACAAATAGGCAAACCTAGCCACTTTTCACATTTGTCATGTGCAAACACCAAATTTCACATTTGTCATGTACAAAAAATAAACTGCACTAGATGGGAAGTTGGAACTATGTTGGGTTAGGGTAGTTCTTGCCCAAGGAACTATGTTGGGTTAGTGTAGTTCTTGCCCAAGGCTTGCTGGTCTAGCGTAGTCCCTACTCAAGCCAAGCGTAGTCCACTTCAAGCTAGCTAAGACTACCCAAAAACTAATAAAATTGATTCCCGAAACAACCCAAAACACTATGACACCATGAAATTCACAAATAATGCAAACCCAACCACTTTTGTACAAACACCAAACTGCACTAGATGGGAAGTTGGGACTATGTTGGGTCAGTGTAGTCCCTGCCCAAGGCCTAGCATAGTCCATTCGAAAATGTTAAAATACACCAAGAATCATTGAAATCAACCTCCAAGAAACCCTAAAACTCCATTTAAAGCTATCTAACCATAGAACCTACAACTTTTCACTATTTTTGATCATTCCAACATTGACTATGTTTGGGGAAAGTTGGGACTATGCTAGGCCATCATAGTCTTTACCAATGCCCAATATAGTCAACCAAACAAACAATTAAAACATACCAAAAGTGATTTAAAACTAATATGGATAAACCCTAAAACCTTGTCTAAGCCTGTTTGACTACAAAACTTGCATTTTTCTTACCATTTTTGACAACTTCCACCTTGACTACACTAGGGAAAGTTGGAACTATGTTGAGCCAGTGTAGTCCCTACCCACGCCTGGCATACTCCATAAAAAGTTCACCAAAAATTTTCAAAATAACCTAAATTCATTTTTGGTAAACCCTAGGGCTTTCTCAGAATCTCTTTTGACCACGAAAACCTCTTTTGAGCATCCCAAGCTTAGGCTATGCTAATGGGAAATTAGGACTACGCTAGTTTAGTGTAGTCCCTTCCAAAGCCTAGCATAGAGTTAGACCAACGTAGCATAGTCCCTTCTAGAGCCCAGCGTAGTCTACATCTTGAATTTCAGACCAAGTCAAATTCAACCAAGAAAACACCCCAAGTCAAATTCAACCAAGAAAACACCATTTTTAGGTGCAGGACCTTGCTGAGACCATCAAACACTAAAGTTGAGCCAAGATTCATCAGTTTTGAGTCTCAAAACCTTGACAATGTTGAGGAGAGATGGTAACTACTTTGGGCCAACATAGTCACTCTCAAATCTAAGCGTACTCACTCTCAAATCTAAGCATCCTCCACCCCAAGTTGCCCAAGTTTGACAGTAAAGGGACCAAACTCACTCCTGACAAACCTTGGAACCTGTGAAGATCACCAAATTCATCACTTTTCATCCCAAATCTCTCAACCACGCTAAGGCCAAGCCTAACTACGTTGGCCCAACTTAGTCAAACAGTATAAGGCTCATTCAAGGTACAATCTCAATGCCAAAAAATTGACTTGGAAACTCAGAATCCCATTCAGAACCAAATAAATTGACAATTAACATAAAGCAAGCAAGCTTGCTTTAGCTAATGCCATCAACGTTACCCTAGAACTTGGTACCCAATCATTTTTGGTCTTGGACAAACCCATCTTGCACCTACTCCTCGTATGCCGTCCAAGAAAATAGTCAAAATTCCACTTCCTATCCTTGACAAAATGACTGAAGCTGTTTCACGGGAGAATCCAAAACAAAATAGCCCCGTTCATTTGCAATGCTAATGAGATATCACATGTATAAAGAACAAATCATGGAGGGGATGATATCACCAAACATGAATACACATGAGAATGATAGATACAAACAAAAGAAAACCTAGGGCAAAACATTGGAATCCCATCAAATAAGCCCTGACCACCAGTAAAACGGAAAATGGAGATCATTCTGTATGTATTCAGTATAGTGCATTGCCAAAAATGATAGAACTAGAGCAAACGCAAGTAATTCTACAGGGGAAAGAGCTACCACTTGAAGAGACAATACAGATCCTATCTCCATTGATGGACTTGGAGATTATGCAGATTCATGCGCTGTCGCTGCTACTGTTGTTGACAAAAGCCCTGTCATTACAACAGCTGCCACAATACCCATGAACAAGATTCTACTGTTTCCTGCCATTTCTTGAGAAAGATGAACCAGAATGGATAAATGAAACCCAGAAAATTTGAAATGACAAACACAGCAAAATTCTGGGTATGAAATAGAAAAATGAAATGAATCGATATGGAATGAACTAGTTCAGATAATCAGCGTGATATCCTGCTTCCCCATCATGCGCTCCTGTAGCGGTGCCATTGAAACCCTCGGCACTAGCATCGGCCGCATGGCCTTTCATCCTTGCTGCCATGAACATGCACCAATCCTCGTCTGCCACGGTAAGAAACCATCACTACAGCCACGCAAGTGTGTCCTCCTCACTAGCACGAAACCCTTGTGTGCGTTGTCTATGCCCCTAAGATTTGCTGCTCTTCACTGAACCGTGCCTTTCTCCTTGCCCAGCTGCGCCAGCCTCATAGTAGGTCGTGCAAGCCCAGCCCACTGCCCACCTGGCCACTCGCTGTCCATCACCTATATCGCGGAAGCCCTTTCTGCGCAACCGCACCAAAATCTTCTCTCATTTTAATGCCAAACCCTTCCTAAATCTTGCACTGCTGCAGCAAATGGACGATACCGAACAATTCACAGCCCTACTGGAGCAGCTAAAAGAGGAGTCCTGGTTTCCAGCTGGGTTGTCTACCAACGATCTAAAAGATCTCTATGGTTACAAGATCTTTATTGCAGTGGTCATTATTTTAGGAGACGGGATTTGCAACTTTGTCAAGATATTGACTGTGACAATCATTTCCCTGTATCAACAACATAAGAGAAGAGGGCAACTCCCTGTGGCAAATTCCGACATCAACAATCCAGCTCCTGATGAATCTCAGCAATCACTGGTTGAAAGGAAGCATAATGAGATCTTCATGAAGGGCAGCATACCATTTCACGTTGCTGCAATAGCATATGTAGTACTGGCTACCATATCAACAGGGATAATGCCCAAGATATTTCACCAAGTGAAGTGGTACTATGTCCTTTGAGGATATGTAGCTGATTCTAGGGTTTTTCAATTCATATGGGTGTGGTTTGACAGATTGGAGCTTGGCATCAAACTATGGAAAGCTAGGGCTTTTCATATTTGCAACATGGGCAGGGAGTGATGGGGGCGTCTGTGCAGGCTTGGCATTAATGGGTGTCATGACGGTCATTATGAACATTGCATCAGACCTGATGTAGGATTTCAAAACTGGGTATTTGACAATGTCCTCACCTAGATCCATGTTTGCTAGCCAAATTATTGGTACTGCAATGGGCTGCATTCTAGCCCATTTAGCCTTGTGGATGTTTTGGATAGCATTTGACATTGGAGTTTTCAAAGAATACCCAGCACCATATGCAGCCATTTACAAACAAATGGCTCTGATTGGAATTGATGGGTTCTCTGCTCTGCCCGAGCACTATCTTTAGCTTTGCTATGATTTCTTTGCCTTTGCAGTGATCAGTGATCACAGATCTCATAAAAGATTTTGTACCCAAAAAGGTGTCTGCTTTCATACCCATTCCCATGGCAATGACCATTCCTTTTTACATTGGTCCATATTTCACCATTGACATGTTTGTGGGCACCGTGATTGTATTTGTGTGGACAAAACTGAACAAACCTAGAGCAGATCTTCTGGTTCTGCTGTGGCCTCGGGTTTGACCTGTGGGGATGGACTCTGGACTCTTCCTTTTGCACTGGCTGAAAAGATAACATTCCTATCAAAAATAGATGTTGTTGTTCTACTCTAGCTTTGAAGAGAACTCATGCTCTTCCAGTTCTCTACACCGTGGTTCTGGTAGCTGTTTCATGGACTCTGATAGCATCCCTCCCCTTGTCACCTCCGTTTGTCGTCTCCTCTTATGCAGCATTTGATTTGCGATAATGACTTTCCATAGCCTATGTTCACAGGCAGTGACACACGTGCCACCATGTAAGAGCATACGGTCTAAAAAGTAATCCATGCCTTTGGCCAAAATAGTTTACTGGTTCAATTCTTCTCCTTGTTAGCTATGGAGGCAAACTTAGCCTTGCTTGGATGCAAAGTTTCACTATTGTTGCTACTTTTTCAAATGTAAATCTCTCATCATGAGTAGGGGTTTGTTTAAGATGATAAAAAAGATGATAAGCATCAATAGGTACAAGGATGTCTTCTACACAACAATTAGGTCAATCATGAAAATAATGGCTAGAATTCCTAGCATCACATAAACATGTCTTAAAAGGATGTCCAACTCAGCCAATATGCATCCCATCATGCTCTCTATATCAACTCAAAAGAAAAGGCCAATAATAATAATAATAATAGTAAATTAAAATAAAAATTAAAAAATTTTAAATTTAATTTATGTTAGATTAAATACTATTTTGGCCTTGTCTATTTTACCTTGTTTGTCATATTTTATTCTATTTTTACCTTGCCTTTACTTTGTTATAACTTTATTTTACCTTCTTTTACCAAGTTTTACCTTGCTTTCACCTCAAAGTGATCCTACCTAGTCAAATAGGTCTCACACCATGACCCACCAAGGCCTACAACTGGTAATCTTATGGCCCGCTAAGGTCTCAAACTAGCAAAAATGCCTACCAAGGCCTTAAACTGGCAAAAGTATGACCATGTTTAACCATGTTTGACCTGCATTACCTTGTATTTTCTTGTAGTCTTTGTTAACGTTACTTGGATGCTTGTATGATCTTTGTTTCAGCATGTTGTCTCATTTATGCATTATTACCATAGTGTTTTGTAGTATTGTTGGCATTATTTTAATGATTTTATCAATTTTTTAATTATTTTATCATGTAGGTGCCACTTGATATGCTTATGTTGTCATGCAAGATTAAGCTAGGAAATTGAGGAAGCAAACTCCACTAGCCTTAAAGCCTAAGTAAGCCCCTCTCGTGATGTTGTTAAACCAAATTGACCTTAAATATCCAAACCTTGATATTTGAAACCATTGCACCATATAGCTATAACACCTTAAAGTAGCCCAATAACCATTCACCTTGAAACTAGAAACATCATAGAGGGTCCCCTAGTTGAAATTCTCATCTAAACCATGATGGTAAGGAGAAAATACATAGGACAAAGTTCCTCACCAGAACTCAAGCTTGCTCATGACCTCATCAAGCCCTTGCAATACAACATTAAAGCCATTACATAGCCTTGATTATGCCTAACACTCACAATTTTTCTTGTAGTGTTGCTTACTTTTGTTGACAAGTTGCAAAGAATGACTAATGTTGATGATTTCGATGGTCTGCAACAAGCAAGCCTACAAGACAACATTTGCATGACAAAGGGACATCTTTCTATAGCCTACCAAGGCCTTAAATTGGCATTAATGACCTACCAAGGCCTTAAACTAGCAACACAGCCTAGCAAGGCCTTAAATTGATAACATGGTCTACCAAGGCCTTAAACTAGAAACACATGTAACATTTGGTTACTTGGTTTTCTAACTGTTCTACATAGCCTTATGTATTTCATTGTAACAACATGATTTCTTTTCTTGGTTTTCTTGTCCTCTTGGAGTTGTGTTTGCAAGGTGAAGCCTAGAGTCATCATAAAGGTGCAACTCATCATGGTGGCAAGTCACCACATGATCTCAATGTGCAACATTTGGTGAGTTTATCCTACAAAGCCAAGAGTACTTATTCCACATCATTTCCATTACCATTCCCTTGATCCCAATCTCACAACTTGGATATAACCTTCCTTACCTTGGATGATAATGTTGATTGATGTTTGGCACTCATGCACATATGGCCATATGATATCTCTTCGTAATGCTCCACTATCAAGTTCATTGAATGTAACACACTTCATTCAATGGGGAACCATCTATTCCATTGAGTGGAACACATCTCACTTGATGGGAAAACTAAATCAAAGTTGGGTTTGGCAAGGGAAACCCAATAAAGGTTTCACTCCTAAAAAAAGGGGGGGAAATAAAATTTTCAAGAAGCCAAGTGGCAATGCAATTAAAAGGACATATCAATGGCTCCAAGCATACAAAGGTAAGATACTAATGGTTGAATTAACCTTGGATTGAGGTGCTGGTTTCTCAAATGCATCTGCTAAGAGAACTATACTTCAAAACACAAAGTGTGAAGCCCAAATGGATTGACTAGTATGTCCATGCCCCATCGTAGCCATGATGTTAATTATTGGGATGCATTGTTAACCTTCATGACCACTTCCTTACAACCTCACTACCATTTCACCATCATAACCTTCTCACATCATCACAAATACTCTTGGCCATGGTTTGACACTATTGAACCAAGCATGGAAAGGAAACGTTAGTGATGGACCTACAGTGGTTTTTTATATTCTTTGTTGATGTCTCTTGGGTTAATCCTCCAAACATCAACAAACAAAGTCCAATAAAACACCACCAAAGTTTATGTTGCAACCTTTATTTTTCAACTTGGGGTAAGGACTCATTGTAATGTGAGATGTGTAGACTAGGAGCTACCATCTTGCATACTTCAGCTTTTTGAGACCAAGAAATGCTTCAAAAGTTGTTATTTCCTTACTTCTTAGGTAGAAAAGGGTACCCCATGTCCATATTTGGGCTTGGGAAGGCCAAAAATGTCTTTGGAATGGCTACAATTGACATTTCCATTTGTTTTTATAGGGTTATAACCCCAACTACGCTGGAGCCATTTTTAGTAGTTATAGTAACTACATTTTTAGTAGTCATAGTAACTACATTTTTCATAGTCATAGTAGCTAGCATAGTCATTACCAAGACCTAGTAGAAGTGCAAAATTAGGATTGTTGGAATTTTCATTTTTCCGACAATAGCTAGCATTATCATCCCAAGTCAACAATAGCTAGTGTAGATAGCATTCTTCACTAGGCATGGCACTTTCTAATGGATCCCACCACTTTCCTAGTTTCTAAATTTTTGCATACTTTCCACCACTTTTGCAGTTTTTCATCAACCTCAACATAGTTCACTAATGCCAACATAGTAGGAATATTGTCAAGATATTCACAAAAGTCCATTTACTATTTATAGTAAACAAATGGATTTTGTGGCTATAGCCCATTCCAGACTTACTATAAATGATAGTTATGTTGATAATAGATGACTGTTGACCACTACTAGCTTAGTGAAAGCACTACTAGTGTAGTCACAAAAGTCTGTTTACCACATATAGCAACTACATTGATAGTAGGTAACTAACTACATTGGTAGTAGATGATCATTGCAACACACAATCATTGTCAATTTGTTAGTAATCAATGACAATCAATAGCAGTCCCAAAATTGGAAACCCTACCCTATAAAAACCCAATGTTGATACCATTTTTGGTTCTCAGCTTTTGACATTTTTGACATTCACATCTATTCTAAATTTTGGCACTTTCACATTTCCATAATTGTTGGCACTAAAACCATTTTCCATTGGCCATAATCATTTTTGCAACCCCACTATAGTTTTTGGTAGTAGAAACTAGCATTATGCTAGGCATAGAGACCCTCATGTGGCCTCCATTGCATCCAAAAGTGTAATTCCATTTCCAATCCCATGTTATAGATCTAGTGAAAATTGATGAAAAGTTACTGAAAATCGGAGCTGGGAAGAAATTGGATTCTAGAGGCAACCTTCTCCAGCAGACTTCAAGCTTTAGCGAGCAACTTCCTATGCCCTTGGCACAAGCCTATATATCATGAACCTAATTCTTTTATTTTTTTTTATAAATTTCATTGTTCATGTTGTGTAATTTTTAGTTTCCATTTCTATTTTTGCACTATTTTAGTAACTACAATTCCATTTCCATTTCCATTTCTATTTATTATTCCTGTTTCCATTTTCATTTTCATTTACATTTCTATTTTCACTTTTAATTTCATCTATGGTCATGTTTATATTTTTGAAGCAATTTTCATTTATGTTATGTAAGTCCTTGGGTGACTGGAAAGACAGTATAGGACACCCTGAGTCCCATTTTCCGAAGGCCCTTGGGATTTGAGGTTAAAACTATTCTGACACTCAAATCTTTTGGTTTTCCCATTCTAGAAAACTGAGATTTCTAGCTCCAACACCATGTGCCAGCTACCTATAGTTCCTTCCACACTACTAGCTACCCGTGCTCTATTTGTTGTCATTGATCTTGCCACATTGGCCAGTGTGATTGCTACAAATGTCAACCATGTTGGAGCCATGCTAGCTACTGTGGTTGCCAAAAATGGAAACCATGCTAGGGCCATGTTGGCTTAGCATGGTCTCTAGAAATAGTCAAATCCTCACTGGCCCATGCTAGCCAGTGTGGTTTACACCGCATAGTCAACACCCTTCACCATGCTAACCTCCCATCATTACGCATTAACCTAATTTTTCACTAGCATGTTTGGCAAGGTCTTTTTGTGCAACACAACTTAGAAGTAACATGAACATATGAAAATCTATAGAGATATGCATGTAACGTGAATAGGATCACTAGTGATGAGCCATGATATCATGTACGCGATATCACATCCTCAACGCGATATCGCATACATGATATCAAATCTTGCCTCATCTTCTATAAATAAGAGACGACACCCTTTGTTCAAGATAGTTAGACTTAGACCCTTAGCCAAAATCTTGTAGTCTTATTAGTCCAGAGTTAGAATAATTTCTGTGTGCCCGTAGTAGGATTCATAGAGTGAACGAATCTTTATTCAAGAAATTTGTACCTAAGAACACATTTGTGTATGTCAATAAAGACGAACTTTACGATAAACCTTGCAACATACAGATTAAGCTAATTAGTAATGATTTATTGTTGAATGTTTAATTATTTTCTAGTTAATTAATCTCTCTCTCAACCTTCAACAAATACACTTAGTATGACCACTTCAAGCATGCATGTAGTGCTTGGTAACCTAGTAACGATTAGTGTTTTGTAATCCTAGCAGCATTGCACTGGTTCAGGATGTGTACGGCAAGTGGGAATGGATACTAGTATTAGGAACATTTAGAACTTAGTTAATGAATACTTAGTGTAAGGTATTCACTTAGTTCTCTCTCCCTTTCCTTTATTAGCATAAGACATAAAAAATATAAAAGCTATAAAAAATCATATACCTTAAGCTTACTTAACTATACAACGGTGAAAATACAAGTAAGTTTGGGAAGACAACGATTGATTAACCTTGAGTGTTCCATTAAGGTGCGTAAGCACTTAGTCCTTGGATTTCAACCGGATCATGCGTGAAACGCTCGTATTCGTATGGTTCAATGTAGGGGTACCTCACCACTCATCGTTGGTGCTGTTTCCGGGGACTTAGTTGTTTACGCACTATGTAGAACATAGGAAATCATCTATATCATTGGAACGTTAGAACGAACCCTTAGGGTTAATCAAAGAAGGACAAGACAATGGTACATTACGCACCAAAAAAGACAAGATGTCTTCTTCTTTGCATAAGAGCACATCACCACCTAAGACTAACACAAGAGGCAGTTGGCGGCATAATACATATAACCAAAATCTGCTAGTTCCTCAATAGTTTCATGTGGTATATACTCATCATGATGAGTATGTACCTGATTTCACCTTTATTCTCCACCAAGATGAACAACTACGTTGGAGAGACTTGGAGGGTAACATAGTGTTGCCTCTAGACTGATCAGTCCCCAACATGCTCCTTCATGCTCTCACACGAATAGGCATGCTACTTTTATATGCGGAATATGTTGCATGCGATCATGACATAAGGGACTATCATCCCATAGAAGCGTAATGTTAAAGGGACTTTCGATAGGAGAGATACCATACATCCTTGAAGGGTAAATGGCCCCATAATGCTCTGCATGTTTTGAACGAAATTGAGGGTGGTGAACCTACTTCAACAGGTTCCCCACAAAATGATGTTCCTCATCCTAATGATGGTTAGGAGGTGGTGTATCAGAACCTTCACTCCACTATTCAAAACCCTGGTTCTGATACCCACAAACACGAAGTGTTCAAAGAAGGAACACAAACACACGATAAGGGTGGATGTTCTGATCATGATCATGATCAAGGCCAAGACCACCGAAGAGAAGGTAGAAAACACCATCATGGAAATGGTTCTCCTTCTTCTTCACCTTCATCTTCACCTTCACCCTCTCCTTCAGTGTCCGGATGCAGTCATAAGAAAACCAATTGTCAGGATAAGGGAAAATAAAGTGAAAAACATCGACAAGACAGTCAAGAATGAGGATGAGAGCATTGTAAAGAATCAAGGCATAAAATAAGGGAGAGTAGGGAACCGCATAGACATCATAGGTGCTATGAATGAGATGATCACGAAGAACCCCTACTCACAACTAGAAGCATGCTAGATATAATAGAGGTCGTAAGAGTTCCAACAAGGCACCAAAAGGATAGTAGGATCAAGAGGCTAGACATGAAAAACATCCCATGATTTGAATGGGGATACAACACTAATCCTCAAAATCATTTACAAGCATTCCATGATGCATGTGCCTTGTAGAACATAGAAAATGAATTGCAAAAATTGAAGTTGTTCCCAAGGACACTAGTCAAAGAAGCTGAAATTTGGTACTGGTCCTTAGAACCAAAATCCATTTTGAGGTGGATTACAATGTTAGAACTGTTCAATGATAAGTACCAAATGTACTCCGGAGTGTCTAACCTATGGAAGAAAATCCAAGGATGGAAGCAAGGAAATCATGAACCCTTAGATGCTGCCATGGGCCGCTATTATGCACTATTACATCATTGCCCTGGCCACGGTTATTCATAGTGGGATCAACTACACCATCTCGTGGACGGACTTAGGCATGAAAAAAGAAGAACCCTTGAGACATATGCCCAAGGAAGGTTATTGAAGCTTAGGTCTCATCAAATTCATAGATTGCTAGAGCAAGTAGCCAAAGAAGAAGGTGAGCTATAGAAGAGAGAAAGTGCAGAAGAATACAACTGAGATCCTTCCCTTTGAAAAAGGGGAGTGAGATTTTGTAAGGAGGAAGAAGAGTCACCACTCGCAGAGATGGTGAATAGGAAAAATTTGCTGCTCCAAAAGTTAACAATAGAAGTATTAACAAAGGTAAACCAAATGTAGGACTCCCTAGATAGTAGGTTTGAAATTGTTCTTAAAATTATAGAAGAGTCTAGGGAGTGAGGTAGTGACCATGACAAAAAGAAAAAGAGAGAAGTGGATAATGCACGTACCAAGGGTAAGGGTAAAATGGCCATCATAGAAGAGGTTGTGGATTCAGACACTGAAAATGACAGTGGATGTGAGATATGCCAATATGACCATCCTAAGGGATGTTGCCCAGTGATCTCACATCTACAAGAGTCTGGGGTGTATGCACTCAACCCATGACTTAATAAATGGCAAGCACCCCGACATTTACCTTATCCCCAAGGTAACCCAATGCAGTTCCACCAACCTTCAACATATTATTCAAGTGGAACTCCACCACGACCCATTGAGAAACATCAATAGTGGAAATACCCACAGTCATGGGGGATGCCACCACCAAGGCAACAATACCCATACCAGCAACCGGACCCATATGGCTACTACGTGCAACATCCAATCTCTCCACGTGACTCTGTTAGTCATGTTACATCATAACATCACTACCAAGCTCGGGAGTATTATAGAACTCCTTCTCCTAGGGGAGATAACCCACAAACATACCATCCTTCAAATCCTTCCACAACTCTCACACCAATAGCTCCATTACCACCCGCTCCAGCAATGCAAGGGGAACTCCCTACTCACCCACAATAACACAATGCCACGAAGGCTATGAATCTTCAACCCACTATTGGTGTTGGAAACCATATAAAGAAAAGATGTTTCTTTAGAACCAATAGTCCAACCAAGCCTTCACAACCACAAGTAGTTGAACCTCTAAACACCTCCCCATCAAATAAGGCTTTAGAGCTCCCTTCGAACCAAACATCAAGCTCAACGCATATGATTATGTTAACACATGCCGTTACTAACTAGATTAAGGTTGGCCACCTTCCTAGGAAATTCTCTGATCCTGGAAGCCCTCTAAGCTATCTCCAAATCGTTGGGAATGAGCCATGTAAAGCTCTTTTAGACTCAGGTTCCGGAGTCAACTTAATATCACA
>MNCI01016622.1:252625-303266 GCA_015680685.1 Gnetum montanum | reverse complement strand
ATCTTATGTGTCATCACATCTTGCCTAAAAGCTTTAAGATCATCATAAGACCAAGAAAAATTGTTCAAATTATTTCTTAGACATGATAAAAAGTCTTGCTTGAAAATCAAATCTCTTTCCTTTGTAACATTCAACATCTTTGGCATCTTGTCTAATCCAAAATTTAATACCTCGAAAGCTTAACTATCTAGGTTTTTTATATCCTTTCTAGTGAGTAAATTTTTCTTGAACTCATGTTCCAAGTCAATCATCCTTTTTGGAATGAAATTAGCTTTGGAATTTGATGACGTTTCAGGTATCACTTGACCCTCAAATTCTTGTTTATTTTTCATAAATCTTAGTACTTGATTGTCATCTTCAAATACTTGTAAATGTATTATATTATCTGGTACTGATGGTTGATGTTCTTCTTCAATCATGACATCCTTATAACTTTCTATTATTTGCATATCCAATGTTGAAGCTACCTTTGCCAAATCATCTGCTATAAGATTCTCTGCTCTATTTATATGCTCTATTCGGCAATGTTGAAACTGATCTAACATCTTACAAGAAAGTTGCTTATAAGGCCTTAAGAATGAGCTATTTACTACACAGTTACCCTTTACTTGTTCACAAACTAATCTTGAGTCTCTTTTTATAGTGATTACTCTGATCTTTTTGTCTAGAGCATTTCTTGTACCAATACATAAAGCTTCATACTCATCATTGTTGTTAGTGCAAGGGAAAGATAGATGAATTGCTTTTAGAATTTCAGGTGAATCATTCTTTAATATAACTATACCGAGTCCTACAGATTTTGAATTACATGAACCATCAAAGTATAACTCCCATTTATTCTCTTACTTTGACTGTTATTTTTCAGGACTATAACTTTCTTGGAGTGTACAAATTTTGTTTTCAACACCTCCTTTTTCAACCATTTTACTTTTTCCATTTGAAGTAATATTATCTATCATCAAAGGTTTGCTATAGATGTATATCTGATTTGGTTCTCCTTTCTATGGTAGCCACATGTGAGAATAATCTGTTGATATGTAACCTGAGAAATTCTTGCTCCAACTTCTACTCAATAAGAGACTATGCGAATTTGGTATATCTGCCACTTGAATAGTTACTCTACTTCTGATGTGGGGTTTAGAAGCAATTTCCAATAGGACATTTGATAATTGACCCACAATCTTCACTCTACTTTTATCCACTTGAACAATCTTTTTATTTGATTTTTCAGGAATCAAACAAAGTTTCTTACATATAGACAATGGCATTATAGTAGACGTAGCTCCAGAATCAACCAAACAATTGTGTAAGTATTTATCCTTCAATTTCATTGTCAAAATAAAAGGAGAAGCTTCCTTATCATACGAGGTCTTTAATTTCTCATCATTATTAGACACATAACTTAACTCTGATTCTCTAACTCTCCTTTTACCTTTAATGAACTCTAAAGCCTTTATTTGCTGATTTCCTATTTGATGCAACTGATAAAAGCTAATATTGGCTTTGACATGTTTAAAGTCTTCAATCAAATGATACTCTCCATCACCAATAAACCTTGGTTTCTTTATCCATTTATTAAAAGACTGATTTGGAGTGCTTTGATCTACTTGATTGTCTTTACCTTTATTATTTTCTCTTCTATTTGGCTCAAAAGCTTTTTTCTTAGTAGATGGATTAGTAACAACATTTGGGGGTCTAGAAGTAGTTGATCTTTCCTTTTATTAGAGATTATATCCATTTTCCTCATTGTTAGTACATTCCTCATTTGATGACATATCTTCTTCAAAACTTGATAGAGAAGAAGTATCGCTAGATCTAATGCTAGATGATTTACTTGCATAATGAACACTAGATAACTCATTATCAAATTCAATATCAAGAAAGTTGGACACAATTAGGTCACTTTCATCCTCATCTTCTGCTAACTTAGTGTCTTGATGTTTATGCTTTCTATTTTTCCTTTCTTCCTTGATATTAACTTTTGCCAAAGCTTTTTCAAGATTCACTATTTTGTTAGACATATCTCTCATTAATTATCATTTTTTAGATCCTACTCTTTCATGTTCTTGCTCTATCTTAACATGAGATGGACCTGGTAAAGCTTTAAATTGAGCAAAATCTTGCATAGGAATCATAACTCTTTCTTCTCTTTTTTGAATTGCAATATTTTCTTCAGGATTCAAGTTCAACTGTTTTTCTAACTGTATAGCTTCACTAAAGTAGTCATTTAGTGTAGTTAAGTTTGGAGTTCTCCTTAACCAAATTGAAATGTTGGGGTTGACAGCCTTAAGGTAAGTTTCCTTAAGCATTTCTTCTGATGGCCTATATTGCCTTTGAAAGAGTCCACAAATTCGTTGAAACTTAATGTTGAAATCTCTAATTGACTCTTTAACTCCTTGCTTAGCTTGTATTAGCCCATAGTATAGTTTTTGTTGATCTAATTGAGTACCAAACTGGGCTAAGAAAAGATTCTTCATGTCATCCCAACTTGTAATACTATTACTTGGTAAGTTTGAATACCAAATCTGAGCCATATCCTTTAGATTTGATACAAACAACCTACAAGCTTGATCTTGATGTTGAATATTTGCATGAGCTAAAGCTAACTCAAACATGTCAATATATTCTTCAGCTAAATAAGCTTTTCCAGGAATGAAAGGATCAGACAAATATTTGTAAACTACCTTAGGAATATCATTGTAATTTTGAAATCCTAATGGTAAAACTCCTTGCCAAGGATTTTCCATCCTATTCCTTTGGATAGTTGAACTCTTATACTTTCTAGATCTTCTCTTACAAATTGATAAACCAAATATAATGGGTGATATTCTTGATCTTCTAGTTCTCACTCCACTACTTGTTCCCAATTCAAAATCTTTCTTTTGTTCTTCTTCTGATGAAGAATCAGTCTTAGAATCTAGAATATCTTTTGAAACTTTCAAATTTTCCAAACTATCAATTTTCTTGGTCATGAATTAAAAACATCTAGTTTCTTAAGCCTTTATAGTAACAAAGAATTTTTGATGTGATTATAAAGCTTATGAACCTAGAGGCTAAATTTTCAGCCCTCCTTCTAGCGCCAAAAGAACTGTTGGTGACCGTTTGGGACGCGACTGCCAATGAGTGTTCTCGAACAGGATTTAGATGCTTGTTGGTCTCTGGCAACACCAAGGCCCAGATACCTCCAAATAAAATCAATAGTTAATGTGAGTATGTGTGTGTGCTGTTGCGACATGCGGTTGTGAAAAATGAGACGATTACGTTGTGTGTAAACTATAAATGACTTCTCTTAAAGAGATTCAGCCAACTTTGCCAAGTACTGTGAGTTGTTGAGAGTTCCTATTTTGTTCAATTGCCTAGTCTATGTGGTCCTTATTATACCTACTTGTAACAAATAAAATTTTGCAAAAACATTTGAGCACAACTCCGCGAATCTACTTCTAATTTTCCCTAGAGAATTAGATAGTTTCACAAGAAAACTAGAAATAGAGCAAGATTCAATGGAAATAGATAGAAAAGAAAGTAGATTTGTGTAGACCTCAAATATTTAAACAAGGTAAAATGACACGAGTAAATACTTCGCAATAAAGCTATCCCAAATTCAATAACTACGAATTGTTCAAAATCCCAAGGCTCAAATAAGAAATTTCTTCAAGACAATCCTATTATGCTACCAAAAAATTGCTGCGTAAACTACCACGTACGAGACTCCATTTTGGCTAGATAATGGACGTCAACAATTGCATTCAATAGAACCTTCAAAAGACTTGACAATTTCTGATTGAAATACCATAGAGATTTACTTTAAAGATAAAATAAAGCTATTCTAGTCCCATCAAAATACCAAAGATTTTTTGAACCCTCTTGACTATTGAATCGTTCAACGGCATGACTACAAGCAGAGGCTCTCTCACAATGATCCCAATAGCAATTCTTATACGTTGCACAATAACCAAATTTACTACTAAAATGCTCTTAAGGCTTTCAAACACAAGCGCTTCTATGGCAAAATTTTAATAGAAATTTTTAATCATACAACAAGAACAATAAAGCAATCTAAAAATCCCAAAATTACTTGCCAAGGATGATACTATCTAAACCACTAGCTAAACAATTTAAACAAAATAAAAATAAAAAACATAACTCACAGGACTATGACAAAGAGGCTGAAATCTTTTCTTTAGCAAGCCATCTTACAAGCAACCTTTCACACTTTCTTCTTTACAAATACTCTTCCTAGGACCCAAAGTGTGTCTCCAAGTGAGAGCTCCAAGTGCTAGCTAGTAGTCTTCCAAAGTGTGTTGTATTGTTCCCCCTTGTGATAATATTTCTTCTTACCCTTGAAGCCTTTTTATAGGGTTCAAAAGGTAGTTACATTCAAAATATCTTTGCTAACTTCTCTCCCTAGTAACTTGCCCAACAAGTTAGGAGATTACTTGCCCAACAAGCTAGGAGATTACTTGCCCAACAAGTTAGGTAAGTTAAAAAAATTTTGGGTGGTTGTAACCATCGATAAGCTACAACTGACAAGTGTAGGATATTAGACAAATATTCAACAAGTTCTTCTTTTTTCTTTTTTCTCATAATACTTTTTCCTTAAGAATTCATAGGGGTATACAATATTTGCATCCAATGTTTACCTCTAGTTAAGTGACAAAGCCGTAGAAATGTTTCATATTTTTACAAGAAGAGACCTCCATGTCTAGTGAAGAAACTAGAACTTTACAAATGGATGTAGCAGAATGAAAATGGATTGGGGGAACAATCGATGAGTTTGTTTTTCCAAAACATGAAAATATGCCTTATCAAAAGTGAGAACCTTAAAAATATTTGTGGATGAGGTGCTTTGTTGTTTGGCCAGCTACCGATTTTTCTCAACAAGCTTCTACAACGCGCAGCCATGCCTCCGCTAAACTCGTCATGCAAGTTGCACCTCCCAAAAATACCGTAATAGTTGAAACTACTTCTGTGCACAGTTTGCTGGTATCTACCACATCTTCCTGTAAATCCTCAGTGATGGTTCATGGTTAAGTTCTTTCAGATTCATCGATAATGGTGGTATCACTAGGGCTTGATGAAGGCCATGAATTTTTGCTAATTTTTGGGTTGATGTTGCTATTGAGCATGTTGCTAGGCTACAACAAAGTGGTAGGACTTGTGTTGGCTGTTTGTAACAGCTTCTCGAATATCTAGGGAACCTTCAGCAACTGGAATACCTGCTTATATGTGGTTGCTGGAATTTACAGCAACTGCCTTCAATTGTCTACAATGTGAATACATGTACGATGGTTGAACCTATCCACACGCAGTCAGTCTTCAAACTTTTAGAGCTCAGTGTAGTTGGTTTTAACCATCTCAGAACCATTGCTGGGATTGAAGGGTGTCTCAAGTCTTTGGAAATAGTGATGATCCAAGGCTACGACCAGCTTATGTTTCTAGATAGCATTGTGGCTCTTTAGCCGCTTAGGCTTGATGGAATATGTTTGTTGCTCAACCAAGAATTTCTTAGAAGATATAACTGTAACGACGGAAAACGTCGGCAGCTGGAAAATACCGAACAAATTCCATGTGCATAGTTTTAACCACGGATCCATGCGAGGGCTATGCTGAAAAGAAAAATGAATCCGCGACACCCTGAACGGTCTTGTCGATCAGACAGGGACTTACTAATCAGTAAATCGATGAATATCTCATGAAATGATCTGATTCAAGGGATCGCAAAAACGAGGGGAAAACGACGTAGACGAATTGCAACGATGATAATGTTAAACACGATAAGAGGAGGCTGACATAAGAGAAACACGTAGTTTCAAGATCTACGCTTTGACTCGAAAAATGTATGTTTTGTATATCTCGTTACACTGGGGAGACCCCAATTACTGAGTGTAAAGCAAGTGCAAAACAACAAGAAAATTGTCCAAACAGAAGTCTGATCTACCTCGAGGGCTAAAGCCGGGATGCAAGAAAGGTCAAGCTCTGACGTCTACCGATCAACTATTTCTGACCAATAGAGTCTTCCTAGCAGAATGATTACTCTTGTCGCTGGTGCTCAAAGCGAACTGTGCTCCGTTTTTGCTGTAAGGTGATGCTGTCAGCAATTGCCAAAGTGCTGCTCTCTGTATCTCTGCTTAGAAGTGATAAGTGCTCCTGTGCTCAGAAAAATGCCTTTGCTTCTCTGATTCGCCAACCTCTGTATCTTTGTCAACTGGGGTATTTATAGGCTGCGACGTTCTGTGGAAAAGGCGCAACCGTGATGACGTGTGTCCTGCCTGTTTCGGGCACTGTTGGTTTGACCATTTTTGCATCAAACTTCATGACTATGCACAATACGCTCGTTCGCGTATTGTGCGTGTGAAGAAGAGATGCGTGTCGGGCCTGTCTCAACTATCCTTGAGTTATATTACGCGGATTCACGCTGTGTTGCGTGTATGAGCGTAACGTAACATGGAAACAATGGAGTTAAAGCTATTTTACGCTTGCTTACACGGCCGTGCGTAGTGAAGCATAAAAAATGTCTAGTTTGACGACACAATATGCTGCGATACGCTACGTTGCGTGGTGAGCGTATGACGAGCAATCGCACTTTCTTAGACTTTGCCTTTGATTGCTTTGGAGCTCATTACGCTGCCGTGCGTAACAGAGCATAAACCTGGCTTTGAACAAAAAGACATAGCAACATACACAAGGAGTTGCATATTACGCAGCTCAAGCTCCTCCCTATGCCAGAGCAACTATCCTTCTGATGCCAAACTATGTTTAGGCAAAATCACACTAAGCTCCATTACGCTACGTTGCATGATATAGCGTAAACAGAAAAAGCATAGAAAGATTAGGAATTTGCACAAGAAGTCGAGGACTCAATGCTGCGCGCCTCTTGGTGTTGCTCTGTCTTAATCCCCCTTCTGGAATTCTGACATGCGCCCTTGCCTGAATTGCGAATCTTTGCCTGAGGCTGACTCACAATTTTTCAAGGTGTTTCAATGGCCCCTCTTTGTTGACGGTTAGAGGGCTTACCCGAAAGACGTCGACAAAGAATACGAAACACCAGATTGGTAGAAGAAAGAACATCGTCCATCCATGGCTACTCAAGGATTGCCCCGTCAATATGGAAGAGCGAAGCTAGAGGGAATGGGAGATAGAATGGCATGGTGGGAAACAGGTTCGGGGAAGACATAACATAGGTCAGGATGGTAGGAGTATGGAATATGCTTACTGAACGCACAGAAACATACGCACATGTATGTCAACAGGAATGCTTTCAGATGAGCGTAGCGCGTCAGCCTGAGATCTCTCTGTCACTGATTATAGCAGGAATGCTTACAAAAGGAGCATGGCGCATCACTTCTACGTTATCTCTGCTAGTGTGAGTGCAGAAAATGGATACTTGCATATATAGCTTTTGCGTATGGGAAGTGAGTGGTGGGGACGAAGGAAATAAAAGCTAGGGGTAGGATTGTGAGAGGTATAGGCATGCAGATCTAAGTGGTCGGGCAAACCTGAGCAGCCATCTCAAGATGCTGTTATCCCTGACCGCTCAGGTGAATGCATCTTTGAGTGACATCTGCAAAGCAAGTAACCTACAACCATAGAAGAAAACAGAGGACACCATTGCTCAAGCAAACAGGAGGCGAGGTTGTCAAAAGGAGCGCTATTTGTTGTGAGATAGAGCGATTGGGCCGTGAAGAGGAAGCCGAAGCATGAGGCCAGAACCACCAATCTTGATGATTGGCGCAACATATCTTTGCCAAAAGGTACCAGACATAGTGCAGCTAACTGGTTGTACAGGGAACCAGCCAGATGAATTTGCAAAGCCGACGTCCGATAGCGATGATTGGTGGAGGTTCCCGAGGTCGTTGTTGACGAGGATTTCGTCGGGGCTCCGGCTGGCGAGACTAAACTCTCAGAGGTACCACCACTGCAATGGGCGCAGCGACGACATCTCCGAGGGATCAGTAAGATGCCTCTCAGCTTATCCGAGGAATCAATAGGATGGCAGTGGGGTGGCGACACTGGGACTGTCCCAGCATCCCACCCCGTTGGTTGTGCAGCTGTACAAAGATGATCACACTCGCTTGATTTACATGGAAGCAGTCTGTAAGTCCCAGTTTTGAGTCCTGGTAGACTGTCATTACTGGTTTTAAGTCTCAGCAGACCATGGTCCCAGTTTAAAGTCCGGGTGGACCGAGAAGTGCTAGTTTTATGTCGTAGCGGACGGTGGTATGTATGATTTATGGTCTCAGCAGACCGTGCTGTGGATGCCAGTTTCATATCATGACCCAAGGACAGAGCTGTGCTGATTTTATGTCTTAGCAGACGACCACTGACCTGTGTCAGTTTAGCGTCATGGCGGACGCATGCAAAAGATGCCATTTTTTCGTCTTGGCGGACCTGTACAACATTGCCAATTTTACGTCATAGCGGACGGTTACAACTTGCCAGTTTAGTGTCATAGCGGATGAACATTGCCAGTTTAGCGTCATGGCGGATGCGTGCAAGGGAGGCTAGTTTTACATCGTAGCGAAAGGTCAGTGCTAGTTTAACGTCATAGCGGACGTCCGGTGCCAGTTTTATGTCGTAGCGGATGATTGTTGCCATACCTGCTATTGACACCGTAGATGCTGTTAAATGTAATACCGCTTCAAATACACATGATTTACAGGATTGGATAATTCATTGTCGTTGACGTCTGCTAACTTGAATGCTCTGTTGCTGTACATGTCGACCACCAAGAAAGGGCCTTCCCAGTTTGCAGAGAATTTGCCTACTGGTTCACACACAGCTTTGAGAACTAGATCTCCTTTCTTGATTGGGCGCTGTTGAAGGTTGTGACGATGCTTCTGTCTCTATTTGTCTTGATACCTTTCAATTGTGTCAAGAGCCTATATTCCGCTTCTCTTCTATTGAATCTAGATCGGCGATTCGAGACTCGATGTGTTGAGCCTCATTTATAACCGTGGAGAGGACCATCCTCAGAGAAGGAATTTGCAACTCGAGAGGCAGCACGACTTCAGACCCATAAACCAGGCTATACGGCGTACTACCCGTAGCCGTCCTATACATAGTACGATACACCCATAGCACACAGAGGATTTGTTCGTGCCACCGCCTTTTGTTGCCGTCGAGCATTTTCTTGAGCAGATTGATGATCACTTTGTTCATTGCTTCAGCTTGACCATTCGATTGCGCATAATAAGGGGAGGAAAAATATTGTCTGATATGTAGGTTATCATAGAAGGATTTAGTTTCCCTGCTACTAAACTATGGCCCATTGTCGGTCACTATAGTCATCGAGAGACTAAATCTGGTTACTATATTATCCAGGATAAAATGGAAAATCTGTTGAGATGTGATCTTCCGTAGGGGAACAACCTCTACCCACTTTGTAAAATACTCAGTAGCAGTAATAATGATGCTATGACCTGCGAAATACTTTGGCGTGATGGGGCCTATAATGTCTAGTCCCCATCGTTGAAATGGCCATGTTATCTGCATTGTGTGTAATTCTGTGGGTGACACGTGTATGAGGTTAGCATGACGCTGATACATGTCACAATTTTTAACCTTTGTCAGGCAATCCTTTTCCATGCGCGGCCAGTAGTATCCTAAGCGACGGATTTTTGGGGCCATAGCCCGTGGTGCTACATGGCCACCGCACAGTCCCTCGTGAACTTCGCCGACTATGTGCTGCGCTTGGTCTTTGTCAACGCAAGTAAGCAACATGCCATCAAAGGAGCGTCTACAGAGAGTGTTATCTTCGATGATGACGTATTGCCTAGCCTGTTTGCGTAGCGCATCCTTCTGCGCGCATGTCAATTCAGATGGTAATTTACCCTATAAAAGGTAAGTTTTAATGTCATCGTACCATTCAGGTGTGGCTCCCTCGAGAAGAGAAGAGATTTGCACTGTCTGAATGATAGGACCTATGCAGTCTGTTATTAATGCAGGATAGGTGTTAAAAAGGTGTGCAGGCACATTCAAAGCCAGTGTTGCCAGTGCATCGGCCAGTGTGTTATCCATGCATGGCATGTGCTGGGCATTGATGGTCGCGAATCGTCTCAGAAGATCTTTAGCCGTATCGCAGTAGGGCTACAAATGTACATCCTTGCAGGCGTAGACTCCTGTGATCTGATTTATGACAAGCATCGAATCACCCCTAATCACCAGGTGTTGAACATCGAGTTCACTGGCAGTTAGTAATCCTCTGAGGAGCCTCTCGTACTCTGCCACATTGTTTATACAGGGGAAGGTCAAGCAATAAGGGTGTAGACGCACATCCTTAGGTGATAGCGTGATAATAGTGGCAGCACTGCCACCTCTAGCGATTGAAGCTCCGTTGAAATACAACGTTGCTTCGGGGCCTATCAAGACAGGGCTTAAACTATGTACATGCTCATCAGGGAACTCTAGTTCTATAGTTGCCTGATTGTCAATCGGTGAAGTTATTAACTGGTCAGCTATTGCTTGGCCTTTCATAGATGATTGGCCAATATAGTGCAGATCGAATTCTGCCGTGATAGCCTTCCAGCGAGCTATTCTACTACTCTCGTATAAGCTATGCGTAATGGCCCTAAGAATGTTATTTTTACAAATGATGTTGACCTGGCTACGGAAAAGATAATGCCTACATTTCTTAAGCGTAAAAACTAATGCTAGACAATTACGCTCGACGTCGTTGTACCTCGTTTCGTACGCACATAGAGCGTGACTCAAGTAGTAGATGAGCACTTCCGACCCATCATCCCTCCTTTGACAAAGTAACGCTGCTAACGCTACGTCCGAAGTTGCGAGGTAAATTTAAAATGGCAAATCCCTTTGTGGTGGGAAAACCATCGGTAAATGTTGCAGTTCTTGTTTTAAGTTGTCAAACGCACGCTGGCAATCGTCGGTTCACTCGAAATTAACCCCCTTTTTCAGCAAGTGTTGCATAGGGTGTAACTTGTCGGTTAACCTCAAAATGAACCGACGTATAAACTGTAAGCATCCCTGTAACCCGTGTAATTGCTTGAGGTCTGTAGGAGGTGTTAACCCGACAATGGCTTTGACCTTATCGGGGTCAACTCGTATGCCGATTTCCGACACCACAAACCCCAGCATGCGTCCAATTTTGACTCCGAATACATACTTCTTTGGGTTAAGCTAGAGCTCATATTTGGAGCATCTTTTAAGGACTAACTGCAGGTCCCCTGAATGATCCTCAAACTTCAAAGACTTAACAGCTATGTCGTCTACGTAATCATTCAACCTTCCTAGGAGGTAATCACTAAAGATGTAAGTCATGGCTCGCTGATACGTGGCTCCGGCATTCTTCAGACCGAAAGGCATCATAGTGTAGCAGAAGGTGCCCCAGGGCATCATGAATGTCATGGTCAATTGATGTTCTGGGTTAATGCGAATCTGGTTATAGCCTAAAAAGCCATCCATGAAGGACAGAAGCGCATGCCTGGCTGTTGTATCGACTAGCTGGTCGATACTTGACAACGGGAAGTTGTCTTTGATTGTGGGCTTATTCAAATCCCGGAAGTCTATGCAGATGCATATGCTTCCAGTCTTCTTTGGGACGACCACAATGTTAAACACCCAATCCGAGTAATCGACTGCGCGGATGAAACTAGCCTGATACAGTTTAGTGATTTCATCACGCACGGCTAGTGCAATCTCTGGCTTGATTTTGCGTGCCTTTTGCCTAACTGCTTTAATTTGTGGGTCGAGGCTGATATTATGCTAGATTAACCTGGGATCTAGTCCAGGCATATCCTCATATGACCATGAAAAGACAGTAATGTTGTCTTGCAGGACCTGTTTTATGGCATCGTGCATTTTTTGGTCTAACAAGGAACTAACTTTAAGCGTTTTAGCATCACCGTTATGCGTAACAATAGAAACCTCACTAAGGGGGTCTTTGGTTATGTCCCCAGCCTCTAGGTCTAGCGTGTGCGTCGACTGTTCTGGCCATTCTGGGGATGTCTCCGATGCAGCTATGGTTATGCCTTCTAAAGGGGGGTTAACGTCTACTAGCGCATAGTCAAACTGCCTAATTTCCTTCCCGTATGGGCCCGTCAAAGTTAGGGGTGCTGAAACTGTTGCGTCCATTTGCCGTCTGTCCTGCAAAACCGCCAAGTGCGTAAATGATTAGGAGACAAGTGACGTGATGTCACCGAATGTGGAAGGCTAACTGAATTTTGAATATTTTAGACAAGCTGTAATCAATGCAACCTGATTACGAGGTGATAAGATGTGATAGTTTAACGTCATTTCGGATAGTAGCGCGTGTGACATCGACCACATTAATATCCTGATTTTCAGGTTCCGTTTCAGGAAAGTCCCGCTGAAATCGGATATCAAGTCGGTGATCCTCGCATATAAGTAAGTGGTTTTTTGATGAGGGCAGGGTCTTTGTGAATTCAAAGTCATAACTATTTCTGATCGAGAGAAGGGAGAGCAGAAGATCAGAGCGTGTGATTTTTGTGAAGATTTGCAAGTATTAAACTGTGAAAATTTCTGAAGCTGCTACCAGGGCACCAAAAGTCAAGAGGAAGAACGCAAAACTGGCCAAAATCGATGAAGTACAAGAAAACCTGAATCGCGTTTCGTAGGTGCTGGTCGATGTTCGTGACCCTACGCCCTTGAACTGGTAGGTCGTTCTTCGTGTGCTTATGTTTGTTTTTAATATTTATGTTTCGTGGTGTCGTTTCCGTGAATGTGAATTTCAAAATTGTGGACCTCAGGTTAATGCGAGTGTTTGATGAGGTTGCATCTACCGCCATTGTCAGGGACGAACCTTGCGTTATTACAAGGGTTTGGGTGATTTCAGCCTGGATAACTAGGTGTAATTTATAATTTTTCTGTATTAGTCGTGAAAATGTAAATGTGGGTGTTGACGTATGTATTGGGTTTTCTATACAACGTTGCGCTAAAGACCATTCTGGTTGTGTTGGACATTGTTGGGGTTCTGTGTTGTATAAACCCCATCGTCCCCAATGTCCCTCCCCAGCACACGCGGTTGCAAGGGAAGGCAATATGGTTTTGACAGGGTGCGCTGGAGTTTCTGCAGTTCTTGCTGCGCAACTTCAGCGTCATCGTGTGGTCTGATTTGTCTGATGACATCGTCGGTGCCCTGTTAGAGCACCTGCTGGCAGGTTCTGCGCAAGGGATTCTGGCCTTCTTGACAAACGGGGCCATCGATACGGGCCGCCCCGAGGACTGAGAACTTAGCACCCGGGGCTTGTGGAGCTTAAACTGGATTTGGGAAATGGCTCGATTTAGCTGTTATCACGCATATAACACATTGTTCATGGCTCGCCATGTCTCGACCTATTTCCAGAACCCACAAGGCACGGTGTACTACGTAGGTGGGTAAGCGAATTTTATTAACTGTCTATTTTCTGTTTTGTTTTATGTCTGTTATCGATGTGCAATGTAAGAGAAGCCTATGTGCAAAATGTAAAATAAGCTTATGTTGTATGGTACAAGTTCTTTATTCAGGACAACAGGTTAGTTGGAGATGGGGATGTGTTGTCATGGGCCGAAACGGCGATAATGGCGTTTACTGCAACTAGCAACGTGCGCGCTGGTGTTATAGAGCAGATTGGCTTTGACATGCATGAGTACCCCACCTGTTACGCTAGGGCTTTTGAGAATTTCCAACGACTTAGGTGGTTGCACGATGACTGGACCTTGGATCCGCCCCTTACCATCGAAGACGTGCAGAGGGAACTCCCGCCATTTCCTTTGCCATTTTGGCCCTGGTAAAGCTGTTGTATAGTTGGTTATTACGTAATGTAATTGTAAATTATAGACATTGCGTAATAGATCTTTGGTTAATTTGTGCTTCACGTTGTGCAGTTAGGGAATCTCGGGAGATTACCCTTACGATTTCCAGCCGCGAGGCAAACGCTGTCCTCTTCCGCTACGGCGACATTAAATATGCACAGCGCTGGCTCGGCCACTTGGTGGCCCCAGTCACGGTGACCTCCAAGATCCGAGCAGCAGGGCTAATGCACCTATTTTTGGCTGCGACTCCTGATGTCCCTGCCAGTGAAATGCTAACCCTGGTCAACTCCTTCAACGAAAAGGCCAAGTGTTTCTGGACGCACGTACATAACGTGCATGTAAGCTTTAACATCGACGCTTAGCTCTTCGCGGACCTCTTTGGTGTCCCCTCAGACGGCCCTCCCATAAGTGAGAAGGTGAAGAGGAGCGAAGCCTTCTAGAGTTTGCTGAATGAGTGGGTAAGGGTCCCGAAGGAGACTAAAGGGTTTCCCTATGAAAGATTCGAGATGGGCGTTGCCAAGACACTTTATCCCATTTTTCGGGCCCAGACCTTCCCCAAAACTCTCTCGCAAGGGAAGTTCTTTTCTGTAGAATAGACCCGTATTATGCGAGAGGTTCTGGAGGAGGGGACCTAGTTCAATTGGGAAAGCTATTTTGCCAAGGGACTGCATAATGAGATGCTCAAGCTTCGCAAGAAGCTTGAATCCCATTTCAACGTGCATTACGCGTTCTTCATAGCTTGCCTCAGGCAGTTTGCTGAGTTACTAGTCATCCAAAGGAATGGGGTCTGGGTACAACAAGACCGAGACCAGCTGTCCAGACCTTGGATTGCCCACATCCTCAGCACTACCCGTGGGTAGGATCCGCAGGAAGGGATCGGGGAGTCGTTGTGTATAACGACCAAGGCTCTGGCGGCACCCCAAGTGCGAGGTCTCGACAGCGTAGGCGGGATAATGCCTACTTACACCAGCGACGCCTCACGAGGGAAATGCGTGGCGGAAGAAATTGTAGAACCTGTGGCTCAACGTAAGAGGCTCTGTATAGCCGAGGCCCCTAAGGGTGACGCAGGCCGAACTGTGACGGTCAAAGTTCAGCGGAGTAAGCCTCCGCCTGGTAAGCGTGAAAGAATTATATTACACAATGTTTGTTTAGATATTTTACGCAATGATATACTAAGGTGCTGTGATATGACCAGTAAACATTTTAGAGGAACTGACCCCTGCGACAGGGGCAGTAGTAGTACGTCATGGAGAGGGGGCCTCGATTTTGGAATAAGAGGTCCCAGCTGGTAGCGTGAGCCGTGTGCAGGCTCTGGTGCGTGAGGAGGCCCCGGCTACTAGCGGGAGCCATGCACAGGACCGGGTACATGAAGAGGCCCTGGCTACTAGAACCAGGGACCCACAGGCTCAAGTGCGTGAAGAGGGAAAGGGGACGGAAGATGTTGGCGAAGTTTCCATTGTCACCGGTAGAGGTAATGAATGTGTTAGCGAGTTTGCGGGATTCTGTAAATAGATGAAGTATCTGACGGAATTACGCTACAGGAGAAGAGGGCGCATCGATGTTTGTTGCTGTGAGCAGAGCGTGGAGAGACTTCCATGACAAATTTTCCTTCATGGAAGGCGTTGTCAGTGACATGATCGAGCGCTTGGAGCACATCAAACCTAGAGCTCGTACGTTATGGTCATAATAAGTCTGTGGTATTACTTAGCGGTAATGTATCATCAACGTTTGATGGTTGTTTCTGTTAGGAGCTTGCCTTCGATGGGATCCCACGGAGCCCATTGATCTAGACACAGTGGAGACACCATCTAATGAAGCAGCCGTTCCATGTCACATTTATGAGGAACTGCGTAAATGTGCATTACGCTTGACACGCTCCTTGTGGGAAAGTAGGGGCATAAATGAAAATCTACGGAAAAGGTTGCAGAAGTCAGAACAGAGGGTTGAGTCTCTGACCAAAGAGGTCGGAGACTTAAAATTATGGTGCGAATTCCTACAGGCGTGAGTGTTAGGGGATGAAGACTGGCATACCGCTGTTATTGATTACTCTCGGTATTGGACAGCCATTAAGAACAATGTGCAGACCAGTCGGGCGTTAGTCGAACAATGAATGCAGATAGAACTCCTAGCCCAGAAAAGCCGGGACTAGAGGGATTATTGTGCAAGTGTACAAGAATGGGGGTAGAAGGAGAAGGACCAAAAGCATTTGTACAAGTGGGAGAGTATTGCTTATAGGAAA
Source organism: Gnetum montanum (assembly GCA_015680685.1). NCBI lineage: Eukaryota > Viridiplantae > Streptophyta > Gnetopsida > Gnetales > Gnetaceae > Gnetum > Gnetum montanum. Next base: position 287,257 of record MNCI01016622.1, on the reverse strand, counting down.
CTTTATCGCGATCTTGCCGTCAGGGCCCGGTCCTTGGAAGTCTTCCAGGACGTCATCAGAGCTTCCGATGCCTTCAAGAAGTTCGAGGAGCAGGTGACTGTAAGTGCGTCCCCCGAAAGGGCGATGACTCTCCCTGGGGGTCAGACCACAATCCCCACTTTCTTCTCTGACCCACCCCGCTGGAGCAGCGTGGAGAAAGGAAAAGTGAAGGCCGGGGCTGCCTTGGGAGAGGATGTATGACCAGATCTGATGGAGGAAGAAATTATGAAGCACCTGTGGGCTGGCCTGAACAAGCTTCCCTTTGCTGCGGAAGCAGGGCCGTCACAAGTAAGTTTACGCGCAACTTGGTTTGCATTTTCTAATGATGAGGTTAAGTCTAGTGTAGCTAATGTGCTTACTGTATTTAGGTACCAGCAGAGGATAGGGAAGACAAACAAGCTGAGGAGTTAGAAGAGGGAGCGGCGGAAGCAGAAGAAGAAGCAGAGGAAGAGGCAGAAGAAGGGACAGAAGAATGCAACGATGAGGAGCATCGTTCCGTGGAGCTGGCACCGAAACGAGGACCTCGCAAAGAGAACATTCTTCGTAAAAGAATCGTTCCTAGAAACGACGGCCCGTTGGAGGACAATCCATTAGTGTTGGATTCGGACTTAAGAGATACCGGTGATAGTGGCAGTAGGGGAAATGCGTAATTATAATTTACGCATAGTTTTATTAATGTTGAGTGCAATATCATTTTACGAGTGACTGAAAAGAGGTGTTATTAAACCTAGTAGATGCGTTAAATGTCAGTTACACATTTTTTTATTCTTTTTTTGCGTTTTGCCAGTAGAGTGCGAGCGTAATTGTTGAAAACTTCACCTAAGTGATAATGATAGAGCGTAATTCCTATTTTAAGGCCATTGCGGGCCGTTACATGACTCTGCGTAACCTAGCGAATAGTTTAAGGCCATTGCGGGCCAGAACTAGTTTAAGGCCGTTGCGGGCCAACTGCGTAATACAACAAGCATAAATGATAACGTTGTACAAATCTATGTTACTAGTGTAAGGCCGTCGCAGGCCATGGTGCAATACAGGAAGCGTAAATGATACGGTATAGTATTTTGCGTAATTGTGCTAAAGTGATCAAGAAACGTGAATACCATGCGTATGAAAGAGACAACAGTGTGAAGATAAATGAAAAGCGTAAGAACCGAAAATGCAAGTAACGTGACAATGCATGAAATGAAACTGCTAAGTAATAAGCATGACAACCCGTTAAGAAAAAGGTAATGTACGCAAAGACCATCGTTCAACCATCGATACGCAATTGTCTTTTGATGGCTTTTACTTTGAGCGTCGCGTAAGGGTGAGGAGACTTATGATTTGACTCCTCTACGCTGCCATCCGGGAATGGCAGGTTGGCCCAATCTAGAACGTCATCATTGCTGTCAACTTGTTGAGGGGTTTGGAGACAGGTTTGATCATCAGTTGTTTCTATCTCTGAACCCCATTCTTCTTCAATGTTATTGACAGTCCTGGGGATGATTTCTTCACCGCGTATCACGACCTCCCCTCTAGCATAGGGCAGGTGTATCTCTTGGTGTATCGGTGACAAAACTTCCCTTAGCTGGGCTAACCACAACCTCCCCAAGATCAGGTTGAACCCTGGCATCTCCTCGATGACTAAGAAAGTGGCCTCTATTGGGAATTAATCCCCTGCCACAAACTCAATACGCACCGTCCCCTTGACCTAAACCCGTTCCCCATTGAACGATTTTACGCAGGCCATCATTGTGGGCATGATCTGGTCGACCAAACCCAACCTATCCATGATGGAATAGGGAATGACGTTGGTAGCCGCGCCATCATCTACATGCACTCTCCGGATCTAGTATTGACCGACCCGGATAGTGATAAACATAGGTTCAGTGGTTACTTGACATTTCTCAGGATCGTCTTTGATAGACCCGTCATGGAAGGTCAATGAGGAAGGCGTAGGTTGCTTCACTTCGGAAGGAAACATGACAGCATGTATCGCTTCGTCCTCCACTGGCAAGCTTTCATCCACTGATATGGATGTCAGCATGTGAACCATAGCCTCATGGTGTTCTCGCGATGTCATAAGCAGGTTGTAAAGGCTCAGCGTTGTGTTTTTTTGTTTGAGAGCTTGTTTAACTTGCGTGAATGCGTCGAGGAGGTCCTTCTCTCGGCTAGGTTGTTTTTGCCCTTTGTCCTCTTCCATTCGGCCCAGGAGACGGATTTCCCGAGGTGGAGTGGTGTCAGTCGAGGGGTTGTCTTTCTTCTTGCCAAAAGAAGGTGGTTGCATTTCTGCACCTTTATGCTGCCCCTGAGGTACAGGTGAAAGCACAGAGGCCAGGGGCCTAGGCTTAGGGAAGTCGAGCGTAGAATGGTCTTTCGTTGCGTTTGTGTCCTTTCCCTTTTGTTTGGGAGGTGAGGGTTGACACTTTTGGTTGGAGGTCTGCCCCTGTGTGAGAGGAGCAGCCTGTGGTTTTGGCACCTTGATAATGAAGGGCGCCCTGGGCGTGGGCGCGGACAAGGCTGCGGCTTCGGTATTGCTATATGACTGAGAGTGTATCCGAGAAGGTGCCCGTATGATGAAGGGCGGCCTCGAGACCCCACTAGCTATCGATGGAATGGTTGGCCCCCTTTGTGAGTTGGCAGGGACACGCAAAACAAATGGTTGTTTCAGTGGTTCCCTCCTCTCACTGTCCGTACTTACCACAGTGATTGTATAAGGATCATTGTTTGCGTTCAACGGGTCCTTATACACATGCAACGTTTGGTTTTCGGGATGCATCGGGTTGCTGCTGTCTAACTTGAGTGAACCGTCGTCCAGCATACGTTGAATGTCATCTTTCAACACCCAACAGTAATCCGTATCATGACCACACAGCTGGTGGTAGTCACAGAAACAGTCCAGCCTGAAAGATCTTGGAACTAGTGGTTTGTTAGGTAAGGCTAGCGAAGGGTTCTTCAGCAGTTCACAATGACGTCTGTGACGCTTCAGAGCCTCCTCGGACACCTTCTTAGGTTGAATGTGCCCTATCCCTAATAGTTGTTTTAGCAGTTCAGAATGCTTTACAGGTAGTGCCGTGTACTTTGAGTGATCCTTACGCTCAAAGTTTGGCTTAGGCTTGGGGGCCTTTTCAGGGGTGGTTATGTCTTGGCTGGTGCCGACACTAGCCGTGGTTTCAGGAGGCGCGGTGGGTGCCTTCTGGTTCTTAGTTTTCGTACTCTCAGTCATTGTAGCTACTGTCATTGTCGCTGCTTTGCCCTTGTCTTTGCCCTTGTTATGTGCGTTCCTATAGGCGACATACGCCGGGTCTTTGTTGGCCTCCACAACATCTTGGATGCTTCTGGTTTGAGCGAAGGCCTTGTGTAGAGAGTCGGGGGAAAGATAATACAGTTTTTACTTAATAAAGTCATTGACCGCCCCCTTGAATATAGCAAGTAGATGTGAATCCGCGATCGGCTTGCCGATCTCATTCAAGGTTANGTTATATCTAAAGCGGGTCACAAATTGAGTTAGCAGCTCTTCCAAGGTTGAGATGGAAGAGCGTGGGAGGGCTCGGTACCAATCCAAAGCTTTCCCTATTAGGGACATTGCAAAGACTCGGATGATGGTGTGTGGCCATTGTTACAATAACAAGGACTCAGACCTGAATGTGACCAAGTGAGCATTGGGATCCCCCTCCTCATTGTACTTGGTAAAATGAGGCAGAGACATCCCTGGCGGTAACGACAACAGAGGGACCGCTGGGTTAATCAGATCGTCCTGGTAAAAGTCTATGATTTGAAGAGTATCGGAACCAGCGGCTTTGAGGCGTCGAACCTCCTTGGTGAGGGTCTGTATAAGCTGGAAGGCTTGGTCCAGACCCGTTGATGGAGGTGTCTACGCAGAAGGCATAGGAGGTTGGACCGGGAGGGCGGCGCGTGGGAACGGAAACGACTGGAGAGGTTGACTAGCTGCTTGTGGGGCGGGGATCCCTGCAGGCGGAGGGACCTATGAAGACCACCACCCACTGGTTTGCGAAGAGGGATTAGCCACCGCTTGTTACGTAAGATAGGGGTAGATGTATTGCGGGACCACGTGTGGAGCTCGCGTTGCAGGTGCAACGGAGGGTTGCACACCATACAGCGCAGGCTGATTTTGTTGCACCATAGGGTTGGGCCACTGACTTGCAGGAGGCTGTTGGATGTATGTTTATGGCTGAACAGCCGCAGTGATCTGTTGAGTTGGAGGGGGCGGAGGTGGTAAAATCTTGGAGATGAAATGGGGCGCGGTGGTCGCGGGGACCACCGCCGGAATGCGGAGAACCCGGGGTGATGAAGCCGCCCCCATGTTATTATGCGGCATTTGTGCTTGTGGCCTAGACGGTTGCGTGGTGGCCTGCAGCATGGCAGGGAAATGCATCTGTGCAGTCATGGATGGGTCAAGAGGAGCGGCCTCCCCGGTGAAAGGAAACAAGGAATTTATGTACGTTTGGAGGCTCAGAGTACGGAACGAATGTTCTGACTGGGCTACCAATTCATCCTCTTCCTCTTCCCCATGCTGGGGCTCCACCACAACTTGTGCCACCTGGTCCTTAGCCATGACCAACTGTGTAATGAGTTCATGTTGATGTTCGGTCAAGGGAATGATGTCGTAAGCTGTTGGCTTGAAATCATGGCCCCCTCGGTGAACCACCTCAAAGTTTCATTTTGCTTCGACTTTGGCTCGGCTAAGAGCCAGTTTCACCTGGATCTTAACACATATAAAGTTGTATTCTTCAGGGGTTATGACTGTGAAAATGGGCTCTTTTCCCTGAAGTCTCAATGATCGGCGCAATGGCCCTTGAGATCTTGTTGCGCCAGGAGCTGGTCTGGCGACTGTGATAGGGTTCACAGATGTGGCACCCAAATCGGCAGGGACCATGGTGGTTGTGGTTGTGTAAAAGAAATCCATTGATTAATGAGATTGACGGTGACTGGTAATCGGATCTAAGAAATGGGTGGCAATAAGATCACAAATAGGCTTTCTACCTTGTAGGATTTCAAAGAAATCGTCCTTGTGACCGATCTATACCACGCGATTGGCCGTAAACTTCCCTAGAGGTATTACGTCTACGGTTTAGGGTATGGATTGCTAACAGGGCTACCTGAAATATTCGGATCGGAACCTAAGAGGCCCTCCTTCTAGCGCTAGAAAACTATAACGACGGAAAATGTCGGCAGCTAGAAAATACCGAACAAATTCCGTGTGCATAGTTTTAACCACGGATCCGTGTGAGGGCTATGCTGAAAAAAAAAATGAATCCGCGGCATCCTGAACGGTCTTGTCGATCAGACAGGGACTTACTAATTAGTAAATCGATGAATATCTCATGAAATGATCTGATTCGAGGGATCGCAAAAATGAGGGGAAAACGATGTAGACGAATTGCAATGATGATAATGTTAAACACGATAAGAGGAGGCTGTCATAAGAGAAACACGTAGTTTCAAGATCTACGCTTTGAATCGAAAAATGTATGTTTTGTATATCTCGTTACACTGGGGAGACCCCAATTACTGAGTGTAAAGCAAGCGCAAAACAACAAGAAAAATGTCCAAACAGAAGTCTGATCTACCTCAAGGGCTAAAGCTGGGATGCAAGGAAGGTCAAGCTCTGACATCTACCGATCAACTATTTCTGACCAATAGAGTCTTCCCAGTAGAACGATTACTCCTGTCGCCGATGCTCAAAGCAAACTGTGCTCTGTTTCTGCCGTAAGGTGATGCTATCAACAATTTCCAAAGCGCTGCTCTCTGTATCTCTGCTTAGAAGTGATAAGTGCTCCCGTGCTCAGAAAAATGCCTTTGCTTCTCTGATTCGCCAACCTCTGTATCTTTGTCAACTGGGGTATTTATAGGCTGTGACGTTCTCTGAAAAAGGCGCAACCCTGATGATGTGTGTCCCGCATGTTTCGGGCACTGTTGGTTTGACCATTTTTGCTTCAAACTTCATGACTACGCACAATACGCTCATTCGCGTATTGTGTGTGTGAAGAAGAGATGCGCGTCGGGCCTGTCTCAACTGTCCTTGAGTTATATTTTGCGCATTCACGCTGTGTTGCGTGTATGAGTGTAACGTAACATGGAAACAATGGAGTTAAAGCTATTTTACGCTTTCTTACGCGGCCGTGTGTAGTGAAGCGTAAACAATGTCTAGTTTGGCGACTCAATACGCTGCGATACGCTACGTTGCGTGGTGAGCGTATGACGAGCAATCGCACTTTCTTACACTTTGCCTTTGATTGCTTTGGAGCTCATTACGCTGCCGTGCATAACAGAGCGTAAACTTGGCTTTGAACAAAAAGACTTAGCAACATACACAAGGATTCGCATATTATGCAGCTCAAGCTCCTCCCTATGCCGGAGCAACTATCCTTCTGATGCCGGACTATGTTTAGGAAAAATCACGCTAAGCTCCATTACGCTACGTTGCATGATATAGCGTAAACAGAAAAAGCATGGAAAGATTAGGAATTTGCACAAGAAGTCGAGGACTCGATGTTGCGCGCCTCTTGGTGTTACTCTGTCTTAATCCCCCTTCTGGAATTCTGACATGCGCCCTTGCCTGAATTACGAATCTTTGCCTGAGGCCGACTCACAATTTTTCACGGTGTTTCAATAACTATGATGATTTTGCGGTAACTCTATTTTAGATCAGTTTGTATTCGTTTACGTAATATGGTTGCCTATGGATGATTTGTTCTCTCATCTTATGCCTCATGTTATCTTTGAATGCAGAAATTAACAGGTTTGATGGAAAAGCTCCCATCCCAAATTAATTTAAATACAAAGTGAGCCCCTTTTTTCTGCCAAAGAATTACCACTGTGTAGGAATGTTTCCAGTAAGCTCATTTAAACTCAAATCAAGAAACACCATACTCTTACACTTGCTCAACTCCTCACTAATTGAACCAGAAATGAAACTTTGCATAAAACTGACCATTTGAAGAATTAATATTAGGGAGAATAGATGCAGCCCATCTCATCTAATCTTTTTTAATGAGTGACAGGAATCAATACCTTTTCAACCTACATCTTGCCATTTCAATAGTTCTAATGAAATATTTTGAAGGTTTCAATCATCTCATATCTCTGTTCCATGAAATGGCCAAAATGTGCCAACACTAACATGCATGGAAGCAACTGAGTGAATAAATTGCAATTTTATTGAAAGCATAGATGCATTAGAGCAAGTCCATTGCCAACTTTCAAGCCTTAACCTTGAAAAAATCAACTGGGAGAAGTTGGAAATTTCTAAAAAATTGAAAAAAGAGCCCTTAGAACTGAAACCATTGCCCACTAGTCTGGAATATATGGCCCTCGAAAATGGAAAATCGATAATCATCAATGCAAGACTTGCTTCCAAACGAAAAGGAAGACTGCTGGAAGTAATAAACAAGTGGTCAAAAGCCTTTACTTGGTCATATCCTGAATTAACTGGAATAGAGCCTAAGATATGCTAGCATAGGATTTACACTGACCCCTCCATGAAACCTTGAAAACAAATGTAGAGGCGATTGAACCCAAAATTGAGGCAAGTAGTAAAAGAAGAAATAGAACAACTTCTTAAGGCTGGGTTCATATATCCCATTGCTGATAGCAAATGGGTTAGCCCTATAGTGATTGTGCCTAAAAAGGGAGGGAAATAAAGGGTGTGCATAAATTTTAGGCTGCTGAACATGGCAACATTTAAGGATCACTTTCGTTGGCATTTGTTGACCAAGTCTTAGACACCATAGCCAGGCATTGCTATTATAGTTTTCTGGATGGCTATAGTGGATACAGCCAAATATGGATAGCCCCAGAAGACCAAGCTAAGACAATGTTCACTAGTCCTTAGGGAATGTTTGCATATAAATAAATGTTTTTTAGCTTGTGCAATTCCCTTGCCATATTTCAATGCCTGGTTCTAAGCATATTCCAACAGTAGATAGGGAATGGGATGGAAGTCTTTATGGATGACTTCTCCACCTATGGAACAAGTTTTGATTAAGCCTTGGACCAATTAGAGCAAGTGCTAAAAAGATGCATAGAAACTAATTTAAGGCTCAACTAGCAGAAAAGCCATTTAATGATCCAAGAGGGTGTAATACTTGGGCATAAGGTTTCACATGCAGGAATAGAGGTAGACCTAGATAAAATTTGGGTGATCCAAGGAATCACCTAGCAACTGGAAACTATCAAAGACATTTGGTCATTCCTTGGACACACTGGCTACTATAGGAGATTTATTAAGAACTTCTCCAAGGTTGCCAAACCATTGGTAAATCTAACAAACAAGGGCATACCATTTGAGTGGACTAGGGAATCTAAACGAGCATTCCAAACTCTGAAACAAAAGCTTGTAGAAACTCCCATTCTACAAGCTCCTAACAAGTCCAGACCATTCCACATAATAACTGACGCATCCAATTATGCTTTAGAAGCCATAATTACACAGTTAGATGACCAAAAACATCCTTACTACATCCATTGTGCAAGTAGGAGTATCACCAGTCCACAACTTAACTACACAACTACAGAGAAAGAGTTAATGGCTGTAGTGTTTGCACTAGATAAGTTTAGGCACTATGTGTTAGGTTACAAAGTTTCAATCCACATGGATCATAGTGCAATCCAGTTCCTCATGAACAAGCCAATGGTTAGCCCTCGTATTATGCGATGGTTGGTAATCCTATAGGAGTTTGATCTAACGATGATCGATCGAAAAGACACGGAGAACATAGTTGCAAATCATTTATCTCAGTTGCATTGGGATAGAAAAGAGGATGAATATGTAATGTTTGATCATTTTCTTGATGAAGCCCTCTTTGTCGATGTAGTGAATAACTAACCCACGGAGAAGAACTGGTATAGTAGCATTCTCACCTATATCCTTACGCAACAAACACCATAGGAGCTGGATTTTAGGAAGAAACAACAGTTTCTTCATAGAGCCAAGTACTTCATGGAGATCAAAAGACAACTTTACAAAGTGTATCCTACTGGCCTGGTTTGATGGTGCATGCTCAAGGTAGACCAACTGAGAGTTCTTCAAGACCCTAATGAGGGCCCTTGTGGGGGTCACTATGCGGAGAGATGAAAAACTATTAAGATCTTGCTTGTAAGATATTACTGGCCAACATTATTTCAAGATGCTCATAAATTTGTTTGATCTTGTGAGCATTGCCAACATGATGGGGGAATGATTGCTAGAATGGAGGGTCCACAACAATGGATTCAACCTTTAGAACCCTTCAACATTTGGGGAATAGAATTTATGGGGCCCATTACACCAATGTCCAATGGAAAAGTTTACATTGTAGTTTCCATAGACTATCTAATGAAATGGGTTGAAGTAGCTACTGTTACAGACTACACATCATCTACAGCTGCATCATTTTTGCAACAAAAAATTGTAAATAGGTTTGGTTTGCCATGTGCACTTATCTCAGATAATGGAACACACTTCACAGGTGAAACTTTTCAAAAGCTAATGCAATGGTTAAGGGTTGAACATAAATTGACTACACCTTATCACCCCCAAGCTAATGGACAAGCTGAGGTTACCAACAGGGAGATTACTAAAATATTAACTAGGACAATTAGCAAGTATAGGTGAGATTAGATCATTAAACTGAATGATGGTCTTTGGGCATACCGCTCCACCTGGAAACTCCCTATAGGGTACTCCCCCTATGAGTTAGTGTATAGAAAGCTTCCAACACTTTCGATTAAAACCAAGCTTCGTACACTATCCATGGCTTGTGACCTCCACCTTGATCTTGATCTAGCACAAAAACAAAGGTTGGAAACTTTAAATGTGCTAGACGAAAATAGATTAGCTACCATGTCATAAAATGAGTTGCACAAGACATATAATAAGCAATGTCATGACTTGAAGATTTGAAAGGTTAAATATCAACCAGGAGATAAGGTTCCCTATTAGAATCCCACACATGTGCCACAACGCATAAAATTTCAAAGACTATGAAAAGGACCTGACATTATTCATACAACCTTTTCTTTAGGGGCCATTACCATATACAAACTTGAGAGCCTTGATAAGAGATTATTAGTGAATGTTTAATAGACCAAACCTTTCCATGAATTTAGAACGACCAGTGAACATAATACCTCTAAGAAGGGATGACCCTACTCATTATTTCAAATCTCCTCCTTCCAACTCAGTCATGGGGGTGACGGTAACCTTTGCTGATCATTTGAGGCCCTCAGTTCTTGTTTTTAAGTTTTTATTTTACACATTTTTGTTTTACAAATTTCTTTAACTTTTCTTATTTTTGTTTTGCAACATCATTGATACTTTTTAATTTCTTTGTATGATTGTTTATTTTGTTTATTTTTCTTCTTGTTTTGTCTTTGTTTGTTGGTTTTGTTTTGTTAGATTCGTCACCTAATAACTGCTCCTGATGGTGGTATGAACTATATTCTATTGATTGCTAATGTTTCTTTTTTACCTTTGAGTTATAATGTTGATACTAAGGTATGGTTCTTTTGATATAATAGGCAATGAGTTCATGTCATCCATGCATCCATGAATTTCTATGGTCTCTCTTGGCTTGGAACTGTATAGTCCCTTTCTTTAATAATAAAACTATTACCAAATTGGTGACTGGGAATTTCTCAAACTAAGGAAGGACTAAAGGACTGAAAAGGATATGACTTTAAGGGGATTTGATGCATTTGTGCTGGCCATTCTTTTGATTGCTTGGATGTTTTCTTCTTGAGTTTTCCTTACCATTCTTACATTTCTCCATTATTAGTAAGTTGAGCTAATAAAAATAAGTCTTTGCATGGTGTGGTTCTCATGAAAACAAAATAGTGAGAATTCAAACCACATCCCTTAGACAAAATAATCATTTGGGCTATAAGCACTAGTTATGGAACTAAACAAACATGTTTCCTCTAACTAAGGCCCTTTCTCACTTCCTACTTTTCCCTTTCTCATTTCCTCAGAATGGTGGTGACTCTTTGGTAGAAGCATTCTTGTTACTTTAAGTGGATGGATTGGCCAAGTGTACTAATGTGAAGTCACTGGATGTAGATTGTTTGAGGCTGGATTTGGAATGAGATCTACTCATTCACATTAACCATACATACACAAGGGGCTGTACACCACCTTGTTCTTGAGACTCCATTCCATTCTCTTCTCCTCATCATTCTTTCTCCATTTTCCACCTCATTGTCGATTGTATCAGTAGTCTATATTTTGGTTGATGCATTGTTTTCTTTTTGGTGAATTCTTGTGGTTAAGACTTTAACTCTTGCTTCCAAATGACATTTTTAGAGCCTACAGACTCTTTGAATGTGGTATTGTTAGGGCATCAAGGGCATGAGCCTACTTTGGGAGGACCCACTGGCATTCCTATTTGCTACACTAGTTAACTTCTTTCCCTTAAATATTTCTGCAATCAGCATTTGTTTTGTTCATTCCCACTTCTGATGTCCATTTTATCGGCATTGCCATTGTTTCTTTTTCTCCATCTTTCTTATTCCTTCTATTTTTCCATTCTATCACTACAAGAGGATCACTCTTAGTCATGGGGGCCCTGGTCCAATTTTTTCAATTTTCCTAACCCCTACACCTTGGGTAGTTACTAGTGTAATATCTCTAGAATCCATATTAGCCATATCACAACTCACCCAATGGATGTTACACCGAGGCAAGGTATCAACTGTATTGTGATTTACTTATCCTTGCTTAGATGTGACTGTGTTGTGTGTGCAGATGGAAATTATACAATAATGGGCTGGATATGGAAGAAACACTCAGGATGAACTAGTGCTAGAACAGTTGTGCAAGGAACAAGACTGATGATGCAGTTATAGATGGACAACGGAAGGTGCAATCCTGGCATCGGTAGCAACATGTCTTCTTATTTTGTCTCTCTTCTCTCTTAGCTACCAAATAAGGCTAGATGTCAATTGTGTATAGTGTTCACTCTTGTGGGCATGAACACTAATGTTGCCATGTATTGTAATGTTGATTCATTCACATGTCACCCCATTCACCATTAGTTTTTATTCAAGTCAATAATCCCATACCTTCCCAATATTTTTTAAGGAACTTGAGGATGAGTTTTCATTCAGTCATGGGAGTATGATGAGCCGCAATATCACATACGCGATATCGCATCCGCCACACGATATCACATACGTGATATTGCATCATGCATTATCTTCTATAAATAAGAGGTGGCACCCTTTGTTCAAGATAGTTAGACTTAGACCCTTAGCCAAACTCTTCTAGTTTTATTATTCCAAAGTTAGAATAATTTCCGTGTGCTCGTAGTAGGAGTCATAGAGTGAATGGATCTTTATTCGAGCAATTTGTACCTAATCACACATTTTTGTATGGTAATAAAGATGAACTTTATGATAAACCTTGCAGCATCAAAAATAAGAAAATTAGTAATTAATTATTTTTGAATGTTTAATGCTTTCCTAGTTAATTAATCTCTCTCTCAACCTTCAGCCCCCTTAGTTAAATACACTTAGTACGACCACTTCGAGCATGCGTTTAGCACTTGGTAAACTAGTAACAATTAGCGTTTGGTAATCCCAGCAGTGTTGCACTGGTTCAGGATGTGTATAGTAAGTGGGAATGGATACTAGTATTAGGAACATTTAGAACTTAGTTAATGAATAGTTAGTGTAAGTAGTTAGTCACTTAGTTCTCTCTCCCTTTCCTTTATCAGCATAAGACATAAAAAATATAAAAGCTATAAAGAATCATATACCTCAAGCTTACTTAACCATACAATCGTGACAATACAAGTAAGCTTGGGATGACAACGATTGATTAACCCTGAGTGTTCCATTAAGGCGCATAAGCACTTAGTCCTTGGAGTTCGACTGGATCGCACGTGAAATGCTCGTATTAGTATAGTTGAGTGTAGGGGTACCTCACCACTCATCAACCAGTGTCCAACTACTTGCACCTTGGTTGTGGGGTGGTTCCACTGCACCTATGCAGTGCTATGCGCTACACGCCATTCCTCCAGAACAAGTTCATAGAAACATTTTGCTACATGGACATTTGCAAACTTTGTGTTGAGGAGCAGTTGCTATGAATAAATCCACCAATGTGAAGCATTGACAATTATGGCAATGACAGAATGATTATGAATTTTGGGGTGACTCTAACATACCTAGTACAACTGACATACATTTCCGCTATGGTGGTGTTCTAGAGCATTATAAAGTTCCACATGCATTCATGGTAGGGATTGAGCTTTGTAATAATGTAATAGGGATTTGAGGCCTGTGACTACTAACGTTCTAGGTTGTTTTTGAGCAGATAAATTCTCTAGAGCCATCATTGATAAATTATTTCCTAGCCCTCGATGATGATTTGTGGTGCCTGGCCCTCTGTAGCATTTCATCATCCTCAACATTCTCCATCATTGAAAAATTTTTCATAGTAGAATTTCTTTATTGTTTATGACCATCACAAATCCTACATTGGATTCACCCACACTAGTGGTCTCTCTTCTCCATCCACATTGGGGTCACATTGTCCAATGTGGCTTTAGCATGGGTAAAACATAAGCACCCATCATACCCCTCATCCACATTGGAATAATGTTGCCCAGCATGGCCTAGAGTGGTTAGGGGGTATAATCATGCTACTACCTTATTTCCCAAACCGCACTATCGCTATGCATCTCCCTCTTAGGCTAATGAAACCCTTCTTCATTCAAAACCATCTATCGTTGTCATGCTTGCTTCATGTGTTGTCACCATGTAGCCTACACAAGTTGGCCTATCCACTACCTCCATGTAGTTGTGCTTCCACACTGCATACTTCACCTCATGCCACCTAACATTGACTATGACCTATCTCATGTAGCATACCAAACCCTTACAAGCACCTCCATTATCTCTCTCTCCTACTATCGTTGCTTGCTCACCTTCCTATGTAGGTAGAGAAAAATAAAACAAATAAATTTTAAGGCCACATGGCTTGGATAAGGACCATGTAGGCCTTTCAAATGGTCACAAACCATCGGGCTACACAAATGCCAATAATCGTGCTACTCTATGATAAGGTCCTTTGGTCCGAGACCATGAGGCATCATGGTAGGATACAGAATTATTGTTTATTGTTTCTACCTAGGCCTTACTATCATAACGCTATCATGCTACTGGATTCCTTGCTACTACATCTCTTTCTTCTACCCTGTGTTTCCATAAGCCTATACTACTTGCACCATGCTTGTCACATAGCTCTTCACTATGCCTACCTTCCACCATTGTGCATTCACCTCACCTACCATCCTACCTTTGCCTTAGGACAAAATAATAATAATAATAAATATATAAAAATAAAACTTATATTAAATATGTATTTACTTTGATACTATTTTGACCTAGTTCACCATATTTTATTCTATTTTTACTCAATTTTACCTTAATATTACTTTATTTTACCTTCTTTTACTAAGTTTTACCCTTTCTTTGCTTCATGGTAACTCTCTCAGGGTCAAATAGACCATGTACCATGGTCGACTAAGGCCTTAAACTAGCAACATGGCCTACCAAAGCCTTAAATTAACAACATGTGACCTTATTTGATTGCATTCTTCGATCATTTGACATTATTTGGACATTGATTCACTTAATTTGACATCATTTAACATTAATAAGGCCTTATTTGACCTTAATTGAAACCATTTTATTCAGTCTTGATCATCATTTGACCTTCATTTGATCCTATCCTACGTCACTTGGCCTTTGTTTCACCTTGTTTACTTCAACCTACTGCTTATAACTTTTATTGGCCATGTTTAACCTTTATTTAGCCTTTGATTGGTGTTAGGTGATGGAGTTTGACAATTCTTAATAATCATTTGACACCATGTAACTATGGCCTACCAAGGCCTTAAACTAGCATTGTCGCTCGCTAAGGCCTAAATTGGCAAAGTATAATCATAGTTGACCATGTTTAAACTTATACTATCCTTAGTGACCTTCATTGATCATGCTTTAACTTGTTTTGAAATTGGTGTAATTTGTTTTGACCCACTTTTTCTTTATTATTAATGCATTTTTACATTATTTAACAAATTTATTACATAAGTGTCACTTGATGTGCTTATGTTATGTAGAAACGACGTAGGAGAATAAGCCAGTGCCTAAATAAACACCTCTCATGATGTTTTTAGACCAAGTTGAACTTAAATATTCAAACCTTAAGACCTTGAAATCATTTTACTCTATAGCCATAACACCTCAAGGTAGTTTGATGACCATTCACCTTAAAGATAGAAACATCACAGAGAGTTCCTTAGTTGTAAGCTTCATCTAAACCATGATGGTGAGGAGAAAACACATAGGACCAAGTTCCTCACTAGAGCTTAAACCTACTCAAGACCATATCAAACCCTTGATATGCAACATTAAAGCCATTGTATAGCCTTGATTATATCTAATGCTTGCATGTTTTCTTGTAGTATTATTTATCATGCTTACATGTTTTCTTGTAGTATTATTTATCATTGTTCATAGGTTGTAATGATGACTAATTTTGATGACTCTGATGATCTATGATAAGTGAGCTTACATGCTCTCTCTTTCTCTATTCTTATTTGGCATGATGAATGAATTGCAAAATTTTGGAATTTTGATGCACATCGCACAAATTTCCCTATGCTATAATGATGGTGACCTGTTGTGGCTTGGTTTGTTGGTTGTCTCATGTAGCCCTATGTATTACCATGTAACAACATGTTTTCATTTCTTGGTTTTCTTGTTTTCTAGGAGTTGTACATGCAGGATGAAGGCTAGAGTCATTGTGAAGGTGTAACTCATCATGGTAGTAAGTCATCACTTAACCTCAAAGCACAAAATATAGTGATTTTTTTCTACTATATTAGGAGTGATTGTTTTATTTCTATTTCCATTACCATCTCCTTGAATCTAATCTTGTAGCCTTATTATATCCTTCCTCATCTTAAATAACAATGTTGACCTATGTTCAGCATTCAAGCATTATGGCTAGGTAACATCTCCTTTTTCATGCTCCATCATTCAATCTATTAATGTAACACACCTCATTTAGTAGAAAAAAGAAATCAAACTAGGCTTAACAAAGAGACCCAATGAAGGCTTCACCGAAAAAAGGTGGGTAAGCAAATTTTCAAGAAATTGAATGACATATGAAGACTAAAAGCCTAAATAGATTGCTCCAAACATTTTAAGGGAGGAGCCTAGTTACCAAAGAAACCTTGGAGTAGGATGTTGGATCCTTAAATGCATTCGTTGAGTGACCAACATCTCAAAAAACATGAAGTGCTAAAATTGTTGACTAACCAACATGTTAGTGTCATAACCATGATGTTAACTATGGGATGCATTGTTAGCCCTCATGAGCATTTCCCTATGATTACATTACCGTCATCTTGTCATAACCTTATGCCATCTTCACAAGCACTCTTTAGCATGGTTCATCATGACTAGATCAAGCACAAAGAGGGGACATTAGTGGTGGACCTGTAGTGGTGTTTTGTATTCTTTGTCAGTGCATATCGGGTCAATCCCCCAAACACCAACAAAGAGGAACCAATGAAACACAACCAAAATTACATGTTCAAACTTTGTAATCCCCATCCCATGAAACCCAAGGCTAAATCTCATTGTACCCATGAGGTGCAATATCACATGCTTTATACTTTTGTGGCTAAAAAATGGCTCATAAGTGGTCAAAGCCTCATCCTGCAAGTGAACAAAGTGATATAATGCCTATATTTGGGTGTTGGAGGGTTAAAAATGCCTTTTTGAATTTCAAAATTGGCATTTTGATGGGTTTTATGGGGGTATATCATTATCCATAATAGAGATACCTAACAAGGATATAACTCACCTACTAGGGGTANACCATGCTCACTACTGGAGGGTATAACTCTTACCCTCCCTAGCATTTCTACTTCACCCGCTAGTGTTGCACCAATCACCCAATATTGCCCCAGTGCTGCTCTAGCAAGGGTCTAGCCTAGCTCTAGCAATGTTCTAGATTGGCTTCAATGAGGATGTAGTGTTGCTCTATCATAGGTGCCATTGCCCCTAGCATGGGTGTTGTACCCCAAATGTGGGTGTTATGCCTCCATTACTAAATTTTAAATGGAATGGATTTGAGGCTATGGGGGTATAACACTTACCATACATGGTAACTCAACTAAATTTTAACACCTACAACACCTGCACATAACATCAACTTGCTAGCAATTAGCACATGAATTTATAGTAAAATTATAATCATAAAATCTATACAACCCAAGCTTGTGCACCATAAAGGATTTCACTCCTTGGGCATTCAAGAGCTTTGAAAATTCATTGCAAACACAAAGTTTTTGGGAGAAAATTTAGCATGGAACCTATAACCATTGTAGCCATTTTACCCCCTAAGATTGTGTGTGGTCTTGTACCAACACTAAGAAACTTGGGCACTAAGACTCCCAATGTTTTTCTTATTGATAGCCTAAAACCCACACACATCTCACCCCACTACATCACCAACATTTTAGATCTAGTGCAAAGAGTAGCAAAGGTTCAAAAGCATTAGGAGTTGCAGAACCTTTGAATCATGGAGCTAGTTGTAGTAGTTTTAATAGACTCTGAAGCCCCACCAAAGTGAACTTCCCTTCTATTCTAGACTAATATTGTACATATTTCTTGAATTATTTTTTATTTCTTTTAAAATAAACTTATAATTCTATTTATGTGTGAGATTGATTTATTTGTTCCATTTTGATGCATTTAATTTTTTAGATCTACATTACATTTTTATTTTTTCTACCCTTGTTTACATTTTCCAAGTCCCTAGGTGATCTAATGGACTATCCAAGGTATCTTGGATCTTGTTTTTTGAGAGCTATTAGGATCCAGGATTAAAACTATTTTGCTAAAATTTTTGATTTCTCTAGTAATTGACATTTCTAGTCAATATAGCCAATAATAGCATAGTTATCTAATTTTAGTAGTCATGGCTCTATGTCCTATACATTCCTCACATACACCTTCATGAACTTTCTCAAGGATTGTAAGGGCTTTAATTTTTCCTAAGAACACTAACCATATTTCATCATAATATCATCAACATAATGTGTTATCACCTACGATGACATACTATTTTAATCTTTTACATACAATGTCCTTTTGAGAAGTAGTTAGGCCTTGTGAAGATTCACCATGCATAAGGTAAAACTTGATATCGTCATGCCACTCATTTGGAGGAGTGGTATTGACAGAGGCTATAGAATCACCTTTAGTGTTCTGCATGAGGGGAATGGCATTGTTCATGGTTAAGGAAGGTAACTTGCTAAACACATCAAGCATCACACCGAGGGCTAGGGTCAGAATGGCATCAGCTAAGGTGTTCTTGGTTTGGGGTATATTTTTGGATACCAACATCTATAAATTATTGCATTAGTCTCTTTTCTAGGTCATAGTAAGATTGCAAATGTTTGGATTTACATGCATAAACCTTGGTTACTTGGTTAACCACTAGTTGTAAATCACTTTTTATCATTAGGCATTTAATTCCTTGCTCATGAGTGACCATCATTCCCTCGATTAGTCCTTCATACTATACCACATTGTTGATACATGGGAATTCAAAATGGTAGGCAAAGGACGATATTTCATCATAAGGAAATGTTATGATGGTAGCAACATTGGCCCCATTGATAGTTTAGGATTTATCAAAGTGCATGATTGCCTCATAACCCTCAAGTACTTCATCAACAATGTTGACATTCTCATCAAAAAATTCAGGGTCAATGGCTGCATGATCTTTGACTGGGAAAATGGTTAGTTATGTGGCTATAGCATGGCCTTTCATTGATGATTGAGACCTGTAATGGGGGTCAAACTTAATTTGTATGGATTTTTAATGGGATATACAACTACTTTCATAGATATTGGTCATTATGACTCTAATCATGTTATTCTTGCAAATGACATTGACTTGGCTTGTAAAGAGGTAGTGTCTTTAGTTCTTCAATAAGAAGACTGGGGCTAAATAATACTTCTCCACTTTAGTGTATCAAGCCTCATAGGTAATCAATATATGGCTTAGGTATTATACAGGTAACTCCACTCCATCATCTCATTTCAAATAAAGAAGAGAGGTAGTGTATGTGTCAAAGATAGCAAGGTAGATGTAAAAAGGTTTATCATTTTGGGGGGATAGACTATGGTTAGTTGTGTCAACTCTTACTTAAGGTTTTAAAAAGCTTCTTGGCATGGAGCCATCCACTCATAGTGAAATCCTTTCTTAATCAATTGTTACATGGGTTGTAACTTATTCAAAAGCTTGGTGATTGTAACGACGGAAAATGTCGGCAGTTGGAAAATGCCAAACAAAATTCCGTGTACACAGTTTTAACCACGGATCCGTGTGAGGGCTTTGCTGGAAAAACGAATCCACGGCACCCTGAATGGTCTTGTTGATCAGACAAGGACTTATTAAATCAGTAAACCGATGGAGATTGTGAATATTTCGTGGATCAATTTGATTCGACGAGTTGCGAAATGAGAGAAAAACGATGTAGGTAAATGGTGATGATGACAACGTGAGCATGATGAAAGAAATCAAACATGAGAGAAATGCGTGATTTCAAGACCTATGCCTTAACCCGAAAGAAACGAGTATTTTGTATATCAAGTTACACTTGGGAGACCCTGATTATCTTGTGTGAAGCCGACACAAAATAACAAGAAAACTATCCAAGCAGGACTACAGAATAAAGTCTGATCTACCTTGTAGGCCAGAGATGGGATGTAAGGAAGGTCAAGTTCTGACGTCTATTGATCAACTAATTCTGATCAATAGAGCTCGCAAGCCGTGCCAGATGATCTCTCGATCTCTGATCTGCTCCTTTCGCCTTAGGTAGTCTTTGCTCGAAACTACCAATGATCACCGATGGAGAAAGTTGTGTCTTTGCCAAAGGACTGATTGCTCCTACTTCCAATGCTCAAGCAAGATATTCTCTGTCTTTGCTAGAAGGTGATGCTGTCAAAAGTTGCCAAAGTGCTACTCTCTCTGTTTCTATCTTTACTTCTCTCTGTGTCTGTATGTCTTTTTTTTTCCTCCTTTGTCTTTTCGCCAACTGGAGTATTTATAAGTTTGACAACATGTGGAGAAGGCATGGCTGTGATGACACATGTCTCAGACCTTTCGAAACGTCGTTGACCTAACCATCTTTGTGTTGAACCTTATGATTATGCACAATACGCTCATCTATGTATTGTGTGTATGAATAACAGATGTGCATCGGGCATGTTTCAACTGACTTTGGGCTACATTATGCTCATTCGCATTGCGTCGCGTGCAAGAGCATAACAAAGCATGAAAATAATGGATTCAAGCTGTTTTACGCTCGTTTACACCGCCGAGCGTAGTGAAGTGTAAACGATGATTAGCTTTGGCGATGCATTACGCTGAGATACGTGGCCTTGCGTAATGAGCGTAAGGTGAGCTATCCATACTCTAAGAAAAAAGAGTTGATCTGTTGCGCTTCCTTGGACTTTGCCTTTGAATTTTTCGAAGCTCATTACATTGCCATGCGTAATAGAGCGTAAACTTGGCCTTGGAAAAAAGACTTAGCAAAATATACGAGAAGTCGCATATTATGCTGCTTAAGCCTCTCGACATGCTGAAGTAAGTCGCCTTCTGATGCTAGACTCTTAGTCTTACTTTTCCTTGTTCCACCTTCTGGAATTATGATATGTATTTTTGCCTAAATCGTGAATCTTCGCCTAAGGCCGAATTACAATTTTCATGGTGTTTCAATGGCCCCTCTTTGTTGACGGTTAGAGGACTTTCCTGAAGGACGTCGACAAAGAATACGAAACACCGGATTGGTAAAGGCCCGAACAGCGTTTATCAATGGTTACTCAAGTGTCGTCCTGTCAACATAGAAGAGCAAGGTTGGAGGGTATGGGAGATAGGATGATTTGGCAGGAAATAGGTTCGGGGAAGACTCAAATGAGTCAGGATGGCAGAAATATGGAATACACTCATTGAACACATGGAAACGTATGCATACTTATATTAACAGGAATGCTTTCAGACGAGCATAACGCATCAGTCTGAGATTTCTCTGTTACAGACTATAGCAAGAATTCTTGTAAAAGGAGCACAACACGTCACTTCTGCGATATCTCTACTATGATACTTAATTGCGCTACGCCAGTTTATGGATTGGATTGCAATACAAGTGCGGAAAATGGGTGCTTGCGTATGTAGCTTTTGCATACAGGAAGTAGATGGTAGGGATGAAGCGAAGTAAAAGCTAAGGGTAGGATTATAAGGGGAAGAGAAGATGCACTTCTAAGTGGACAGGTTAACCTGAGCAGCCATTTCAAAACACTGTGTATCTCACCGCTCAGATGAATGCACCTTTGAATAACATCCTCAAAGCAAGTAACCTGCAACCAAAGGAGAAAACAGAGGATACCATTGCTCGTGCGAGTTGCGGGCGAGGTTGTTGAAACAAGTACCATTAGAGGTGAGATGAAGTGATCAGGCCATGAAGGAGGAACTGTAGCAGGACGCCAGAGTCTTCAACCTTGACGCTTGGCCCAACATACCGCCGCCAAAGAATATCAGACTTGGCACACCTAACTAGTTATGTAAAGAACCAACCAGATGAATTTGTGAAGCTAGGGCCTGATAGCGATGATGAGCGGATATCCCCAAAGTTGTAGTTGATGAGAACGCCTTTGGGTCTCCGGATGGCGGAACTAACCTCTCAGAGGTACCATTGCTGGAATGGGTGCAGTGACGGTATCTCTGAGGGGTCAGTAGTATGCCCTTCGGCACATCCGAGGAATCAGTAGGATGCCGGTGAGGTGGTGACGCTGGGACTGCCCCAGTACCCCACTCTGTTTGTCTTGCAGCAGTGCAAAGATGCTTACGCTCATTTGATTTGCATGATGGCAGCTTGTAAGTCCCAGTTTTAGTCCTGGGAGACTGTCATTGCTGATTTTAAGTCTCAGCAGACCATGGTCCCAGTTTAAAGTCTGGGCGGACCAAGAAATGCTAGTTTTACATCGTAGTAGATGGTGGCGAGGCTGATTTATGGTCTCAGTAGACCGTGCTGTGGATGTCAGTTTCATGTCATGACCCAAGGATAGATCTGTGCTGGTTTTACGTCTCAGCAGACGACTACTTACCTGCACCAGTTTTATGTCATGACGGACAGCCAGTGCCAGTTTAGCGTCGTGGCAGATGCGTGCAAAAGATGCCAGTTTTTCGTCTTGGCAGACCTGTACAACATTGCTAGTTTTACATCGTAGCAGACCGTTACAACTTGCCAGTTTTATGTCATGGCGGATGATCAGTACTAGTTTAGTGTCGTGGCGAATGCGTGAAGGTTGTGCCAGTTTAGCGTCATAGCAGACGTTTGTTGCCAGTTTAACGTCATAGCGGCGATTGTTACCAGTTTAGCGTCGTAGCGGACGATTGTTGCCATACCTGATATTCCCACTGGAGATGCAACT
The DNA here is from genome assembly GCA_015680685.1 of Gnetum montanum. Taxonomy (NCBI): domain Eukaryota; kingdom Viridiplantae; phylum Streptophyta; class Gnetopsida; order Gnetales; family Gnetaceae; genus Gnetum; species Gnetum montanum. The sequence goes on along the minus strand of MNCI01016622.1, from coordinate 264,718 downwards.
ATATGTAGTATCGCTTCAGATAAATATGATTGACAAGGTTTGATAACTTGTTGCCATCGACATCCACTAACTTGAATGCTCCACTACTGTATGCATCAGTCACCAAGAAAAGGCCTTCCCAGTTTGCAAAGAATTTGCCTATTGGTTTGCGAATGACCTTGAGAAATAAATCTCCTCTCTTGATCGGACGCTACTGAAGATTGTGACGATGCTTTTGCTTCTGCTTGTCTTGATACTTTTCGATTGTATCAAGCGTCTGTATTTGCTTCTCTTCTACTGAGTCCAAATCTATGATCTGAGACTCGGTGTGTTGAGCCTCATTTATAATCGTGGAGAGGACCATTCTCAGAGAAGGAATTTGCAACTTGAGGGGCAGCACTACCTTAGATCCGTAGACTAGGCTATAGGGTGTACTATCTATAGCTGTCCTACATGTAGTACGATACACCCATAGCACATAGAGGATTTTTTCGTGCCACCGTCTCTTGTTGCTATCGAGCATTTTCTTGAGCAGATTGATGATGACCTTGTTTGTTGCTTCAGCTTGACCATTCGCTTACGGGTAGTAGGGCAAGAAAAAAGATTGTTTAATGCCCAGGCTATCACAGAAGGATTTGGTTTCCGTGCTACTAAACTGCAGCCCATTGTCGATCACGATAGTTATCGGTAGACCAAATCTGGTTACAATGTTGTCTAAGATGAAATGGAAAATCTGTTGAGACGTGATCTTCCTTAAAGAAATAGCTTCTACCCACTTCGTGAAGTACTCAGTAGAGGTAATTATGAAGCTGTGACCTGTGGAAGATTTTGGCGTGATGGGACCTATAATGTCTAGTCCCCATCGTTGAAAGGGCCATGTTATCTAAGTCATATGTAACTCTGTAGGAAACACGTGTATAAGATTTGCGTGACACTGACATGTGTCACAAGTTTTAACCTTTGTCAGGCAATCTTTTTCCATGCGTGGCCAGTAGTACCCTAAGCGGCGAATTTTTGAGGCCATAACCCGTGGTGCTATGTGTCCCCCACATAATCCCTCATGAACCTTGCCAACGATATGCTATGATTGGTCCTTGTTAACGCAAGTAAGCAGCACACCATCAAAAGAGCATCTATAGAGAGTACTATCTCCTATGATTACGTACTGCCTAGCTCGCTTGTGGATTGCATCTTTCTACACGTGTGTCAATTCGTGCGGTAGTTCGCCTTGCAAGAGGTAAGTTTTAATGTTGTCATACCATTCTGGCGCGCCTTCTTTGAGAAGAAAAGATATTTGCACTGCCTGAACGATAGGACCTGTAAAATCTGTTATTAAAGCAGGACAAGTGTCGAGTAGATGTGAGGGAACGTTTAAGGCCAGCGTAGCCAGTGCATCAGCCAGTGTGTTATCATTCCGTGGCACGTGTTGGGCATTGATGGTCACGAATTACTTCAGAAGATCTTTAGCCATATCGTAGTAGGGTTGCAAATGTGCAGCTTTGCAGGCGTAGACTCCTATGATCTGATTGATGATGAGCATCGAATCACCCCTAATTGCCAAGTGTCGAACATCGAGTTCGCTGGCGGTTAGTAATCCCCTGAGGAGCCCCTCGTACTCTGCCACATTGTTCGTACAGGGGAAGGTCAAGTGATAAGCGTGAAGATGCACATTCTCAGGAGATAGCGTAATAATGGTGGCAGCACTGCCACCTCTAGCGGTTGAAGCTTCGTCGAAATACAACGTCACTTTGGGGCCTGTTAAGACAGGGCTTACACTATGTACATATTTGTTTGGAAACTTAGGTTCTATAATTGCCTGACTGTTAATAGGTGACGTTACTAACTGGTCAGCTATCGCATGACCTTTCGTAGAAGATTGGCCAATATAATGCAGATTGAATTCTGCCGTGATAGCCTTCCAGCGAGCTATTCTGCTACTTTCGTATAGGTTGTGCGTAATGGCCCTAAGGATGTTATTTTTATAGATGATGTTAACTTGGCTATGGAAAACGTAATGTCTATACTTTTTGAGCGTAAATACTAATGCTAGGCAATTACGCTCTAATTCGTTGTACCTCATTTCATATGCACATAGAGCATGACTCAAGTAGTAGATGGGCACTTCCGACCCATCATCCCTCTTTTGACAAAGTAATGTTGCTAAGGCTACGTCTGAATTTGCGAGGTAGATGTAAAATGGTAAATCCCTTTTTGGTGGGAAAACCGTTGGTAAGTGTTGAAGTTCCTGTTTTAGGCTGTCAAAACGCACGCTGACAATCGTCCGTCCATTCGAAGTTAACTCCCTTTTTAAGACAATGTTGCATAGGGTGTAACTTGTCGGTTAATTTCGAGATGAACCAGTGGATAAACTGTAATCGTCCTTGTAACCCACGTAATTGCTTGAGGTCTGTAGGAGGCGTTAACTCGACAATGGCTTTTACCTTATCAGGGTCTACCCGTATGCCGGTTTCTGACACCAAAAACCCCAGAATGCGTTTGGTTTTGACTCCGAATACGCACTTCCTTGGGTTAAGCCGGAGATCATATTTGGAGCATCTTTTGAGAACTAACTCCAGGTCTTCTGAATGATCCTCTAACTTTAAAGACTTAATAGCTATATCTTCAACATAATCATTTAGTCTCCCTAAGAGGTAATTGCTAAAGATGTATGTCATGGCTCGTTGATACGTTTCTCCTGCGTTTTTTAGACAAAAAGGCATCATGGTGTAGCAAAAAGTGCCCCAGGGCATCATGAACGTTTTGGTCAATTGATGTTCTAGGTTGATGCGAATCTGGTTATAGCCTGAAAAGCTGTCCATAAAAGATAGAAGTGCATGCCCAGCTATCGTATCGACTAGTTGGTCGATACTCAGTAGTGGAAAGTTATCCTTGATTGTGGCCTTGTTTAAATCTCGGAAGTCTATGCAGATGCGTATGCTTTCGGTCTTCTTTGGGACGACTACAATGTTAGATACCCAATCTGAGTAATCGACCGTGTGGATGAAACCAGCCTGATACAGTTTGGTGATCTCATCACGCACAGCTAGCGCGATCTCTGGTTTGATTTTTCATACCTTTTGCCTAATTGCTTTGATTTGCGGGTCTAAGATTATGTTATGCTAAATTAACCTGGGATCTAGTCTCGGCATATCCTCGTATGACCACGCAAATACCGTGATGTTGTCTTGAAGGACTTGTTTTATAGAATCGTGCATTTTTTGGTCTAGTAAAGAACTAACTTTAAGCGTTTTGGCCTCACCCTTATGCGTAACGATAGAAACCTCATTGAGGGGGTCTTCGGTTATGTCCCCAGCCTCCAGGTCTAGCATGCGCATCAAATGTTCTGGCCATTCTGGGGACGTTTTCGACGTGGCTATGGTTACGTCGTCAAAGGGAAGGTTAGTTTCTACTAGTGTAGGGTCGAATTGCCTAACTATTCTCCCGTATGGGCCTGTCAAAGTTAGAGGTGCTGAAGACGTTGCGTCCATTTGCCAACCATCCTACAAAATCGCCAAACGTGCAAATGATTAGGAGAAAGCATGACGTGGTGTTGTCGAATGTGGAAAGCTAACTGAATTTTGAATATAGTGAACATGCTGTAATTAATGCTACCTAATTACGGGATGATAAGATGTGGTAGTTTAACATCATTTTGGACAGTGGCGCATGCGATATCTGCCACATTGATACCTTGATTTTCGGGTTCCGTTTTAGGAAAGTCTCGCTGAAATAAGATATCAAGTCGGTGATTTTCGCATATAAGCAAGTAGTTTTCAGTAAGAACGAGCTGCTAGCTGTCGTGAATTCAAATTCCTAACTGTTACAAAGCGAGAGGAAGAAGAGCAGAAGATTGGAACGCGTAATTTGCAAAGACGTGAACGTGTGAAGCTGTGAAGGTTTTGAAACTGTGACAATGGCGCATAAAGCGAAAAGGAAGAACACGAAATTGGCTAAGATCAACGAGATGCAAGAGAATCTGCAGCACGCTTTGCAGGCAGTGGTCGAAGTGAGGGACCCTACACTTTTAAACTGGTAGGCCATTCCTTGCGTGTCTGTGTTGTTTTGGCAGTGTTTATTCTTGTAGCGTCATTTGTGTAAATGAAGGTTTTAGATTATGGACCTCGCGTTGAGGTGAGGGTTTAATGGGGTTGCGTCTATCATCATTGTCAGGGATAGACCTTGTGCTATTGCAAGGGTTTTGGCGATTTCTGCATGAGTAGCTAAGCGTAATTTGTAGGTTTTCTGTATTTAAACGTGTAAATGTGTATCTAGACATTGATCTGTTTATCGCAGTTTCTGTACAATGTTATGCTAAAGCCTGTCTTGATCGTCTTAGACATCGTTGGGGTTTTGTGCTGTATAAACCCGATCGTGCCTAATGTCCCTCCCCCGCAAACTCGGTTGCATGGGAAGGCCATATGGTTTCGAAAGGAAGCGCTGGAGTTTCTGCAGTTCTTACTATGCAACTACAACATTATTATATGGTCTAATTTGTCAGGCGATATTGCTGGTGCCATTTTGGAGCACTTGCTAGTGGGTTCTGCACAGGGGATTCTGGCCTTCTTGACGGACGGAGTCATCGATACTGGTCATCCCGAGGACCGAGAACTTAGCGCCCGAGGTTTGAGGTGCTTAGGCTGGATCTAGGAAATGGCCCAGTTTAGTTGCTACCATGCATACAATCCTTTGTTCGTGGCCCGCCATGTCTCAACCTATTTCCAGAACCCACCAGGCACCTTGTATTACTCAGGCGGGTAAGCGATTTTGTTGGCTATATTGTCATTATATGTTTATTTTCTGAGTTTTTTAAAAAGTAAGATGAGCCTATGTGGTATGGTACAAGTTTTTTATCCATGAAAATAGGTTGGTAGGCGATGGTGATACTTTTTCATGGACCGAAACGACGATAAAGGCGTTTACCTCGACTAGTAATGTACGCGCTGGCGTGATGGGGCAGATCGGCTTCGACATTCATGAGTATCCCACCCACTATGCTGACGCTTTTGAGAATTGCCAGAATCTCGGGTGGCTACATGATGATTGGACCTTGGATCCTCCCCTTACCGTTGCAGACGTGCAGAGGAAACTTCCTCCATTTCCTTTGCCATTTGGACCTGGTAAGACTGTTGCATATTCTATTGTTGTGTGGTCTAGTTGCGAATTGTGAATGTTGCGTAATAGTGTCTTTTTTGAACTGTGTCTTACATTGTTCAGTTAGGGAATCCCGGGAGATTACCCTTACAATTTCCAGCCGCGAGGCGAATACCGTCCTTTTCCGCTACGGCGACATCAAGGATGCACAACGCTGGCTTGGCCACGTGGCGGCCCTAGTTGCGGTGGTCATCAAGATCTGAGAAGCAAGGCTAATGCATTTATTTTTAGCTGCAACTCCTGATGTGCCTGTCAGTGAAATGTTAACCCTTGTCAACTCCTTTAGCGAAAAGGCTGAGCGCTTTTGCATGCGTGTGCATAATGTATGTGTAAGTTTTGACATTGACGCTCAGCTCTTTGAAGATCTTTTCAGCGTCTCCTCTAATGGCCTTCCCATAGAGGAAAAGGCGAAGAGGATTCTCAACTGCCAGAAGTGGCTGGAGGAGTGGGTAGGGGTCGATGAAACACCACAAAAAAATTTTGGCTAACACTTGTAGACAGAAATTAAGCTAAGTCATGTTGGTCCTCAACATGACCAAGCTTGAAAGCCTCAAAAATAGTATCAAACGAAGTCAAAGAAAGTAAGTAAAAGTTCCATGGGACCCATAGAAAACTACGATGACATCTGGCATCAAACTTGGCAAATCTTGAGCTCAAAATACTTGGTTTTCACTAAGTATGCATCCTGTACGCTGGCCTACACATGCCCAGCGCAAGGCCTAGTGTATAGAAAATTTCGGGGCTCAAAAAATCATCAAAACATGCTAAAGTAAAGTGTTTGGACCCCCTAGGACCTTCCCCATGGTCCTCAGTAGGTCTCACGCACTTGAAAATCGAATTTTGGGCTCCAAATGATGGTCTTTCATTCCTGTACGCCCAGCATATACGCCAGGGTGCAGCCAGTGTAGAGAGACTTTCAGGCCCCAAAAATGAGTCTGAACATGCCAAAATCGAGCATCTAGACCCCCTAGGACCTTCCCCAGGGTCTCCAGCAGGTCTCAAGCACTTGAAAATTGAATTTTGGGCTCTAAATGATGGTCTTTCATTCCTGTATGCCCAGCGTATACGCCAGGCTGCAGCCAGCGTAGAGAGACTTTTGGGCTCTAGAAACTCCTCTAAATAGGCTAGAATTGAAGGTATAGACCACCTAGGACCTTCCCTAAGGTCCCCAGTAGCTCTTGGGCATCCAAAAATCAATTTTTGACCTTAAAATAAAGCATTTTTATGTGTATATGCTAGGTCCATTTTTGGCTTACGCTGGCATGCTATACGCTTACGTTGGCATCGTCTACGCTTACGCTGGCATCCTCTCCTGTACGCTGGCATCCTGTACGTTGGCATCCTGTACACTGGTATCCTATATGCTGGCATGCTGTATGCTATACAGTTGTAACATATCTTGCACTCGGTCAACGCGCCACGTGTCTCCTAACCCGAGTCTAGCGTAACAACCGGTATAAAAGCCCCAATTTCCCACTTGAACAAGGTTGGTTGGCAAAAATCCCAGAGCATACCCAGGAGCAATTACGTTGCACACCAGAGCTCAAAACCCTCTTACACTGGAGAACTTGTACGTTGTGCACAGTCCCTATGCCACGCCTACAGCGTAAACCAGCCTGCCGCCCTCCCATCCGTCGGGGCTTTTTGTCCGCCTTGTGCTTCGCCACAACTGCGTTAGACCGGTGCACTGTATTCTCATCCTGTAATATCATTGTTACATTTGATGCATAAGATTGTTTACAGTTTTACGTCAATTTGGCATGCACATTCTGTTTACGCCTCAGCTCCGTTCGCATCTATTTTACGCCGTTTACTTTTTGTTTACGCTCGCTATGTCATTTACGCATAACCCGACGTATAACACTTTGCGTACGCGCGGGGAAATCCTTTTCTGATCCACGTGCGGACCACCCAAGGTACTCTACCTTTATGCATTCCAGCTTGCCCTCAGGTGAAAGTAGGGTCATCTATGCTTGCCCTGCGATCCCACGACCTCTGTTTCCTTCCAGGCGAAGACCGACGATTTTAGGCGGTACAGAAATTACCGCTAGAAGGAGGTTCTCTGCCTTAAACTAGTTGTGCTTCAGAGCTCTCAGCGTCTACACTATTGAGTACATCTCGACTTTTTCCAAAAACCTCCCAGCATTTATGTTGTACAGTTTAAAACCTTACCTGCAAACTTTCCAGCGTCTACGCTGATCAATGTCTACGCTGATCAGTGTCTACGTTGCACTGTTTAAAACTCACTATCTACAAGTCTTCCAATGTCTACGTTGTTAACCATACGCTAGCTTTGTTTACAAATTCCTAGCGTCTACGCTGCTACAGTGTTTTTACGCTGCTACAGTGCTTTTACACTGCTACAGCGTCTAGGCGTATACATTGCTACAGTGTCTCAGCGTACGCTACAGTGTCCTAGCGTATGCTACAGTGTCTCAGCGTATGCTACAGTGTTTTTATGCTGTTATAGTGTTTTTACGCTGCTACAGTGATTTTATGCTGCTACAGTGTTTTTACGCCGCTACAGTGTTTACGCTGCTACAGTGCCACTACAGTGCCGCTACAGTGTTTTTTCAATAAAAACACCCAAAACAGGCCGGTTTCAAAGCCGAATTTGCTGCGATTCGCACTTACTTCAAACCAGTCTAAGTACTAACGGCCACCAACATAAATCACCTTGTCTAAGGCATATCATACACACAACATAACGATTCCGAGATGACTTTCTCTTACCCGAGATCACCATCCGCGTCCAACTACGGTTCATAATTTCATACTTAGCCAAATTTTCTCCTGTTTACGCCGTACACGTAGGACACTTAGAAAATTTTTTAGTTTCACACGCCAGACACTCTGCACACTTAGCCCGAAACACACTCGGCACTTGTTAACCAACTTGTACGTTGCCCCGTCACACATCACCATGGAGTTCCAAACCTCTAATGCACAGACCTTCATAGTCCCCACACAGGAATAGTATAACTACATCTGTGTGAAGATTCAAGCCAACCTTCCTCTTGACACCATAGAAAAGGAGGCAAAACGAAACTTCAAGCACATATACATGGGAGGTCACAAATTTGTCCCCTCTGTATATGACATCATCCCCCTTTTTGAACCTCAGCATAAACTCATCTCCCAGCTCCTTCTGGCAAGGAGCCAAAACTCACGGTGGCCCACTGAGGAGCCCCAAAACCAACATGATTTAGATGACTTCGAGGCACAATTTGAACCTGAGGATTCATACCACACCCTCAGTCCCCATGCTTACGTGAACCCATCACTCCATCCTCGCATGGGACAGACGATCACTCACCAAGCATCAATGAGCACATAAGCACCGGTATCCCAACAGAGATTACCCATCCCCATCTCCACCCAGTACATACCACACGTGCAAACGCATGGGCCCACTTTCACTACAACGGCCCCGCACATCCAGGGTGTCACTTCATAGTTTGTGGCTAGGCAAGGGGCCATACCCCTTGTTCAACAACCCACTCACTTCAATGTGCCACACCCCACAACCGCAACTCTGAACATCACTCCACAACAACAAATGACAACCCAACAACCTCCCCAACCAACTAATCTGCCTACCACTCAAGAGTGGGCAGAAGTAAAATAGATGATGAAAATGTTAGCGGATGAGATAAAGTAACTCAGAGTTGACAACACTGAACAAGTTAAAGTACTGGATTTCTACCGCGACGATCCAATTAGCTCTTCAGTGCGACCATTAGCTTTACCCAAGGGAATCACACTACCCCAGTTAACCAAGTACAATGGGAAGGAAGATCCAAATACTCACTTAGTCACATTTCGATTAGAAACTCTATTGCTTCAAGCTTGGCCCCACGCAATCTTGGGCATGTTTGCTATGTCCTTAACGAGCATAGCCTTAGACTGGTACCGAGCCTTGCCTTGTAACTCCATATCCTCTCTAGAGGATCTGTTAGATCAGTTCTTTACCCGGTTTAAGTACAACCTCAAGCCTGAAGCCACATTAGATAGTCTGATACAGGTGAAATAAGCACCACTTGAGCCTGTACAAAAGTTCATCCAATGATGGAGTGCAGCCCTTAACGAACTTCATGAGCCCATCCCTGAAAAGTATTTGCTTACGATTCTGAAGGGAGCCTTGAATGACTTCATTAAGTCAAAACTGTACTACCTAAGTGCTCAAACATTGAGCCAAGCATTCACATAGATTAAGAACATTGAACAAGCTACACAAGCCAGCAATGACCCCGCCTATGTGGCTTACAAGAACCAACACGTTGCCAAACAAAAGGCAACAATGGAAACTGTGGCCACAAGCACAAAAACAACTAACACCAGTACCAACCCGCCTACAACAACAGGGGCCACCCCAAGGCCCAACTTTCAGTGCAATGATCGCTCTAAGTACACACCTCTACCTGTGCGACCTTCAGAACTCCTAGAGCAACTCCTTAGAACTGGGCAAATCCAATACAAACACGTAGCATAGAATGCTCGCTGCCAACATGATAGGTACTACGAGTTACTAAGGAACCCCACCTTAGCAGCACCAAATGAGCCCCCGGTTCCACGACATTTCAAGTTAGACCAATTCTGTCACTACCACCAAATGTCCAGTCACAATACCGACACCTGTTGTGATTTAAAGGATGATCTACAAGCAATGACAGAACGGGGCCAACTAAACATCAACACCCTGAATCAACCGAGCACAGGTGATGCCCCCTATGTCATAAACTCCATTGGCATAGATAGTAAGCCTAAACCTGTGTGGAAACCTTTTGTGATTCGTATGCCTCCCAGCAAGGCAACAATCCCCTCCACCTCCACGAGCAAGGGACCTCCCATCATCATCAAGATGCCACCTAGAGCACCAACAACACCCTTTGTGGTCACAGTACCACCATAGATGTCCGCTAAGACGTTAAACTGGCATGTTGCACCAACAACAATAGCAATGAAACCTTTCATTATCAAGGTGCCACAACAGGCTAGTCACACAACAACAACACCTTCTAAACTCCCATTTGTTATAAAAGTGCCACCACGCAATGGCCCCTCACTTACCCTAAGCCCAATCGTAGGAAATGTCTCAACCTCTTCTCCCTCAAGAGTCAACCCTTCCAACAACGCGGATAAGCCTACCAAATGGCAGCAGAAGAGGAAAAACGAACAACGAACAACACCCATAGCTGAAACAAAGGACACACCTAATATACAACAACCGAACACTGGCGGCCTTGTCCCTAATCCCAAACAAACCAGACCCAAGCCCTCAACCCATATAGAGGCAACCAGCACAACGGCAGACAACACAAACTTTGTAGCTACACTGGCCTAGGTGAAACAAGCGCTCAAACAAAAGAACACGACCATGAGCTTGTATGATTTGGTCATGACATCATCGGCTCATTGTGAATCCTTAGCACAAATGTTAGCATCTATTCCTATTATAGAGGACATCCCTACTAACATGGAATCCATTCGTGCAACCATTTCACAACACACACCACAAGGATTGGGTTCAAACACCTTAGCCTTTCGTGATGATGTAGTTAAATGTAACCCTGAACGAGGGGAATTCACAACAGCTCCATTATCGATTAGTGTACATGTTGGGCAATGTACCATTCATAGAGTGCACGTTGATGACGGTGCAGCAACAAACATAGTTCTATACTCCGTCATCGACAAACTAGGCATGGAAGACGAGATCATGCCAACAGAAACCACGTGTCTAAAATCCTTCAACGGATCATGTGTCACAGTCAAGGGCACAATCAACTTAGCCTTTGTGTCAGGTGAACAATTCCCCACCAGCGCAGAGTTCACTGTCATAGAATAGATGCCCAGTTTGAACATGATTCTTGGCAGACCATGGCTAGCACAACAACGAGCCATTTCCTCACCGATACATCAAGAAATCCGCCTTCCATCCAAAGGTGCACAAGTCATTATACATGGTGACAACACTCCCTTTCAAGCTGACCACAACATAGACATGTCATAGGTCTTGAAGGAGGAGCCTTCTGAAGCAACACCCACAACAACAAACACAACACCTAGAGCTAAAATGCCTGAACAAGGGGTAAAAAATGAAAGCCTCCTAGAGCAAACTAGTGTACCTCTTAGACCATGTTCGCATAAGAAACAACTACATAATCAAGACTCCCCTATGGCCAAAGACATGTCTAATCCCCGCCCACTCTTCACCTTTGTTTATTGTGCATATGTCACCTTAGTTTGCATTATACTAGCTTACGCGCTTGCATCTGGCTCGAAAAGGCCTTAAACTACCACATTTTCACATTATTTTCTATTCACTTGTGCATTTCAGTTCATGTTTTCTGTAGTGGCTATTTAACATTGTTTTCTCTAGTTGCTTTTGTTTACAGGATCGTACAAACGCACATGCATGCATCCACCCTAACAGTCCTGGCATCATGATTTAAAACTGATACCACAGAATGTCCTAGCGTCATGACGGTAAACTGACACCATAAAGCTTCATCTGACATGGCACTAAACTGTCACACTCATTCACCAGAGTCCGCTAAGACTACAAACTAGCATGCCTCTTCATAGTCTGCCACGACTATAAACTAGCATCGTACCATCTGCTACGACGATAAACTAGCAACTTCCAATGGGTTATGATGTAGAACTAACCCATGACAGTCCGCTAAGACTATAAACTGGCCATATCATTTCTGGCACATTCATCTGCTGCTGTAATTCATGACATTTCTTCATCAATGCCTGCTGCATCATTCATCACACTAGCTCTGATAACACTCTTTCTGCTCATTTTGTTTGCCTTAAGTTTCATATGGTGCCTCCATTTGCATCAGTCACATTCATGTCTAAAGTGTTTGCTAACTCATTCACTTGTGGTTTTCTTGTCTTCTTCAAGTTGTGTTTACAGGATGACACCCAGTGGTGCTCGTACATCGATACACT
>MNCI01016622.1:215811-252491 GCA_015680685.1 Gnetum montanum | reverse complement strand
TGTGGCACTCTCAAGAAACTGCAACACACAATATGGCACATGAGCATGAGTGCAAAATTGAAAGAAAGCTCTTGCCAAAAAAATAGAGACAAAAAAAAGAGATAAAAAACAAAAAAAAAAGAACAAAAAAGAAAAAGAAAGAAAGAGTAAAGAGCAAAGAGAAAAGAGAAAAATGAGTCATAAGACCCTTGGCCCTTCCCATAAGCCTTAGGCGGGGAGGCAATTGTCTTGGAAAAAAACACTCATGTCTCAAAAGCTCAAGTAACATCTCATTGTGTAGCTTTGGCTCTCCGCCAACAGGTTCTCTTTAACACCAAATAAGGGGCCTGTTCCTCCAGAGAACGCAACCCACCATCACATGGCCAACAAGTCCTCTTACACACTAAACAAGAGTCTCGTTTCTCCAAAGGACGATTTTAGCCTTGCACAAGAACGACATGAGTTGTTTGCACAAGATGAAGATTCCTCTCCCACACCAGCACAATCCCTTAATCAATTCCCAATCCCCATAATTTCCATCCCCCAATCCAACTACAAGCTTCATTTCCCAATCCCAGGTACTTTTGAACACAGTGTGATGACATCTGGCCAAGTGCCAAAGGACAATGTTTCTACCAAGTTTTCTTGTGGTGTTTTGTACTTCTTTTTTGATGCCTCTAGGGTTAATTCCTCCAGACATCAACAAAGAGGGGCCAATGAAACACCACAAAAAATTTTTGGCTAATACTTGTAGACAGAAATTAAGCTAAGTCATGTTGGTCCTCAGCATGACCAAGCTTGAAATCCTCAAAAATAGCATCAAACGAAGTCAAAGCAAGCAAGTAAAAGTTCCCTGGGACCCATAGAAGACTACGATGACATCTGGCATCAAACTTGGCAAATCTTGAGCTCAAAATACTTGGTTTTCACTAAGTATGCATCCTGTACGCTGGCCTACACATGCCCAGCGTAAGGCCCAGCGTACAGAAACTTTCGGGGGTCAAAAATTCATCACAACATGCTAAAGTGGAGCGTCTAGACCCCCCAGGACCTTCCCAGGGGTCCCCAATAGGTCACAAGCACTTGAAAATTGAATTTTGGGCTCCAAATAATGGTCTTTCATTCCTGTACGCCCAGCATATACGCCAGGGTGCAGCCAGCATAGAGAGACTTTTGGGCCCCAAAAATGAGTCAGAACATACCATAATTGAGCATCTAGACCCCCAGGACCTTCCCCAGGGTCCCCAGTAGGTCTTAGGCACTTGAAAATTTAATTTTGGGCTCCAAATGATGGTCTTTCATTCCTTTACGCCCAGTGTATACGCTAGGGTGCAACCAGCGTAAAGAGACTTTCGGGCCCCAAAAATGAGTCCGAACATGCCAAAATCAAGTGTCTAGACACCCTAGGACCTTCCCCAGGGTCTCCAATAGGTCTCATGCACTTGAAAATCGAATTTTTGGCTCTAAATGATGGTCTTTCATTCCTGTACGCCCAGCGTATACGCTAGGGTGCAGCTAGCGTAGAGAGACTTTCGGGCTCCAGAAACTCCTCTAAATAGGCCAGAATTGAAGGTCTAGACCACCTAGGACCTTCCCCAAGGTTCCCAGTAGCTCTTGGACATTCAAAAATCAATTTTTAACCTTAAAATAAAGTATTTTCATGTGTATACGCTGGGTCCACTTTTGGCTTACGCTGGCATGCTATACGCTTATGCTGGCATCCTCTACGCTTACGCTGGCATCCTCTCCTGTACGCTGGCATCCTATATGCTGGCATCCTATACGTTGGCATGTTGTACGCTAGTGTGTTGTATGCTACACAGTTGTAACATATCCTGCACCCAGTCAACGCACCACGTGTCTCCTAACCCGAGTCTAGCGTAACAACAGGTATAAAAGCCCCAATTTCCCACTTGAACAAGGTCGGTTGGCAAAAATCCTAGAGCATACCTAGGAGCAATTATGCTACACACCAGAGCTCAAAACCCTCTTATGCTGGAGAACCTATACGCTGTGCACAGTCCCTACGCCACACCTATAGCGTAAACCAGCCTGCCACCCTCCCATCCGCTGAGGCTTTTCATCCGCCTTGTGCTTCGCCACAACTGCGTTAGACCGGTGCACTGTATTCTCATCCTGTAATATCATTATTACATTTTCTACATAAGATTGTTTATAGTTTTATGTCAATTTGGCATGTGCATTCTATTTACACCTGTTTACGCCTCATCTCCGTTTGCATCTGTTTTACGCCGTTTACGTTTTGTTTACGCTCGCTACATCATTTACGCATAACCCAGCGTATAGCACTTTGTGTATGCGCGGGGAAATCCTTGTCTGATCCGCGTGCAGACCACCCAAGGTACTCTACCTTCGTGCATTCCATCTCGCCCTCAACCGAAGGCAGGGTCATCTGTGCTCACCCTGTGATCCCACGACCTTTGTTTCCTTCCAGCCGGAGACCGACGATTTCAGGCGGTACAGTCGAGAAGGAGCCTAAAGGGATCCCTTGTGAAAGCATCAAACTAGAAATCATGAAGATAGTTTATCCCCTTTTTTAGGCCTGGGCTTTCCCCAAAACACTCTCACAGGGGCGATTCTTTTCCATAGAGCAGACTCGTATTATGCGGGTGGTTATCGAAGAAGGGACCCAGTTCAACTGGGCAAGCTACTTTGCTGAGGGGTTGCGCACTAAGATGATCAGGCTTCGCAAGAAGCTCAAATCTCATTTCAATGTGCATTACGCCTTCTTCGTAGCTTGCCTTCGGTGTTTTGCTGAATTCTTGGTCATCCAAAGGAATGGGGTCTGGGTGCAACAAGACCGAGACCAGCTATCTAGACCTTGGATTGCCCACATTTTCAGCACCACGCATGGACAAGATCCCCCAGAAGGGATTGGGGATTCTCTGTCTATAACGACCAGAGGTTTGGCGGCGTATCGACTGCGAGGCCCTGACAGTGTAGGCGGGATAATGCCTACTTACACTAGTGATGCCTCACGAGGGAAACGTTTGACAACAGAAATTGTGAAACCTTTAGCTTGACGCAAAAGGCTTCATTTAATCAAGGCCTCTGTGGAGCCTGAGAGTGGCACAGGCCAAATTGTGGGGGTCAGAGTTCAGCGGAGTAAACCTCCGCCTGGTAAGCGTGAAGAAATGTATTGAAAGTTATACTACGCAACGTTTATTTAGGATATTTTGAATGATATATTAAGAGTATTGTGATATGACTAGTGAAAATTACGGAGTAGCTGACCCCTCAAACAGGGGCAGTGATACTAAGTCATGGGGAAAGGGTCCCATTTTTAAAGAAAGAGGCCCCAGCTGTTAAGGTGAGCCACGCACAAACGCTTGTACGTGAGGAGGCTCTAGCCATTGGGACAAACGACCCACAGACTCTTGTGCGTGAAGAGAGGAAGGAGGCAGAAGATGTTGGCGAGCTCCCCACTGTTACTGGTAGAGGTAATGAGCGTGTTAGAAATTTTGTAGAATTCTGTTAATAATTAGAGTTTCTAACTTGACTACGCTACAGGAGAAGAGGATGCATCCACGTCCATCACTGTGAGTAGAGCATGGAGAGACTTTCCTGACAAGTTTTCCTTCATGGAGGGCATTGTTAGTGATATGATCGAGCGCCTCGAGCGCGTCGATCCAGAAGCTGGTACGCTATAGCTATAAAAGGTTTATTTTATTATACAGTGGTAATGTGTCATATACATTTATAATATTTACTATTAGGAGCTCGCCTTCGATGGGACCCAACGGAGCCCATTGATTTGGACACAGCGGAGCCTCCATCTAATGGGGCAGTCGTGCCACGCCACATTTATGAAGAGATGCGTAAATGTGCGTTACACTCGACACGCTCCTTATGGGAGAGTAAGGGTGTAAATGAAAACCTCTGGAAAAGGATGCAGATGTTAGAGAAGAAGAATGAGTCTCTGACTAAAGAGGTCGAGGACCTAAAGTCGCGATGCGAGTTCCTATAGGCGCGGGATATGGGTAACGAGGACTGGTGTACCGCTGTTATTGACTACTCCCGTTATTGGACCACAATCAAGACCAGCGTGCAAACCAGTCGGGCGTTGGTAGAGCAGTGAATGCAGATAGAGCTGTTAGCCCAGAAAAGCCAAGACTAGAGGGACTACTGCGCAAGTGTACAAGAATGGGGGTAGAAAGAAAAGGACCACAAACATTTGTATAAGCAAGAAAGTATGGCTTACCGTCAACATTATCGTGATTCTGCCGTTGAGATGCAATCCTTGCGAGTCTTCCTGGACGTCATTGGAGCATCCAAAGCCTTCAAGAAGTTTCAAGATCAGGTGATTGTAAGTATGTCCCCGGAAAGGGAGGTGACTCTCCTCGGGGGCCAGACTACCATCCCCACTTTCTTCCCTGACCCGCCTCGCTGGACTAGCGTGGAGAAAGGGAATGTGAAGGCTAGAGCTGCTCTTGGAGATGAAGTGTGGTCTTACTTGATTGAGGATGAAATCATGGAGTGGTTGTGGGCTGGCTTGGAAAAGCTTCCCTTTGCTGCGGAAGTAGGGCCATCACGAGTAAGTTTAATCATGACTTAGCCTAAACTTTCTAATTGTGTTGCCAAGTTTTGTCTCACTAATATGTTCTCTGTATCTAGGTACCAGAAGAGGACAGAGAAGGCGAGCCAGCTGAGGAGCAAGCATCCTCCTGTGGAGCCAGTGCAAGAGCAAGGACCTCATGAAGAGGGGATTCTACATGAGGGAATACTTCCCAGAAGAGAAGGCCCACTAGAGGATGATTTATTAGGTCTAGAGCCGAACTTGAGAGATACTGGTGACAATGGCATCAGAGGTGATGCGTAATTGTAGTTTACGCATGATTTTATTGATTTTTGTCAACCATGTTTATGCAAATGACTGAAAGACTAGCTATAAGGTTTTCTGGCTATTTTAAATGTCTATTTAATTTTCATCTTTTGCATTTTTATCTGCAAAGAGTAAGAGTAGTCGTTAACAATTTTGCCTAAGTTATGTTGGCGATAGAATGAAATTGCTAGTTTAAGGCCATAGAGGGCCGTCACTAGTTTTAGGCCATTGCGGGCCGTCATGGGAGTTTGCGTAATCTGAAAACTAGTTTTAGGCCGTTGTAGGCCCTGGCTAGTTTTAGGCCATTGCGGGCCACTTTGCGTAATATAGAGAGCGTAATCGATGGTAATGTATTTTTCTACGTAATTGGACTAAAATGATCAAAAGACGTAAACAACATACATAATAGAAATGCAATAACATAAGTAATGGCAAGCGTAAACATTAAAAATTTCTGTAGCGTAAATATGTGTTGGATGAAAGCGAA
This sequence comes from Gnetum montanum, assembly GCA_015680685.1. Taxonomy (NCBI): domain Eukaryota; kingdom Viridiplantae; phylum Streptophyta; class Gnetopsida; order Gnetales; family Gnetaceae; genus Gnetum; species Gnetum montanum. The sequence goes on along the minus strand of MNCI01016622.1, from coordinate 247,182 downwards.
CTTGCTAAGCGTAAACAATGATAATTGGTAAAAACATAATAGTGCGCGTAAATGCCATTCAGCTCAACCGCTAATTCGTAATTGTTTCTTAATGGCCTTTACGTTCAGTGTTGCGTAAGGGCGGAGTGTTTTACAGTTTGACTCCTCCATGCCGCCATCCTAAAATGGTAATTTGGCCCAGGGTAGACTGTCATCCTTGGTTTTGGTTTGTTGAGGGATTTTGGAGATAGGTCTGGTCATTCGACGTTTCTATCTCCGAACCCCATTCTTCTTCAACATTGTTGACGGTCTTGGGGGTGATTTCATCATCATGTATTACGACCTCTCCTCCTGCATAGGGTAGGTGTATTTCCTGATGTATTGGTGATAAAATTGCCCTCAGCTGGGCTAACCAGGACCTCCCTAGGATCAAGTTGAAGCTAGGCATCTCCTCGACGACTAAGAATGTGGCATCTGTTGGGAATTGGTTCCCTGCCACAAACTCAATACGCACCATCCCCTTGACCTGAACCCTTGCTCCATTGAATGACTTTATGCATGTTATCATTGTGAGAATGATCTGGTCGACCAGACCCAACCTATCCACGATGGGATAAGGAATGACATTTGCAGCTGCACCGTCGTCCACGTGTACCCTTGGGATTCGATATTAACCAACTTGAATGATGATGAACATGGGTTCATTTGTCACCTGACCTTTCTTAGGATCATCTTTAATGGACTCATCATGAAAGGTCAGTGAGGTGGGCTTAGGTTGCTCAACTTCGGAAGGAAACATGACAACGTGTATCGCTTCCTCCTCCGCTGGTAAGCTTTCATCCACAGGTATGGATGTCAACATACAGACCATAGCCTCACGGTGTTTTTGGGATGTCATAAGCAGGTCATAGAGGCTCAGCATTATATTTTTTTGTTTTAAAGCCTGTTTAACCTGTGTAAACACATCAAGGAGGTCCTTCTCTCGGCTAGGTTGTTTATTCCCCTTGTCTTCTTCCATTCATCCCAAGAGACGAATCTCTCGAGGTGGAATGATGTCAGTCGGGGGGTTGTTCTTTTTCTCCCTGAGAGGAGGTGGTTGCATTCCTGCACCTTTTTCTTGCCCCTAAGGTACAGGCAAAGGCGCAGAGGCCAGGGGCCTAGGCTTAGGGAAGCTGAGCGTAAAGTGGTCTTTTTTGGTGTTAACATATGTGTCCTTTCCCTTTTGTTTGTCAGATGATGGTTGGCGGTTTTGGTTAGAAGCCTGCCCCTGCGTGAAAGGAGTAACCAGTGATTTTGGCACTTTGATAATGAAAGACGCCCTATACGTGGGCGCGGACGAGGCCGTGGCTTTGCTATTACTACGTGGCTGAACGACATTCTGAGAAGATGTACGAATGATAAAAGGTGGCCTTGAGATGCCACTGACTATGGATGAAAGGTTTCCCCCTGTTGTGAGTTGGTAGGTACACGTAAAACAAAAGGTCTTTTGGGTGATACTTTCCTCTCATCGTCTGTACTTACTACGTTGATTGCGTAAGGTGCATCGTTTGCGTTCAACGGATCCTTATACACATGCAACGTTTGGTTTTCTAGACGCGTTGGACTACTGTCGTTTAGTTTTAAATGACCATCGTCAATCATGTGTTGAATGTTGTCCTTCAACGCCCAGCAGTAATTTGTGTCGTGACCACACAACTGGTGGTAGTCACAGAAACAGTCCAGCCTGAAAGATCTCGGAACTGGTGGTTCGTTAGGTAGGGCTAGAGAAGGGTTCTTCAGTAGTTCACAATGACGTCTGTGACGCTTCAGAGCTTCTTTGGATACCCTTTTGGGTTGCATGTATCCTGCCCCTAGCAATTGTTTCAATAGTTCTGAGTGTTTTACAGGCAGGGTTGTATACTTTAAGCGATCGTTACGCTCAAAGTTTGGTTTTGGCTGGGGGGCCCTTCAGGGGTAGATGTGTCTTGGCTGGTGCTGCCTGCACTAGCCATGGTCTTAGGAGACGCTGTAGGTGCCTTCTTATTCTTGTTGTTTGTGGTTTCAGCCAGCGCAGCTACTATCGTTGTCGTCACTTTACCTTTGTCCTTGCCCTTGTTGTGAGCATTCTTGTAGGCGACATATGCCAGGTATTTGTTGGCCTTCGCAGCATCTTGGATGCTTCTTGTTTGAGTGAAGACCTGATGTAAGGAGTTAGGGGAAAGATAATATAGCTTTGACTTAATAAAGTCATTAACTGCTCCTTTGAAGATGGCCAGTAAGTGTGGCTGCGCGATTGGCTCACGAATTTCATTCAAAGTAGCATTCCAGCGCTATATGAACTTCTAGACTGGCTCGGGAGGGTCTTGTTTCACTCCCATGAGTTGATCCAATGTGACTTCTAGCTTTAAGTTGTATTTAAAGCGAGTCACAAATTATGTCAAAAGCTCTTCCAAGGTTGAAATGGAAGAGCGTGGGAGGGCTAGATACCAATCTAAAGCTTTCCATGTTAGAGACATAGCAAAGACGCGGATAATCATGTGAGGACACTATTGCAGCAACAAGGATTTAGATCTAAAGGTGACTAAATGAGCATTAGGATCCCCCTCCCCATTATATTTGGTAAAATGAGGTAAGGACATCCCCGGTCGCAACGACAGCATAGGGACCGCTGAGCTAATAGGATCATCTTGGTAGAAGTCCATGATCTGTACAGTGTCTGAGCTAGCGGCCTTAAGGCACCTAACCTCTTTAGTGAGGGTTTGAATAAGTAAAAAGGCTTGGTCCAGACCTGTTGGTGGAGTTGTTTGTGTAGGAGAAGCAGGGGGTTGACCTAGGAAAACAGGGGGCTGAGCTGGAAAAGTTGTGCCAGGCAGTGGAAATGGTGGGATGGTTTGGCCGGTAGATGGTGTGGCAGGGATCCCTGTAGGCAGGGAGACTTGTGAGGACCACCATCCACTGGTCTGAGAAGATAGGTTACCTGCCGCCTGCTGTGCGGGATAAGCTATTGGGGTGAAATCCTGAGCCCCTCGATGGATCATCTCGAAATTCCGCTTCGCCTCGATTTCAGCTCGGCTAAGGGCAAGCTTTGCCTGGATCTTGACGTGGATGAAATTGTATTCCTTGGGGGTTACGATAGTGAATAATGGATCTTTGCCCTACAGTCTCAATGATCGACACGATGGTCCCTGAGGTCCTGCTACACTAGAAGCTAGTCTGGTGACAGCGATGGGGTTCAACGATGTGGCACCCAAATCAGCGGCGAGCATGGCGGTTGTGGTAGTGTATGTGGAATCCATTGATCAAATATATTGACGACAACATATGACTGAATCTAAATGATGGCTGACAAAAAGATCACGAATAGGCTTTCTACCTTGTAGGATTCCAAAGGAATCGTTCCTGTGACCGATCTACACCACACGATTTGCTGTAAACTTCCCTAGAGGTATTATGTTTACAGTTTTGGGTATAAATCGCTAACAAGGCTACCTGAAAAATACGGATCGGAGCCTAGGCCCTCCTTCTAGCACCAGAAAACTAGTTTTAAAAAGATTCTTGGCATGGAGCCATCCACTCATAGTGAACTCCTTTCTTAATCAATTGTTACATGGGTTGTAACTTATTCAAAAGCTTGGTGATTGTAATGACGGAAAATGTCGGTAGCTGGAAAATGCCAAACAAAATTCCATGTACACAATTTTAACAACGGATCTGTGCGAGGGCTTTGCTGGAAAAATGAATCTGCGGCGCCCTGAATGGTCTTGTCGATCAGAAAGGGATTTATTAAATCAGTAAACCGATGGAGATTGTGAATATTTCGTGGATCGATCTGATTCAACGAGTTGCGAAATGAGAGAAAAACGATGCAGGTAAATGGTGATGATGACAACGTGAGCATGATGAAAGGAATCAAATACGAGAGAAACACGTGATTTCAAGACCTATGCCTTAACCTGAAAGAAACGAGTATTTCGTATATCAAGTTACACTGGGGAGACCCCGATTATCTTGTGTGAAGCCGACACAAAACAACAAGAAAACTGTCCAAGCAGGAGTATAGAATAAAGTCCAATCTACCTCATAGGCTAGAGATGGGATGCAAGGAAGGTCAAGTTCTGACATCTATCGATCAAATTCTTCTGATCAATAGAGCTCGCAAGCTATGCCAGATGATCTCTCGATCTTTGATCTGCTCCTTTCGCCTTAGGTAGTCTTTGCTCGAAACTACCAATGATCGCCGATGGAGAAAGTTGTGTCTTCGCCAAAGGACTGATCGCTCTTGCTACCAATGCTTAAGAAAGATATTCTCTATCTTTGCTAGAAGGTGATGCTGTCAAAAGTTGCCAAAGTACTGCTCTCTCTGTTTCTGTCTTTGCTTCTCTCTATGTCTATATGTCTTTTTTTTCCTCCTTTGTCTTTTCGCCAACTGGAGTATTTATAAGTTTGACAATGTGTGGAGAAGGCATGGCTGTGATGACACGTGTCTCAGACCTTTCGAAATGCCGTTGACCTAACCATCTTTTTGTTGAACCTTATGATTATGCACAATATGCTCATCTGCGTATTGTGCGTATGAATAACAGATGTGCATCGGGCATGTTTCAGCTGACTTTGGGCTACATTACGCTCATTCGCGTTGCGTCACGTGCAAGAGCGTAACAAAGCATGAAAATAATGGATTCAAGCTATTTTACGCTTGTTTACGCCACCGAGCGTAGTGAAGTGTAAACGATGATTAGCTTTGGCGATGCATTACGCTGAGATACACTGCGTTGCGTAACGAGCGTAAGGTGAGCTATCCATACGCCAAGAGAAAAGAGTTGATCTGTTGCGCTTCCTTGGACTTTGCCTTTGACTTTTTCGAAGCTCATTACGCTGCCGTGCGTAATAGAGCGTAAACTTGGCCTTGGACAAAAGACTTAGCCAAATATATGAGAAGTCGCATATTACGCTGCTTAAGCCTCTCCACATGTTGGAGTAAGTCGCCTTCTGATGCCAGACTCTTTGTCTTACTCTACCTTGTTCCACCTTCTGGAATTCTGACATGTATTTTTTCCTAAATTGTGAATCTTCGCCTGAGGCCGACTCACAATTTTCACGGTGTTTCAGTGATGAACCTATGAATAAATTGTAATCTACCATGTAGTCCTTGAAGCTCCTTAAGGTTAGTTGGTGTCACCAAGTTTGATATGGATTTAACGTTGTCATGATTAACATATATGCCTGCTTCAAATACTACAAAGCCAAGCATCTTACCAGTTTTGACACCAAATACATACTTCTTGTCATTAAGTCTAAGATCATGCTTGAGACATAGTTTTAAAACAAGGTCAAGATCATGTGCATGCTTGTTGATAATTTTAAGTTTAACATCTATATTGTCCATAGAGTCATTATACAATCCTAGGATATAGTCATTAAAGATATATGTCTTTTTTATTGATAAGTGGCTACTATATTTTTGAGACCAAAGGACATCATGGTGTAGCAAAAGGTTTCTCAAGGGGTCATGAAGGTTATACAAAGTTGATGCTCTGGGTTGATCCTAACTTGGTTGTATCCCAAGAATTCATCCATGAAGCATAGAAAGGCATGTCTGACCATAGTATTGATAAGTTGGTCAATACTAGAAAAAGGGAAATCATCTTTACTAGTTTCCTTATTTAGGTCTCAGAAATTAATGCAAATATATATACTTCCATTTTTCTTAAAGACTACCACTATGTTGAACACCCATTTTGCATAATTGACAACTCAAATGAAACTAGCTTGATATAGCTTTATGATTTCATCATGGATTTCCAAGGTCAAATTTGCTCTAATATTAGGAAATTTTTTCTTAATTGGCATTTTATTGGGATAAAGTATGATATGTTGTACCAGACGTGGGGTCAAGACCTAGCATATCTTCATATGACTAGGCAAAAACCTTAATGTTACATTGGAGGACCTTGGTAATGTCTTAAGCCTATTGAGGTTCTAGTGAGGAACTTGGTTTTAGTATTTTCACCTCATCACTATTTTTCATGATAGAAACCTCAACTAGAGATTCCTTGATAATGTTACTGGCCTCAAGATCAAGGGTTTTAACTAGGTTCTTTGGCCACTCAAGAGATTCCTCTATAGAGGCTATGTGGTCAACAAGGCTCTCAAGCTCAAGATCTAAGTAATTAAGGTTGATTAACTATTCAAAATCACCATGAGGTTTGCTTAGGCTCAAAGGAAAACTAATTTGCCCCCATGTGTCCATATAGAAATCTTTCATATCAACCTTAAGCACATTAAGAAACACCTATTTGATAAAATGAGTAAACAATGCCAAAATAATGTAAAATGCTCTAGTGCTAATGCATGGATAAGTTAAAATATGTTTCATCAATGATCAAATAGGGTTCTAGCAAGGCTACTAAAGGTTAAAAGAGGTAGGATAAAATAATTAAGGTGAAACAAAGCTTAAATAATGCAAAATGAGGTCAAACAAAGGCAAAATGATGATATAATGGAGCCAAATGAGGACCAAATGATGATCAAGCACCATCAAATGATGTTGGAAAAGGCTAAAAAATAGTCAAAAAAGGTCATAAAAGAGAAGGCTAAGCAAATAAGGAACCCTAAAGTCCAACTAGCATGAGATAAAGGCCATATGATAGCCAAATAGGGTCAAATCATGATAAATGGTGACCAAATTATGATCACACCCCATCAAATGATATTAGAAAAGGTCTACTAAGGTCATATCAAGTTAAAAATCAATGAAGTAAGGTCAAATCATTCAAGGTGAAAAACATGGAATAAAACATTTTTAATATTGGTCAATTAGTATTAGATTTTGCTAGTTTTAGGCCTTAGTAGAACATGGTATGAGGCCATAGGGTTGATAGATGAGTTTGGGCACATGGTGAGTCTATTTTGAGGTTGTTTAAGGTTAAAATTGTTTCTTTATTTGGCATCCATGTTGAACCCATGCTATATCCATACTAGCCAATGTGGATGGGATGAGCCTAAGCATGAATATTACGAAAATATTATTCTTTGAGTTCATCATGGTTAGTTTTTGGATCTTGATGGTTTCTAGGGTCAATGTAGTGGAGTGGGCATGAAGATTTGTCAATTCTAGTGTTGATTTGACCCTCTACAGGACATAAATATATCTTGGAACTACCATCCATGCTAGGACTATGATAGCTTGCATGGGCCTAGCATTGGTGCATGAAAAAAATTGAGTTTATGACATCCCAAGGTTAAAATTAGTATCCTTTTGACTTCCTAGTGTAGTGCAAGGTCATGAGTGTTAGAAATGATCATTTTGAAGTTAAAATATGCAACTAAAAAAGGATTTTGAGATGTTACCCGCTAGAGCTACACTGGCCAACATAGTTAAGGGATGGCCCTAGCATGGATAGACTAAAATTGATGTTTCTATGGTCAAAATAAGATTAAATTGCTATTGTGTTCACGATTTTGAGGTTGCATTCTTCCATAGTTGATTTTTAAGGCCATTTGATGGAGGTTATTCTAGTAAAATCTCTTTGGGGATCCAACTATCCTAGAGCCATGTTGGCTAGCATGGCTTTAGCATCCATCAACATAGTTACACTTGCTTTTTGATTCTTAGTGAGTTTTAAGGATAAATTATTCAAGTTTTTTAGCTCCCAAGGTTAATAGTATTCATGGTCAAGGTTTAGGCTTGTAATTATCAATGTTAAGGGTTATTTAAGTCTTAACATGATCATAACCCCTCAACTACATTGGCTAGTGTAGTTTCAACATGGATGATGGGGTATGATGGGTTTGTTGTCATTTATTGACTTGATTTCTAGGATTTTATGGTTTATAAAGGCTTTGATAGGGTTCTAGGAGTAGGATAATGCATTAAGATGTAAAGTTGGCTTGTTCATATGCTATTTTTTATTTTCCATAAAGCATCCACACTAGGACTATGCTAGCCAATGTAGATGGAAGCTTCCCTAAGGTTATCGAGAACTCCTAAAAGGTTTAAAGGTTATGGTGTGTTACCTAGAAGGTTTTTAAAGACATTTGATGATCAAACCCCCACCAACTATGTTGGATAGCATAGTTGGGATGCCTCTTAGTGTGGTTAACCTAAACCAAATAATATTTAGTACCTTTTGATTGGTTGTAGGAAATTCTAGAGCTACCAAAATCTCTACCTAGGGTTTGCAACGTAGTATGGTGTAGTAAGGTTTCAATTTAAAATATTTATGATGTTTATAGATTTTTTACAAAACATCCATACTAGACCCACACTAGCTAATGTGGATGGAGGCTTCCCCAGCTTAGCTAGTGTGATAAAGATGAAAATTAAGTAGTTTTATCTTATCATTTGATGTTCTAAGGGTACTAGAGCCTCCTCGGAGGTCTAAAGGCAATGTTGTGTGGTTTTGAATATCAATCTTGGTTCTTTATGATCAAACTTCAAGAACCCATGCTAGGACTATGCTAGCTAATGTAGTTGGGATGCTTTCTAGTGTGGTTCCAAGTTTTGAGTAGGGGTTTCTTGATTTTAGATGATTACTTAACATTGTGATCACCAGATAGCTAGTGCATGAATTCCATGGTGATTTTGGAAACATATTGGCTTTAAGAAGGCTTCATCCCACTGGAAAATGTGCAAGAATTGTGTCTATCAAGTTTCATTATGAAGAAATCATTGTATATATCATTCTCTTGTTATTTTTCCTCATTGTACTATCTTTTGTCTCTTGTAAGTGGTCAAAGTGAGTTTTATCTCAAAGTATAAGGATTAGAAAATTTAGTTGCATTCTTTCCTTATAATTAATGTTCTCTTTTGTTGCCTTATGGGGTTGATGTGCTTCTTACTATAAGGAATCTTGCTTGAGCTTGTTGGGATCATGTGTGATTGAGTGTTGGTGTAGCACCACAACACTTTGGAGTGGAGATCAAGTTGTAAAGGTTGTGGGATCCTAGAAACCACATTCTAAGCTTTTTGGGACCTTGGTGTGTTGAGTGGATTCATTGTGCCAAATAACTCTAGAGTGGTTCTTAGAGCTTGTACAAGATGTGGTACCCTTCAAACCACATTCTGAGAGTAACAAAGTTTAAAAATGTGCTACTGAACTACCGTCTGAGTGTGGATTACCCAAGTTGGAGACCCACATTAATTTTTCTATGTTCTTTGTTTAAAATAATTTTTAATTTGAGGAGATTATTCATCCCCCCCATCTAAGTTCAATGATCCTCAAGTGGTATTAGAACCTAGTACTCTTCTTTGTTAGCAACTTCAAGAGTGAAAAATGGAGGGAACATCTTATACAAAGTCATCCATGTTTGATGGATTTGACTTTGCCTATTGAAAAGCTAGCATGTAAGGATTATTTGAATCTATGGAGTTTGAAGTTTGGGAGTCCATCCTTGAAGGCTACACTTTGCCTATCAACAACTCCACTAGAATCATCAAGCCTCACAACAAATAGACATAAGAGGAGAAAGGTAAGTTTATGTTTGACTCAAAAGCAAAAGATTGTCTATATTTCACTTTGAATAGATTTGATTTTAATAGAGTGGTAGGATATAAAACACCCAAAGAAATTTGGCAAACATTAGAGGCTACTTATAAAGGAACCTCTATAGATAAACAATCAAAGTTGTTGGTTTTACAAAGTGAATATGATAAGCTGACAATGAGAGAAGGTGAGAAAGTAAAAGAAGATCTGGCAGTTTGACCACTCCAAAGATAGATTATTTTCATGTGTCTACCCACAGTGTGGTGAATGTAATTGTACGACATTCTTTATTCGAGTGTGACATACTTGGACACGCTCATGACCAGCAATAAAGATCGTGATTACTTTATCATTGCAGCAGTCACTTTGTTGTTTATTTATTTAATGTTATTTATTCTTTTCTCTCTCTCACCCTTAAACTCCTAGAACACGGAACGAGTACGACTTGATTACGAGCATTTAAGTGTCACTACTTGGTAGCCTAGTGATGTACCTAGGATTTGCGTTTGGTAATCCCAGTGGTAGACGTGCATGAGGTCCAAGATGTGTACGGTTGATCAAGGAATTGGTTGCGCATCACACTTAGGCTAGATTAGATTTCCTTACCTTTTCCTCGTAGCTTAGCTTAGTTAATCTTACATTCCACTGCCTTCAGGAGTAGCGTTAGAATTAGGAACATATCATACACCTCATCTGGACTAAACCATACGTGACAAAGCTAATAACTAGTCCAGGTAGGAAGACAATGAACTGCGACCTTAGGATAACTATCTAGGTGCCACAACTAGTCCATCTGCGGAGTTCGACTGGATTGTGCGTACATGCTTGTTTCGTATGGTTGAGTGTAGGGGTACCTCACCACTCATCATTGGCACCATTTCTAGGGATGGTGCTAGTTATCTAGATTAGTTATATCATATAAGGTCGCTATAAAGAACTTAACGATATATCTCTTAGAAAGAAGAAATAATTATTAGAAAGTCACATAAATTCACACACAACAATGTCTCTCCTACAAGACGATAATAATGCCACACTTAGTGAGGAAGTTCATTGGAGAACCAACGAACTATATGATGATGAAGATTGGAGTATACAACCCAAAGTGGGAGTTTCTTATAAACATAAACAAGAAAAATGTTAAGGCATAACTTACAAGATGACGATGAACCCCCACTAGCCACTACAAGCTTAACGCAAATACAAGAGGCTGTTTGAATCTCACGTAGGCATCGTAAAGAGAGCTGACTACCCAGGCTCGATTTAATTAACTTTCCCAAATTTTCAGGAGGCTATGACTTAGATCCGCATCAACATTTACTAGCCTTCTACGATGCTTGCACATGGAATAACATTGATAATGGGTGGCAAAAACTTAAGCTCTTTCCTATGACACTCGTTGACCAAGCTAAAGTATGGTATAGATCATTAAAACCAAATTTGATATGACACTGGCCAACAATGGTAGAAGTATTCAATGAAAAATATCAAACCTACGCAAGAGTGTCAGCCTTGAGGAAAAAAATCCAGGATGGAAACAATCACAACATGAACCCTTGGACATGGCCTTAGAAAGATATTACGCATTGTTAAACAACTATCCAAGCCATGGGTTTTCCGAGGAAAGGCTAATGTACCATATTATCGATGGGCTACGTAATGAAACAAGAGAGACCTTAGGAACGTATGCCCAAGGTCAACTATATGAACTACGACCCCATCAAATCCAAGAGCTTATTAAGCAGGTAGAAAAAGAAGAAGGAGAAACAGCTACATGGGAGAGTGTTGGAAAACATCAACGGGACCAAAATTTCAACTTAACAAAGGTCCCTGATCATAACAAGAAGAAATCAACAAATCTCAAGGTGGAAACATCATCTTTGCCAATACAACAATTGTTAGAAGAAGTCGAGGCAAAGGTCAATAAGATGTTGGAATGGATGAATCAAAAGTATGGAGAATATATCAACACTATTGGAGATAGAGTTTTGACAACCCAAGAAGCAGGACGAAATAGTAGATATTCGGAAAAAAAGAATGAAGGGAATAAGCACTCAATTGCTAATCATACATATGAATGCAACATATGCCTGTATGATCACCCCAAAGGCCAATTCCCAATATTGTTACATTTATATGAGCATTGGGGAAACACATTACATCCATAGTTTGTACAAAGATCCTGTGTTCGATCACAGTGGCAACCATCCCAATCATGGGGGAGACCACCCTCAGACTATAGGAACCCTTCATATTTTCTAAACTCGAATGCTTATCATGTTCAACACCCTATTTCCCCAACTGGGCCAACATACTTTGTCTCACCACACTCCTATCCTCCAAAATACTATCAACCCATGCCTCCAATGCAACAACCACCTTGTGCACCTTATATTCCTCCTAACTTTCAACATTCATATCCTTTCCCTCCTTCCACAGTACCACCAATTGTTCCTAAGGTGTTTGTGCCACAACAACAACCCATGAACAACACTTGTGCTACTGCTACTAACAGCGGTGAAAAGCCTCCTCAACATCAAAGGAGTCCTTTCTTTAAACATGACCGTAGGAAGGGACAACACAATTCTGAGGCCACTGCACCTTCCAACCCAGCACAAGTCCAACCCTATGGTGCACCCTTATCTTTGAACCCAATGCCTCATGTAACTTCATCAGGGCCACCAACTAACGCTTCAACAACCATAAGGCCCAATGAACACAACCATGGGAGGCATCATCCTAATCCTTGCATACCATCTAAGGGTCCTAAATATTATAGTGGATCAACTCATTATCCGGGAACTACATCGTATAAAGTGCCCTACTATGCTTATTATAATCAAGTGTGTGAACCCTAATGGGGTATGTATGGACCAGTTTCAATACTTCTAACATGCAAGGATCCTTATCTTTCATTTATTAATCCTTGCCATACTCAACCGATTAGTTATGGGGATACCCCCCATTTCAAAGACAAGCAGGATTAATAACCATTGTTTACATTTTATTTAATTTTACAACTTTTTGTTTTATCTTTTTATCTTTTTGTGTTTTTCTTTGTGTTGTTATGTTTTTGTAAGTAATCTCATCTACGAATAAAAAACTCATGTGGATTGTTGGTTGAGGTGTGTTCTATGTTATTAAGTCATGAGTGGTCAATTATTTGGAACAGTGAGCCCATTACACCCACTTATCCACTCTATAAATAAGAGGTTCTGTTCAAGGGTACAGTGATATTCTTGACATTTTTAAAAACTTAAAATTAATTTTATGTTTATTGTACCCAGAATGAAGAAGGATGGACCAAGAGGGAATGATTAGGGTGTGACATCAAGGAGACTTATGGATTCTCTTTGCTGACATCTATGGGAGTTATCATGCAATGTGGTTGTGCTAAGATCCTTGTAGATCTAATGAAAATGGGAGTAAGAGTAATCAAAAGGGCACTCAAAAATCAAATGCTATTCTAGGTGGTCCCACTAGAAAGACATGCATCCATGCCTGAAGGTTGGTGGCTTCTCTGGATTTAGTAAAGTGAAAAAAAAAAGAGAAAAGAAAAAAAAAGTCACTCCTCCCTAGAATAAAACACCAAGTGATCGTATGCCTTGTTGTTATGGTACTCTCATAGTTGTTCACCATTGGATGAAATGATGCGATGCCATTGATTGAAGGATGGAATTGGTCCTGATCTTGGAATGATGGGTCAATGACACATTAATCATGCTTTGCATGCAGGATTCATTGTGCCCTGGGTCAATTACCTCATGTCCCAATCTCTACGATCCCTTCTCTACTTCGTCTCATCTCATTGTTTGTGTAATTGTAGCTCGTGTCCCGTGTAGCATAGAATTTTCATCTCATTCTAGTGATATTTACATGTGTGTGTTTTCTGGAGTTAGTGCAGATTATATTTAACCCTTCTAGTACCCACGGAAAATTTAAGAGTGGTTACACAAGGGCATTATAGGTTGAAACCTACTGTGGGGAGGATCCACTTGTGTAATTTTTTGTAATCTTCACTTATGACAAAGCTCACACACACCATTTATTGCCCTCAGTGTATTGTTCATGGTATTCTTTCCTTTATTACTATCCCTTCGAATCAACGTTCCTATGAACCATCAGATAGCCTTTTTCTCCCATCTGAGGTCTTTATTGATAAACACACCATCATAATTTTTGTGCCTTCAGAACTAGTTGAATTACCCTGGAACCCTTTAGTCCATATGTCCTTAGTTTACATCGTTTAATTTCAAAGAAATATTAAAAATTCGGTACATTCTCTAAGTGCCCTAACTTCAATAAAAATATATATATACATGACCCCCCTGTGCTAATCAACATTATTTGCAACTGTTCACGCAGGGGAAGTTTTTCAAATTTCTCTCTACGACTTGAGATTGCGCGTCCCTTGCTTTCATATCCATAACTCACTCGCTGGTACTCTGATTTTCATTCTGTTTGAACCTACTTGACCCCAGAGTGTTCAGCTTATTCGTGGGGGAGGGGCACATGCCAAATAGTGCATAAATGTTTTTGAAATTCATCATCTCCTGAAGAACATCTTTAAAGGTAATTAGTTCTAAAATTAAGAATAAAATGTGTCAAATATAAGTTCATCCTCTTAGCTATACCAGAAAATTTAATTTGGAAACCACCTAAGCAAAGAGGACTCAACATTATAATCTTTCGGGGACATGTTCTTCCAATAATTAACATCACACGGAAATAAAGTAAATCTATTAAGGAAAGCAGTAAGGTATAACCTAACTTTGCTAACAACCTTACTAACAATTGGTCCCGTGTGATTGTAAATGGCCCCAAAATGCAGACAACAGGAAGGTCCTACTCAAGGTGCGATCGAATGATCTCATAGAGGTGGAAGACAAGATCCTACTGGACAACATGCAGAACAGGAGGAACAATCATTTAGCGTTCATCAAGAAGATCCTCCTACTGTACGGTTCGGGCAGGTAGAAGCAGGAGATACCCTCTTTGAAAGTGGTGCCTAGTACTTAGGGGAAACGTACCAATTTTGGCACAATAAAGAAGAAGGCACCATGGTTAACATTTATGGTGTGACTATTGATTTCTCTGTTCAAGCCATTTTAGAAGTATTAAAACTTTCAAATACAGGGCCAAAGGTTGCTCAGAACTAGCTGGACACCTTCAAAACCAAGCAACTTAATAAATTTTTGACAGAGAATAAAAGGGTAACGGAAGAAAAAGAGAAGGGTGACTAGGATGCCTCTATGGCACAAGTGAAAACTTACACATATGCCAAGGCATTCAAGGCCTTACAAGAGGAGAAACTCCAGGCCATACTTCAACACCATCAAATCCCAAGACTTGGAGCGCAAGAAAAGGGAAAGACACCAATGGAGAAGCCATTGCCACCAGGAACTACATGAGTTCCATCATTTTGTAATCATAAGATTTTATTTTGTGTTGTATCTCACTCCACACTACGGCATGAATCCATTCTAGTCAATCAATAATCCCATACCTATCCACTGTGTAATCAATGGAGCTTGTTCTCTCTATAACTTGAGGACGAGTTTTCATTCGGTCATGGGGGTATGATGAGTCATGAATTTGCTAGATGAGATATCGTAGCTCTGATATCATAGCCTTGTTGTATCAGTAGTTGCGATATCACATGGGCCATGATATCGCGTACGCGATATCGCAATGCATTACAATTTCTATAAATAAGAGTCAGCTTTCCTAGTTTTAGGAATTAGGAGTTAGAAGTAGTGAAGCTCTGGTAGTTTGACCACTCTAGAAATAGATTATTTTCTCGTGTCTGCCCACAGTGTGGTGAATGTAATTGTATGGCATTCTTTATTCGAGTGTGACATACTTGGACACGCACATGACCGGCAATAAAGATCAAGATTACTTCATCATTGCAGCAGTGACTTTATTGTTTATTTATTTAATGTTATTTATTGTTTTCTCTCTCTCTCACCCTTAAACTCCTAGAACGTGAAACGAGTATGACTTGATTACAAACATTTAAGTGTGACTACTTGGTAGCCCAGTGGCGTACCTAGGATCTGTGCTTGGTAATCCCAGTGGTAGTCATGCATGAGGTCCAAGATGTGTACGGTTGATCAAGGAATCTGTTTCTCGTCGAACTTAGGCTAGATTAGATTTCCTTACCTTTTCCTCCTAGCTTAGCTTAGTTAATCTTACATTCCACTGCCTTCAGGAGTAGTGTTAGAATTAGAAATATATCATAGATATCATCTGGACTAAACCATACGTGACAAAGCTAATAACTAGTCCAAGTGGGAAGACAGCGAACTGCAACCTTAGGATAACTATCTAGGTGTCACAACTAGTCCATCTGTGGAGTTCGACCAGATTGCATGTACACGCTCATTTCGTATGGTTGAGTGTAGGTGTACCTCGCCACTCATCAAATTCTAACCTTGATTTCTATTCTATAGAATGTTAGGTGTGTGTTGGAAGAGGCCATATGGCCTTCAAATGTCCTAACATTATCAAGATACAACAAAAGAATAGATCTAATGATGAGGAATTGAAAAAGAATAAATTATACACAAGTTGGGATGATGGTAAACAAAATGAATAGGATGTAGATGAAGCTACCAAAGATTCTCAACTCATATGCATAGCTCTAACATAGGAATATTCACCTCAAGTTACTAGTGATATACAAGATAAAAATGATGAAAGGTATAGTGAATTACAAGAAGAGATTCTCATCCTTCATTACTTAATTAAAAAGCTAAAGAAATTTTTGAATAGAAAAATTGATGGAATTCACACTAATTTGAAAGAAGAAATCTTAGACATAAGAGCTAAGATTCAACAACTAACCTCTTTTAACAAGGTTGACAGAGACCTTCTAATAGGAGAAACACATGAAAGTTAGCCTAGAAATGAAAATGTTACAATAGGGTATAAGCTCAAGGACTGGCACAATTAGGTTTGATAATGCCATTTGTAAGGATAATAATTTATTTTTTGCCAAAATTCTGGTAGCAAATAAAATCTTGGTTATTCTCGTGATGATCAAAAATAATATTGATGCTTAGTCTTGTCAAAAAGGTTCTAGTAAGTATATTTTGCAAATAACACCAACTAAGAATGAAAAGAAATGGAGAATTAAAAATTTCGTCAAAGACATAAATGATCCAATAAGTGATCATGAATAACATCATCAATTAGATTCATCATACAAAAGATCTAATATAAGTGAACCAAATGGTAAGGAGGTACTTCATGATAGAGGACCTCATCTCAAACTTCATTAGCCTTCTACTCTCAATTATAAGCAAGGTAAGTTAAGGTAAGTTTCTATCTCCTTGCTTGCTAAATTTTATGAATTATAAATTGTTTTTGACATATAATAAATGTTTTCTCTTGATCAGATCTTATTATAGAATTTTTTTGGAATAATTATTTGTATTATTCTTTATTTGCATATAAGCATGTTTTTTCTAAAAGTTTGTGGTGTGGCATTTAAACTAAATTTATTGGGTACTTTGGTTGCATTCATGATGAACTATACATTTTTATATATCTTTTGAATATTCAAGATTTTAAATTAGTTTCTTTGATAAAAATCATTAATCTTTTGAAGAACCTTTTTTACAGGAAATATTAGTACTAATAGGAGATTCTAGTCTCCACACATGATTTTAACGTTGGTTTGTAGGGTTGGTATTTTGAAGAGAAAAGATTAAGTTGAATCAAAACAAGATTTAACTTGCACTTTTGCAACGGGGAATTGTACGTAATCATTAATTATCATTCAAGGAGGTACCAATGTAGGGGGAGTCCTTTGATGCTTTTACTAAAAGTTACTCTAGTAGTAAAAATTCATTTCAACTCTCCCTCATCAAAAAATGAGCAAAGGAGAGCCTTTTTATGATAATATTTTATAATTTTTTTATAAAGAATATCCTTATTGGTAAATGCTCTTGAAAATTTTATGACCTAACTTGAGATCTCTTTTGTCTATTTTCACTTTAAGTACCTATGATCCTTATTGCAAATATGTATTCAAAATAGTGTTCCCAATTTCTTTATAAAACCTGAAGTATATCTATGTAGGTAGACATTTTTTCTTTCTTTTGAAAAAATAAAGTTTTGGCTGTGGTTACTTTTTTATACATTTAGGGTGTTGGAATGTGTTGCTTTATCTGGTATCATGTTTTTACATGCTTTTACCTTCTTGTATTAAGCAAGTATACCTTGTGTTGATATGTGGTGTTAGCTCCATTAATAAGCACTTATAAGAGGATATATTTGGTACTGTTAGATTCCTTAGTTTTATGAATGTATGTGCACAATGTGATTACCTTTCTAATTATGTGAATATGTATGGTTATATACTTGTATGGAAAAATCACCTTTTCTAAAAAGCCTTCAGCTAAACCTTATTATATATTGTAATCTACATAGTTTTAGGTTGGAGCTACTATTTAATTGATTGCTACAAAGGTTCCTTCATTTTGAGATAAGATATTCATTGAAAATCCTAGACCTACTATGAATCTTGGGGTGAATAGATAAAGGATTGTTCTTGATATAAATGATTTTACTTTATTATCCCTATAGAATGCAAAAATGTTGAATCATTATTGCAAACACTTGAACAAGATTCCTTTGCTCAAGGTCTATTCATGAGAAGTGATGAGAATGGCTTTGCAATGACTCACCATAAATACCTTTTCTCCAATGATCTATCTTCTTAGCAATTTTTTTGTGATTTCTTCATTCCCTTTTAGTTCATGTCCAAAAAGGGGGAGAAGTGTTTTTGTATGCTATGATTAGAATAATCCATTTTCTTATGTTTTGGACATTACCAAAAAGGAGGAGATTGCTGACCTTTTACTATGTCAAAACCTTAAAGAAAATGGAGGAACAAGGATGCTTGTATTCTAGTTGTTGTGAGAGGAATTGGACATGAATTTTGAGATAGCAGGAGAGATCAAAGAAGAAAGACATTTGTAAGATTTCAAGAAAGCATGCAGGAGTTCAAGAGCATGGACAAGGAATGAGGATTTCATAGTGTAAAGGAAATTGAAGAAAGACATCTCCAAGAAATAGTAGACATCTTGGTTGAAGTGAAGGAGAAACAATGAAGAAGTCTTGCAAAAATAGCGGATGTTTACTATCAAGCAAATATGTCTTCAAGAAATAGTAGATGTCTTGATTGAGTTAAAGATTTCTTACAAGAAGACTTCTTTAAAAAATAGTAGACATCTTTCTAATAATAAATACATCTTTACATAATAAAGTTCTTATGTAGAAAGATGTCTCAATCTCCGAGAAGACATCTTTAGTGATAGTTAGATAGCTGTTGCAAAAATTCCAAGGTGATTTTAGAATCACATTAACTATAATAAGAATTCAATCCATTGGAAAATGTGCAAGCATAACATCTATTAAGTATCGTTATCAAGTAATCATTGTATACATTATTCTTTTGTTATCTTTTCTTATTGTACTATCTTTTGTCTATTGTAAGTGGTCAAAGTAAGTTGTACCTCAAAGTACAAGGATCAACAAATTTAGTTGTATTCTTTCATTATAATTGTTGTTCCCTTTTATTTCCATGTAGGGTTGAGGTGCTTCTTGTGAGAAGGCATCTTACTTGAGCTTATTGGGATCTTGTGGGATTGAGTGTTGGTGTAGTGCCACAACACTTAGGAGCAATGCTCAAGTTGTCAACGTTATGGGATCCTAAAAATCACATTCTATGCTTGTTAGGACCTTGTGGGATTAAGTGGATTCATTGTGTCAGATCACTTTGGAGTGAAGCTTAGAGCTTGTATAGTATGCGGTACCATTCAAACCACATTTTGAGAGCAACAAATTCCAGAGTTGTGCTAGCAAACTATCCTTTGAATGTGGAGTACACAAGTTGGGAAACCACATTAATTTTAGTATATGCTTTGTTTCAAAGAATTTTCAATTTGGGAAACTTATTCATTCCCCCCCACCTCCACCCTTCTAATTTCAATGATCCTCATATTCTATTTTCTTTTATTAATTAAAAATTTTGTTTAGCCAAGCTTTCAACATTTGCATCACATCATTCAACTAGTCAATTGTGTTGCCCTTTAACTTTACTAACATAGCTTTTTTCCAATAGGTTATTAGGTTCTATGACCTCAAGGACCCCACTATGGTTGAATGTAGGCAATCTTTAAGGATTAGGAGGTGATGACCTAAGTTCTATAATAGATGAAGATCATTACAACTTCATTTGTGCCAAGATCTAGGCTGGCATGTTGATTCCAAGGATAGAGGTAAAAGCCAAGAGGAAGTATGAGCTCATAAACCATGATGAGAAGAAATATATTCCTTTCTTGTATTACTAGATACCCCTCACCAAGACCTATGCATGAGTCCTATCTCAATTAATTGAGATAGATGAGGAGGATGGTAAGGCTTGCTTGGATAAATAGTAGGAAGAAGAGGATGAATTTAGGGCTAAACCTAAACATGAGAACATCATAGGTAGGATTTTTCAACAACCAAATCCTAAATTCATAGTGCCTTCCTCTAACCTTCTCATCTCTTCCATGGGACAAATGCTCTAGTCCTTCACCCCTTCTTATCCAATCATGTTTGGGTCCACACTAATAATCACAACGCATCAAAGATAATTGGTGTCATAGCCTACAAAATTTCACTTCATTCCTTTCACCACATAACCTCAATCTATGAAGCCATCATCAATGGTTATAACCACCACTAACCTTCTCACTACCTAGATGGGGTTCATCATGGAACCCCAAGTAACCCAGACATCATACACCCCTTTTATTCTATTTATGCCCTAGATACTAACATAAACATATTTTTCTTTATTTAGTCCATTAGTCACTAGGATGACACAACCTCTTCCCCTAGTTCCACAACCAATAACAAGGCCACCCAATAGATGTCACAATCTTTTATGTAAATCCCACAACTATCAGGGGCACCTTGGGCTTGGATCAAGCCTTTCAGATGATCCAAGACCTAACTAAAGAGTTAAAAAGGATTAAAGCCTCTACATCCTAGACTGTTATAATTATGAACTTCTATTAAGATGATCCCATAATTCCTATGGTCCCACCCCTAACTCTTCCCCTAGTATCCCAATACTATAGTTTACCAAGTGCAATAGTGAAGGTAACCCAAACTATCATATCATAATCTTTCACTCTAAGTGGTTACTACTACAAGCCTAGTTGCATACAATAATAAGAATATCCCATATGTCCCTTATGGGGAAGGCCCTTGATTGGTACTATGCCCTACCAAGAGGATCCATATCCTCTTTAGAAGACTTTATTTCATAATTTGTTAACTGCTTCAAGTATAACTTCAAGACTGATACCATCCTTGACCAACTGATGAAGGTCAAGCAAGGACCTCTTGAACCAGTGCAAAAGTTCATCCAATGATGTAACAATTTGATCAATGAGATATCAGAACCTATAGCTGAAACTCACCTTTTAACTATATTCAATGGGATGGTTAACAATTTCATCAAGTTAAAGTTGTACTATCTAGATCCATGGCTACTAAGTTAGGCTTTCTCTAAAATCAAAAACATAGAAGATGCTATGGAGGCTAGCCATGAGCCTACCTATGTGGCATATAAAACCTAGCACAAGTGGAAGGACAAGGAGAGTGGAAGGCAAAATAATGTGGTGGTGGCAATTGTAGAAAAAGAGAGCAAGATAACTAATCAGTGGCCAAGAACCAACCAAGAGAAGGCCCTTACTAACAATAATAACAACCAATCCTCAATATATGTGACCACTACATTGACTACTTTGAGGTCCAACTTTAAGTGCAAAGACCAAACTAACTACACTAGGTTACGTCTGAAACCATCCAAGCTTTTGGACCAACTATTAAAGAGTGGGAGAATACAATACAAGTAATGCCCAAAAGAGAAATGGGAGGATATGAAAAATATCCAAAGATCCCAATTGAGCAACCAAGTATGATCCTTAGCTATCCAAGTATTTCAAGATCAATCACTTTTACCACTATTATCAATTGCCTACTCATGGCACTGATTTTTACCTTGCACTGAAAGATGATGTACAAAGGATGATAGATAGGAATGAGCTGATACTTGATACTTCAAACTTGATTTGGCCTCAAAACTAGTCAATGCATGTTTACAAAGACCCATTGAAAACTAATAACATGTTGTAAACCATAGTAGCATTCAACACTGTTCATGAGAAGAAGTGTGTGAGGGAACTATTTGTGATCTGGGTACATCCTCGTAATCAAAGAAGTTCTTCAACTTCCACTATCTTAAGAATCCCCTTCATTGTAAGGGTACCATCATTGGTACTCCCCAAGGAGCCTTTTGTCGTTATGGTACATCCCCTTCCCACTATGATCAAGTCCACTAGTGCAATGAAGTGCAACAAAAGATAACCAAAAGGCCCCAACTAAGCAAAGGAAGAAGCTTGTGCAAAAGCCCAATAACAAGAATGATAAGTAAGCCAAGGCATGGAAGGCATAGGAGGATCCTAAAACCCAAGGGAAATGGAAAGAGGAGAAGCCATAATAACCTAAAAACAAAGTATGCATTTTTAGGCACATGGAGGAAGTTAAGCATAATAGGGCTGACAAGTTCATGGTTAACAACAAAGGAATCCTAAATGAGTAGGTCAAATAATTGTTGAAATAGAAAAACACAACTCTCAACTTGTATGACTTGGTCATAACTTCTACTATGCACCATGAGATGCTATTTAAGATGTTGACCTTCATCTCCATTAGTGAAAACGTTCCTGCTAATGAAGAATCCATCCATGAGATGATGATGCCTTCTTCACCTAGGAAGACAAAGTTAGCATTGTTATTGTTTCAGGACAATGGAATCAAGACCATCCCCCAAAGTAGCAAAGTGTTCAAGGCTCCTATTTTCATAACAATATGGATAGGATGGTACAAAGTGTGTTGGGTGCATATAGATGATGGGGCCACAATGAATGTTATTATGTACACCATAGTTGAATGTTTGGACGTTATGGAACATATACAACACACATCAACATCAACTTTCAAATCCTTTAACAGATCATGGGTTACTGTCAAGGGGTCTATGTCCTTAGACTTTGTGATAGGGGAGCAATTTCCCACAACCTTTAACTTAGTGGTGGAGGAAACACTAGGATTTAACCTTATCTTGGGAAGGCCTTGGCTAGCTTGATTACAAGTTGCATCTTCGCCTAGCCATCAAGAAATTCACTTATCTTATGAGGGAGATGAAATTATCATCCATGATGGTAACGTGGTGCCCCTAGCAATTAACAATGTGGATGTAGAGTATGGGTCTAAAGGAGACTTTTAGGAAGAAACTTCCATCCACAAACTCAAGCAACTTGAAGGAGTAGAAATGGCTAAAAAAAATAATGATAAGCCAAAGGATGCGCTATGGGAAGAACTCCTCTTTAACATCATCAAAAAATGGGATGGGGAGTACAAGCTTGTGCAACAAAAAACATACACATTTTCTAATCTCTCAAAGATTGGGAAGCATTTGAATAAGTGGCATACACCTCTAATCCTTCTATCCTATGCACTTGTGACCTTGTAGCCATGTGTACCTATAGCCTATTAGCCTAGACATTATTTTGCTTTTTTATGTTAGTTTGGTTTATTTTAAACTTTCTTTCACATGCAGCCTAAGATTTTACCTTTTTTTTCATTTTTACTTGTTAAATCCTTTTTTTTATTTTTTAGTTTCATATAAACACAAAAATCTCAAAAAATTTTAAAACATAAAAAATATAAAATATATTTCTTAATGCAAACTACATAGGCCCATCATGGCATTAAACTAACAAACATCATTTTACCTTATCTCCACTTTAGTTTATAGCCTTATTACCTAACCATTTCAACTGATCTTACAATGTTATAATTAAGATAGCCATCATAACCTTGAATAACTTTTATAGTATGAAAATTGTAAAGCCATAATAAAATCGTAATACTAGAATAATATAAACAAAGTTGAAACTTAAAATAAATTTAAAACATTTCCAATATTAGTAGTCATAGCTACACTATGAGGAAAAATGTTTAAATAATAAATATAAAACATAAATCATCTCCAACAAAAGCATTGGCCAATAGTAGCCACCAACATCAACAACATAAATATCAAGTAACCATTAATAGTAAACAACTAAAATGAATAGTTAGTGATGCTAAGTAGCATCTAGAGGAGGAAGTGGTGGGCCATCACCACCTTCATCACTAGGGCTACCAATATCACCTGATGGCTATGACATAACAACAAAAGATCCATCAGTAATCAATGCATAACATAAACAAGCCTTCAACTTAAGTAAACCTAAAATAATATAAAACCAAATGAAAATGACCAAACCTATAGGGAATCTAGATCAAGGAACTCTGAGGGAAGATGTTGAAGACTAGCCTCGAAGTGATGGAGGATTTGGTCCTCTATCATGTGTGCCCAATCCACATTTTCATGATTAATTTCCATGAGGATGTTGCTATTATTGAAGTTTGTCCATGTGGGCATCTCTTGTGACATTGTGGTAGTAAAAACCTCACCTGTAGCCATAGAAACCTCATGAGTAGGAGATTTAGGTACTATGAGAGTGCCTTCAAAGAGTTTGTAGGCACTTTCTACTTGAATCCCCTTGCTGAATAGCTCCATCTTGCACCATTCAGTAGTCTCCTCCTTAATCCACTTAAGATATGCTTCCTGATTAGCCTTATACTTTCTTTTGTGGTCTTTTTGTGCCTGGCCCTACTCTAGGACCTAGGCATAATAATCTTTCTAAGGATAACGAGGTCCAGTTGTAACCACTACTCCCCCATCTCCTCGTCAAGGGCAACCTTCTCATGGATGGCGTTCTAGTAGAAAGCCCATGTGATCTCCTTGGTTTGTAAGTTTTCTGTGTTAGTTAATTCATCTTTCACAAAGGCTTTACAACCTTGAAGATCAATAATAATCTAGGCTTGATGTTTGTTCTCCTCTTTCAAGGTGACAACCTGCTCCCATAGGGATTCATTGGACCTTTGAAATTCCCATGAAGTTTTGGCACATGAAACTACAAGATCAGTGCTAGTTTCATATAGTTTTTGTGGTATGTTCTTAACTTCAAGAGGGAGCTTTTGAAAGGAGTCAAGCTCCATGTCATGGCTAGGGACCCATACGACTAAAGGTGCTATAAATAATATAACCATAAAATAAACCCATAAGCATAATATATAATATGAATAGCCATAAGCAAAACCACATAACCACATATACCTCTAGAAACCAAAGTGAAATAACTAAGGTAAAATAAATCAAAGTTCTTACCGATTTTGAGAGCAACTTATTGCAACTGATTGGTGATGTCCTTGGTTACTCTGTGCATGAACTCCATCTTATCTAGAACCTCTACCAATGGTTTCATGTGAAACACAAGGATAGAGGCCTCTACCTATGGCTCAAGAACTATAACAACTATAACAATCATTGAATGGTTAGAAGAAAAGACAAAATCATAGACTAATATGAATAGCACTTAGGCATATGCATACTTGGGTCCTCCTCCTCTAGGATGATGATGGGGGGTTTCCCTAGCAATGGGTCAACAAACAAGGCATGAAGGTCATCCAATGCAACATTGGCCAACCCCTCGTCCTCATGTTGTTGTAGGAGAGCCTTGTCCACATGCCCTTGCTCCTTTGCTATTGTGGCAATTTGGACTACTATGTCCTACTGCTTGTCTGCAAAACCCTTAAACCAAAAGTCTTAGAACAACTTATCATAACAACCTTATAACCTTGAAAAATCAAAAAAAAAAGCAAAACAAAACAAAAATAAAACATAGGTCATTTTAGAATCATATTGGTGACCACATGATGAGTCTTACCAAGATTCAACATGAACCTTCTCTTGTAAGGTTTCTCTATTGTTGGTGCTACTTCCTCCATGGGTTGCTTCAACTTTACTTTCACTACCCCATCAACCTCAGCATACAATTCTCTGGCCCTCTTGATGTTAGCAAGGTCAATGTGATGCTCCACCCCCATGCTATCATGGGAAAAAAACCACCTACCACTAGCTCTCTTAGTGGTTATAGATAGTGATTCCCCAACATTCTCTAGTGGATTCTAGGCCTGCATGGTTGGATAAAATTTGTTTTATCCAAGGCCTAGAGAGTTGGGATGAGTCTTACCATACCAATTTTCCATCCATCTTCATCACCAAGAACTCTATGAAACTCTTCAAATATGCTATGAAAAATTCATAGTGCATATGACATATTGTGAAGAGATCCTCATAGAGTTTGAAGATTTCCTCATGTAACCCAGTAGCCAAGTGAGCAACCTAGTCAAATAGAGCAACTTCTCCTAGGACTTCATCATGGTCCACACCTGGGCAATGCCAATCACCTTCTTCTCTGATAATATTTTAAAGAAGGCATTGGATCAAAATAAAGGATAAGACTCCTTTGCTTCTGGCACTTGGAAATCATCCAAGACTAACCTAGAATGGCCATGACAAGCACCAAATCATGCCTTTATGTCCTCATGGTGGCGTTCCTCCTTAACTACTTTAATAGCAACCTTCATCCCTTCAGTGGGAATACCAAAGAAATCATATAAGGTAGTCTCATCAATGTGTAAGATTATTGGTACACCACAAACCTTGTTGATAAACTTATTGGCCCCTTTGTTGAAGGATTTAATGATGTTCATCATCTAAGTGGTAGGAATGGTTAGAGTAGGCCCCATGAAGAGATTAAGCAAACTTGCATGAGCAATACATGTTTGAACATGTTTAGGTGCCTATCCCCTCAACTAATGCTATGATTCTTCCACATCACAAAATCTCAAGATGAGGGTCTTCTTAGCACATCTTGAAATGGTCAAAGTGACACTGAAAGAGCTAGAAGCCCTTGCAAGATAACCAAAAATGTCTAGTTAGCTAAGGCATTACCACATCATTTATAATTAAGATACAAAAAAACAAAAAAACAAATCAAAACCAATAGGAAACTTATAAAAAAATAGCCTAATAATTGCATAATCATAATTATGTTAACTTAGCCAAAAATTTTCTTTTTTCTTACCTCTCTTCTTCTTGCTAGGTTAGGGTTGTATGGTGGCCCTAGAGTTGGTGTTAGTTACAAGAAGGCATTTTGGGGCTACCCACTAGTTGTGGGTCATTTTGACAACTACAAATCTCTTGAAGACTATGGCAAATTCTTGGGGTGTATTTATCAAAATCATCCTTTAATTGGTCAATTACTATGTATTTGATTTTAGGGACTTAGTTAAATACACCCATTGTAGTTTGAGCCACCTTAAAGGTTTGGTCATTCCTAACCAAGCCTTTGTCACTAACCCTATACCTATAAGATGATTAGAATTAAAAATGTTAGAAACTTATAATACTAGAAGAAAGGTAAGTATGGTCATAAATACCAAAATAGAGCATGAGTTACAACCAAACTTACCTAGCCAAATGGTACACTATACTAGGAGGATTTTTGAACAATGTGTGGGCCCAGTGTGCCACCATAAGAGTATTATCAACATTATATTGAGAAAACACTAGAATGCTCTAGATTTGGACCAAATTGTAGATCCCTTGGGTGCCTATGCTATCACACATCTTCCTCTTTATGTGCATCTCACAATAATCCATTTTAAACTTAGCAATCATATTGGATGACTAAGGCAGTAGGGTCTCTATTATGATTCAAGTTGTAGACTCAGATAAATGTGACCACATCATCATACAAAAGTTTTGGAGGTAGGTAAGGAAGTCCCTTGCCCCTAGTTGAAACCATAATGAACCGTACTCTAGGATTATATTAATGGGAGGACTATTGGATTTGGGAAAACTGATGCAACATAGTATCCCCACAAGCTTTACCACAACCATTATGGGCTTAAGGAAAGCCTTGCATAGAAAATAACGCAAACCATTAGAACTATATGTTAAAATTTTTATAAAAACATTAGCAAAAATAGAAACAATAACTAAAATGAAATATAACATATAACCAATAAACACTTAGAATTTCCTAGGAAATTTTGTTAAACATCCTAGTTAGTGGTGAAATTAGCCACTGTAAAACCTCTAGGGTAATAGCAAAAATTCCTTCAAATTTTTTTTAAAGAAATCAACTTGTTTATAGCCTAAATGACTCTTATAAATCATATAAAAATCATGAAAAAATTTACCATATCAATCAAAAATTAAAACACATCCAAAACATCATGCAAAAGCATGCCTTAGGTCAAACAACCCTTATACAATGACCCTTGAAACCTAGAAAAACAACCATAGGAAAATCAATAGTAAAAATAGTAAAAAAATTAATATTTGTGAAAAAAAGCTTTAAACCCCTTATAACATCCCATGGTATCCCCAAGGGTAGGAGAAGTTAACAAGAAAAATCATTCATGTATGCCAACACTTCCAATCTCTAAGGGGTAAAACCGGTGCAACCTAGAAATGTCAATTCGCATGACCATATGGAAAAACATCACTAAAAATAAAACATAGCTCTAAATTCAGTGATTCCACCACCATGGGAATCCTTAAACCATGAACTAGATAGAAATAATTAGAAAAATAAAAAATAACCCTTATTCAATATTATAGAAAATGATGCTAAAATGACATGAACTAGGCCATCATGACAAAGACCCTTTCTGTGCAAGTTTTGTAGAAAATTCACCAAAAACTCATATCAAACCCAAATCTAATGATTAAAAGACAATTAAAAATATTAAATCACGACCTACCCACAAATACTAGAGAACATGCAAAAATCCTATCATTTTCTATGAAAAAATTCATGAACTTCTGTAAATAAACTAAAAATGACATAAGACCACAACTATACAACATAGCCAAAAAATTCATTACAAATTAACCACAACTCCAAATTTAATGAAAACACAGCCATTAGAAACCTAAATAATAATAATAGAAACCAAAAACCTGAAATTGTAAGAACTCATAGCTATTTTCTTAATGAAAAATTCACAAGTAGGGTTGTTTTTTTCTACGAAAAAATAGTAAGAAAAAGAATTGAAAATTGATAAAAACCTAATTTGAAAGCCACATATACCAAATATCAAATGACCATGCAACCATAAAAACATATAGAAACCATCAAATTAGGATGTGGAATGTTTCCAAAATTGAAGTTTACCAACTACAATGGCCTAGATTTGAAAAAATGCCCTCATCCTAAACTAGGAAAATAATAGAAAATGGTCAGAAACACAATGAAAATGGCTAGAAATGGCCTACCTTGGGGTGATGATAGAAGAACCTTCCCTCTCATGGATGGTGGGAGGTGAAAAATTCCCTTGGCCATTGCATCTGCATCCTCTAAGATCTAATTTTGCTCTTGTTCCTTGTTTTCTTCATGGTGTTTACTATTAATGCTGACAAAACCTTGAAAATCTATTGGATCTAGGTTCCAACATTGGTTGAAGGTTCTCCTAGATTACCCAAATTGAAGGTTGATAGGTGTTGTAATTAAGATCTCTTCAAGAGCTTAGATACCAGGTGCTATGATGAAAGGAATGAGTGTTGTATTTGATTTTATGACAAATTACCATTAAAACTAGGTCTAAACGTAAGCGTCCTATTCCATATCCCTGTTGCAAAAATCTAGGCATTGAAACTCATGATGCACTAGTAGTGTAAAGGGGAGAATGTCCAACCAATGTTGGAATGGTGGGAGTTACCACCAAGTTTCAAGAATTTGAATTTTTGGGTGGGCACCACCAAATGTCTTCCATGCAAAGTCGGTTTGAAGGCTTGAAACCTCTTCTGCACTAAGGTTTGAACTCCTTGAGATCAACACAATCACTTTTTAGCCTCATTCGTCCTTCACCCACACTATGTAGCATGGATCTAGCATGGATCCTAGCCTATTCTACCACATAGCCTTACAACCTTGTCCCCTTGGTATTTTTGGCAACTACAATTGACATGGCCCAATTCCAAACCCTAGCACGGGGTAAACCCCTCGTACAACTTGCCACTTTGGGTAACCATGGTAGGAAAGGCCTCATCCATGCTAGCCTAGAATTTCCTAAGGGGCATAACATCCATGCACACCTTCTAGTATCCACCAAGTTCTGATTCGACTCCAAGGTAAGCTTACATAGCCTAAAACGCTACAGGCTATCCCTAATAGCTTCGAAACCCAATCAAACCTAGTCAAAAGTGCCTAAAGCCTTAAGATCTAGTGAATAAATGTTAAGGGGGCTTTATCCATGCTAGCCATCATGTCCATAGCATGGATGGGTTGGGTATAACCTCAAAACCCCAAAATCAACCATCCAAATTTCTTTTTTTGGACTAAACACTTACCCATGGCCTCTAATAGTCTAGAATAGATCAAAATAAGTCAAGCTTTGAACTGCAAACCTTCCTCACACTAGGGAAACCCCCATCCATCCTAGCTAGCATGGATCTAGTGTGGATGCCCTATGGATAAATCATATAAACCTTTTCATAGCACTAAATTACCTCAAAACCTAATTTGATAGCCTAAAAACCTCTCCATTATCTCCGATAGTCAATAGTTGCTAGAATTTGAGTCAATATTCAAACCTAAAATCTTAACCATGCTAGGGAACCCTCCACCAATGCTAGCTAGCATGGATCTAACATGGGTACTATTACATTGCATCTAGATAAATTGGATATGGTCATACACTTATGATTTATACATTATGTATATAGTCCTAGTGGGTTATTAGGAACAAGTTAGTTTAGTATGATTGCACTTTGGATGTTTTGAGGCTTTCATCTTTATGTTGTGATTATGATGTCTTTACATGCTTAACTAATGTGATTATGTATGCTAGTCGTATGTGATGTGTTAGACAAGTGATGTTATTGGCAGGGATGTTGGATTGTTGTACAAGAGCACCTATTCAATATGCATTTAAGGTTTATATGAAATTTTAGTATTTATGTATTTGAACTATAGCATTATGTTGTGTGATGCTTGAGTGCGATTTTGGCATATGAATGTATAGAGAATTTGATAAGGATATTGCAGGTTCAAACAAATTTTAATTTGAAGTCCTAGTGTGATTATTATGCATGTTTGAAATGCAAGGTATTAGTTGGGGAAAGGATAAAAGTACTAAAATTTTTTTAAAAAGATGAAATACATTTACAAAAAAAATTTACAAAATGAAAAAGTAAAATTTACTTTTACACGAGGTGAAGCATATGAGAAATTAAAAAGAAAGGTACATTATTTTTCTCTAAACAAAAAAGTAATGTTTATGCATAAGCCATAAACTTTTGCTTTTTTTTCATAGAAAAAAAAAGATCCATCACTATTTCCATTAGGTACCCATAAAAACTAGGTTTTTTTTTTGCTCTTTATGTTTGAGAAAATAGAAACAAATAGGAGAATAT
This sequence comes from Gnetum montanum, assembly GCA_015680685.1. Classification (NCBI taxonomy): domain Eukaryota; kingdom Viridiplantae; phylum Streptophyta; class Gnetopsida; order Gnetales; family Gnetaceae; genus Gnetum; species Gnetum montanum. The sequence goes on along the minus strand of MNCI01016622.1, from coordinate 216,288 downwards.
TTTTGTTAGTTTTTTTTCTTCTCATTTCTTCTCTTTCATATTTTTCTGAATTTTGAGCTTTGTGAATGGTTTTTTCTTGCTTTGAACCTAGATTTGGGATTACTATGATCATATCTACATGGGTGTAAAACTTGTTTGGAGTAAAATGGGATCTTGCTAGATTTTTGAGGATTTTTAGCTTATTTCAAGTGTTCTACCACAACAATTTAAATTGGTGGGTTGTCTTTACCTTTTCCCTATATTTCTATGCTAGATTAGTATATATGATTATGTGATGTCAGCATGTGGGGTGGATTGCTCAAAGACTAAGCTTGGACATGTTATTTTTCATCTTTCTCAAAATTGTATGGTTTTGGTTACTAATTGTTTATTAATATATATGTGATGTATGGTAAGATGTGTACTTGTGGAATATGATATGTGATGTTGATAAGACTAGTAGGATGGAAATATTATATTATGGGGGCCTATTATGGT
>MNCI01016622.1:183059-209273 GCA_015680685.1 Gnetum montanum | reverse complement strand
TTATCTTCTATGCTATCAGAGGAAAGGGTTGAGAAACTAAGCTAACTCTAACTAATGTCCAAATTCTAAGTTAACTAGCGTCAGCATCCGTTCCCACTTACCGGACACACCCTGAACTATGCAACCGTGGCTTACCAAACACTAATCGTTATTGGGATCACCACATGTAATGCAAGTGCTCGAAGTGGTCGTACTGAGGCACCTATTTAGCTTAAGTGTGATAAGCAACCGATTCCTTAGCTAGCCGTACACACCTGTGGGTGCTCATAACTAAGTCGTACTTATCATACGTTCTAGCCTAGAAATGAGTAGATGATTCCTCAACTAGCCGTACACATTGGACTACCACTGAGATTACCAAGCACAGAATCCTGGAATATGCTACTGGGTTACCAAGCAGCCAATGCTCGTAATTAAGTCGTACTCATGCGTTGCGACAAGCAACCGATTCCTTGACTAGCCGTACACGTCCGTAGATGCTCGTAATCAAGTCGTACTTGTGTGCACTAGGAAAGCAGTAAATAAACAACAATAAATGAAACCACATGCGGCAAGGTTTATCTAATTAAGTTCATCTTTATTGCCGTACACAACTTGGGTTCAGGTTACAAGCTGCTCGAATAAAGAGCCATTCACTCTAGGACTCCTACTGCGGGCACATGGGAAAAATTCTAACTTTGGAGTGATCAATCTGCCAGAGCTTCGCTACTTCTAGCCAGGATTGGGAAATGAAGGAAGTGCCACCTCTTATTTATAAATATGGCGGTAGACCGCGATATCGCGTACGCGATATAGGGAAAGACGCGATATCGCGTACGCGATATCGCGACACATGTAGGTCACGTCTGATCAAGTGTCATTGGGATCATCTTGGGAAGTACTTTCTAATTGTATAATTGGTTTTTTCTTTGGGCATTTATTAATTTGAGGATTATTATAGCAGCCATTTTTTGGAATTTCATGTAGTGCTAGAAATTTGGTTGTGGCATACAATTTTGCTTTGTTTAATAGTGGTATTATTTTCATGAAATGAATGTGAATTCTAGGTATAGATATATGTGGTCATGTTATGTTTGTTTGTATGTGTTTTGCTTATGATACATGTTGGCTTAAGCTAGCTGGAATGTGTATATGTCTTGGTAATAATTCTTTTGACTATTTTTGGTGGGTGGTGCTAACATGAGGGTGTGGACTAATTGATGATGAGGCACCCTGGAGGTAGTATGGATTGACCCGCACTATGATGCATTAGTGAGGCTCCTATCTAAGGCCTCATCCTACAAATGGAAGAGCAGAGGTGTGTTTGTCCCTACCAATGGTATGTGACATAGGTGTGTTTGTCCCTATCACCAGTCCTCCAAAAGGCTAGTGGTTACAAGTCACAGGTTGATAGACCCTAGCACCAATTGGATAAAGAAAATAGTAATAAAAAACCTATAGCCAATGATTGTTATGAGTACTCATGGTTATGTTTCACATGCTACACTAAGTGTGGATATGCTAGCAACCACATGGGCTATGTATATGATAGTATCGATTTTTGATTCATATCATTGATAAGATATCTTATGATTGGATTATGATTGTGTGAGTCATGGATTGTTTAATGGTATAGTGCAGGTATGATGGCATGGGCATTATAGTGGAAAGGCATGTGATATGAGGTAACAAATAGATGGTAGATTATGTTGTATCATGGCTTTATCCATGATTATATGATAGCCATATATCCTCTTCACTAATGATTATGCTAGTGTTATGTGCAATATGGTGTGTGTGTCCATGTGTTACTCTTAGCATGCACAAGACTAAAATTTGGTGTAGGTTATCTAGTACCCTACTGCTCTACTCGGATGTAGCACTTGATGATCATCTAGTAGGGGAAGTGCAAAGGTTTTCCACTCAGTTGTATGCTACCTTTATTTCATTACAGGTGGAACTCATAGGAGCCCAGACAAGCATAGAGAGGGTGAGTAAAGAAGGGAAAATCTTCATGGCTTGGTTACTATATATTTTCATGTACAGGAAGATGGACTCTTTATAATTATATGAAACTATTTGTACTCTTATATATGTGATGATGTTGTTTGTGTGTTTTTGTATCTTGTGGGAATGGTGCAGATTTTTGGCTTATGTAGAAATATTCAATTTCTCATTGTAATGTATGCTTAGCTTTTGTATTGCATGCAATATTTTGTAGCTTAAAATTCCTTAATATAACATACACATCATTACTTTTTAATTTATCATGCTTCCATTATAAGATTACTAGTGGTCCTAGGTGTCACCCTACCCTTGCTAGGGTGGGGTGTTACATTGTGGTATTGGAGCTAGTTTACCCCAATGTTGTATGATGCTTGGGGTACTCATCCATTTGTGATTTTAGGTTATGAACATGTATAGTAGACATTGTCATGATGCTAGTAGGGACCATAGGTTAGAAGGGACTAATGATGGACAAGAGAAGCCTCCTCAAACATCTAGTAGTGGTCTTGAAAATAGGCAACTAGATCTTATACAATAGTTATTATAGATCCTATAGTGGCATGTTTTAGCTAGTGATGCTCTCATTCCCATGGTTAGGAAAGTGGGAAGTGGTGGTGGTAGTGAAGGCTTAAGAAAATTAAATAGGTAGCCTATTACTAGGGAATTAGTAGAGTAGTTTTGAAAGTCAAGACCTCTTAAATTTGATGGCACTAAAGATCCTACTATAGCTACCAAATGGTTGGAGGAATTACAAAAGGCTTTTTATTTGATGGGCTTCTCATCAATTCAATAGAATTTCTTGGTAGTATATTAGTTGGTTGGTACTACCCAACATTGGTGGATGACTGAAGAGAAGGCCAAGGGATGGAATACTCAAGAGGTTGCATGGGATGATTTTCTAACATCTTTCAAAGCCTGTTATGTGTCTATCCAATATGCTCAAATCAAGGAGGATGAGTTATACCATTTATATTAGGGTAGTTGATCTATGGTGGAGCATGATGCTCATTTTTCTAATCTAAGTAGTTATGTACCATAGATGCATATAGATGCTTAGGCATAGGTGAACATATTTGTTCAAGGTTTGAGGCCATATTTGAAGGATCACATATTACTCCTTAGATTAATGTCCTATGATGAGGCTAGAGATATAGCCATGAATTTAGAGAGGAGTCAGCAGGAAGATGTAGCTCGTAGAGAGAGGTGACAAGGGCAAGAATAGAAGAGATGACTGACATCTTAAGATAGGCTTGGCCCCTCCAAGCAAGCTTATGGGCATGGAGGAGAGCACCTAACACTAGCTCGTAGTCCTACTATAGGAGCTAGTCATGGAGCTATTATTTTTTATAGATGTGGGTAGCTTGGTCATATGAAGAGGGATTGCAATAAAATTTTTTAAATGTGGGAAACTAGGACATTGAGCTTGGGAGTGTCCAAAGCAAGTAGGAAATAGTGAAAGAGAAAGAGGTTGATGATAGTGACCTCTAGTTCAGGATGGACATGGAATGCCAGTCACATAGCTAGAAGGAGAAAACCAAAGAACTCAAGAATGAGTGTATGTCTTAACAAATAAGCCATTTGATGTGTAGCCAAACATTAGGATGGAGAAAAAAGGTACAATTTTGGGCTTTGATGTGTTGATTTTGTTTGATCCAATTTCTAGCCATTATTTCATAGATCCTATGGTTGCACATCATGTAGCTCTTGTATGTCATTCTTTTTCTCTTGGGTTGATAGTATCTTCAACTTGGGATCATGAAACTCAAGTTAATCATGTGTGTATACATGTACCAATAGAACCAGAAGATTTGCAATGGATTAGTGATTTACATGTTATGGATCTTGGGGTATATGATGTAATTTTGAGGATGGATTAGTTGTAGTAGTTTAATGCGAGTATGGACTATCAAAAAAAGCTCCTATGATTATAATTAGTTAATGGTACTCTAATTGAGGTACAAATGTGTCCAAGGACTATGCACTTGGATTTGATTTCCTCTTGGATGTATCGTAGGATGCTTCAAAACGGACATGAATTCCTTGTGGCTACAATATATAAAATAGATATGGTGGAGATAGATCAAATTCCTATAGGTTCAAGAATTCTCTAATTTCTTCTATTCATAATTACCAAGTTTTCCACAAAGGTTAGAGATTGAGTTCAAGATCAAACTTAAACCTGATACCAAGCCTATTTCAAAGGCTCCACATAGGATGTCTGTCATAGAGCTTGTAGAGTTGAAGATCTAGCTACAAGAATTATTGTAGAAAGGCCTTATTTTCTCCTAGTGTATCATCATGAGGTGCACCAATGCTATTTGTTAAAAAAAAGAGGGAGGTTTGTAGCTATGCATAGATTATAGGAAGCTAAATTAGGTGATTGTGAAAAATAAATATCCTCTGCCATGCATTGATGACTTGTTTGATCAACTTCGAGGAGCTCATGTATTCTCAAAGATTGATCTTAATTCTAGGTATCATCAGGTGTGAGTTCATGAATAAGATATGTCCAAGATAGTCTTTAGAACATAATATGATCATTATGACCTGGTGCTTCCATTTGGATTGACAAATACACTAGTAGTTTTCATGCACCTCATGAATAGTGTGATGCAATTATTCCTATATTAGTTTGTGATTGTATTCATAGATGATATTTTAATATATTTTCCTAATGAATAATACATGCAGAGCCCTTGTAGATAGCCTTACAAACTTTGAGGAGGTACTAACTGTATGCTCATTCATCCAAGTGTTCATTTTGGCAGTCAAAGTTTTTGTTCTTGGGACATGTGGTGTCAAGAGCTGGTATCTCCATGGATCCTACAAAGATTGTAGTCATTCATGATTGGCCTATGCCATAATTAGTAGTCAAGGTGTGAAGTTTCTTGGGATTGGCAGGATATTATTGTATGTTTTTAAAACATTTTTCCCAAATAGCATCTCCTTTGACTTAATTTTTGAGGAAGGAGTCTAACTTTACTTGGAGCCCAACTTATTAGGCTACATTTGAGGAGTTGAAGCATAGATTGGTGATTTCTCCAATGCTAATATCTACTACACCATTACATCCATATGATGTTGGTATTAATGCTTAAAGGAATGGATTTGGTTGTGTGTTAATGTAGGATGAACAAGTTGTGGCTTATGCATCATGTTAATTAAGGCCACATGAAACTAGATATCCTATGCATGATCTAGAGTTGGGTGCTGTGATGTTTGAATTGAAGATTCGGAAACATTACCTATATGGGGAGTAGGTTACTATTTTAACTAGACATAAGATTCTTCAATATCTTATGAGTTAGCAATAGTTAAACCTGCAACAACAGATATGGGTGGAGCTGCTTACTAACTTTGAGTTCACTATTAAATACAAGCCTAACAAGACTAATAAGGTAGTGGATGCATTGATTAGGATGGAAAGTAAGCTTAATATCTTGATAATCCAATTAGATTTATAGGAGCAAATGCAAGAACAATAACAACATGATCGATGGTGTTAAGAATTGAGGTAATAGATTTCCTCTAATGGACCACTTTTTGTGGATAGTCATGGAGTGTTATGGAGGGATGATCAAGTATTTTTTTCAAAAGCTCTATGAATTCAATTGATGGATGAGGCTCACATGAGAAAATACCAAATGCATTCATGTAGTTAGAAGATATTCCAAATTTTATAGTAGATGTATTGGTGGCTTGGCACAAAGAGGAATGTAGGAGAATATATGTCTTGATGTTTAATTTTCCAGCAATTGAAAATAGAGCATTAGAGGCCTAGGGGATATTTGCATTCCCACAATATTCCTTAGTGGAAATGGGATTTAATTAGTATGAATTTCATTTTTGGACTTCCATGGGCTTGTAGTGGCTATTATGCTATATTAGTAGTTGTTAATTTGTTGACAAAGTCTACCCATTTCCTTGCCATGCAAGCATCAGTGAGTGTAGTGGATACTACACATCTCTTTATTGTAGAGATAGTGTAGCTACATGGTGTGACATGATGGATTATTAGTGATAGAGATGCTTAGTTCATGTCACATTTTTTATAGGCATTTTAGAAGAAGATATGTACAAAGCTGAATATGAGTTTAGCATATCATCCACAAACTGATGGTTAGACTAAGCGAGTGAATCAGATTCTAGAAGAAATGTTGAGAGCCTATGCTTTGTAATATAGAGAGGGTTGGGATCAGATGCTACCATTAGATAAATATGCATTTAATAATAATTATTAGGAGATTTTAGGGATTATTATGAGTACTCATGCAATGTTTCACATGCTACAATGAGTGTGGATATGCTAGTGATCACATGAGTTATGTATATGATAGTATCAATTTCTGAGTTATATCACTCATAACATATCTTATGATTGGATTATGATTGTGTGAGTCATGGATTATTTAAGGGTATAGCATAGGTATAATGGCATGGGCATTATAGTGGAAAGGCATGTGATGTGGTGTAATGAATAGATGATAGATTATGTTAGACCATGGCTTTATCCGTGATTGTATTATAGCCATCTATCCTTTTTTATAATGATTATGCTAGTGTAATGTAAAATATGATGTTTGTGTCCATGTGTTACACTTAGCATGCAAAAGACTAACATTCGATGTAGTTTATCTTGTACCCCACTCCTCTCATCCAATGCAACACTTGTTGACCATCTAGAAGGGGAAGTGTAAAGGCTTTTCACATAGTTGTATACTAGCTTTATTTCATTACATGTGGAAGTCATAGGAGCCAAAATGAGCATAGAGAGGGAGAGTAGAGGAGCGGAAATCTTCATGGCTTGGTTACTATATATTTCCATGTATAAGAATACAAACTATTTATAATTGCATGAAACTCTTTATACTCTTATATATGTGATGACAATGTTTATGTGAAACTCTCATTGCAATGCATGTTTAGTTTTTGGTATGCCATGCAATCTTATGTAGCTTGACCTTCCTTAACATAATGTATACATCATTGGTTTTTACTTTAGCATGATTAATAGTGATCCTAGGCATCACCCTACCCTAGCTAGGGTGGGGTGTTATAAGAGGGTAATCCATAAAACCCCTTTTATGAATTAAAATAGCCTTGAAATTTTCCCCAGTAACCTCACAACCCTACTGGAGTCTCTCAAAGTTGTTAAACACCATAGAATCAACGAAAATTGCAAAATGCCATCATCCCCATTCCATACACATTAGGGATATACTTCTCACTATGGCTTAGGGGGAATGACTACAAAAAAAACCAAGGAGTCTTGAAATTAGCTGATTTTGATGCCAAATCTTGGCAATCAACCCCTACAACCCCAGTAGCTCTAAAACCCCATCTAACCTAATCAAACATGATCAAAAGCATGAATTTAAGTGGAGCCATGCTGGGGGGATTCCATCCATGTTGGGCAGTGTTTTCCTAGTTTGGATTACTAGGATATAATTTTGGATTACCAAGATCAACCTCAAAATCAACATGTGTTAACCTACTAACCTTTTTAGAGTCTACAATAGCTAGAACTTGCCAAAATCGACCACATTTTATGATCACTTCCATTTTCACACTGAGAATTCCCCTCACCCATTTTAGTTAGCATGGGTACCTTAAGGGAAACCCATGGAAAACTCATGGACACATTAGAATGACTTCGACTTGCACCATCATAACTCTAGGACCCTACCAACACCTCTAGAGGGCATTAAACCTAGGAAAACCAATCGAAAGTGGAAAAAATTTATTTCTCCCTTGTTCACCCATGCTATGACCAGACTAGCCAGTTTGGTGCACTATTGCTCCAAGGGGGTACAACTTCTAGAACTATCCAAAGGTCTTCAAAATAGCCAAATTTGACCCTAAACTTTAGCCAATGACATCAGAAACCCTGAGAGCTAGCATCCATGGTTGACTTGATATCAAAATGTGCCGAAATTTAATATTTTAATATATCCATGATAGGGGAAGCCTATGCCATGCTGGGTAGCATGGCTCTAGCATAGATAACTTCCCTTACCACATTTGGTAGTAGATTGACACCCCTAGAAGCCAAAAACCTACGCCAATAAAGCCTAAAACCTCACATCCTTGAATTGATACTCTTTCAAACTTACTTTGATCATAAAAACTTAGCAAAATCCTCACCCATGCTAGAGTAACATTTCCCAACATGGCTTAGGGGCTATATCCATGCCATGCCTTAAAAAACCATTAAACATAACCACTTTTGATCACAAACCTAAGGTATCACTTCTGGCAACCTCAAAAGTTAACAAACTTTGTTGATTGACCCCTGAAGCCATCCCAAAGATAAAAAAAAAGATCACCCACATGAAGCCAAGCTAGTAAGTGTGGCCTCAATGTAGGTAAAGCTACTAACTTAATCTTGCATGCATAACACTCATTACATGACCTCAAGACTTGGATAGGAAGCCCGCAACTGCAAAACCCTAGCTTCAATTGTAGATCAATCCTATTCAACCTTGTAACAACTTGGATTCTAATCTTCCATGCTCTAATGCCCTTCCATCCATGCTAATGAGTGTTGATCTAGGTGGGTATGACCTAAAGAACTTCTTTTTTACCAATTTTGACCTTTAACGTAGTTAATCTTAATTGTTTTGGCCCTATGCTACCTTGGAAAGATCATAGAACCTCAATTTCAATCCTTTGGATGCCATAAAGTTCAATTTCATATTATCCATGCTAGCTAGCATTTTTCCAACATGGATGGTAGTTCCAAGCCATAATGAAGGCTTCCAAAGGTTTAAATTGATGCCAGAATTAACCTATTTCCTTCCCCAGTCCATTGCACTAACCATGCAAGCCATCAGGAGTAAAAAACTACTAACAATCAACTTGGAAAACTGCTTGGTCATCCCATCCATGTCAGGAGTCATCCCACCCATGATTGCTAGCATGCATCTAGTGTGGATGCCCAAAAAACCTTAATTTCTTGGTCTAAAAAGCCTCAAAATAGCCTTGATAGGTGCCCAAACTCACCTATCAACCTTTTAGCCTTAAATCATGGCCTGATAAGGTCTAAGGCTAGCAAAATCTAATCCTTTGATCAATATTAATAATGTTTTATCACATGTGTTGAACTCATTTAGCCTTGTTTCATGGTAATTTGACTTGATTTGATCTTGTTATTACATTGTTAACGTTTATTACTAGTAGTCAACCTCATTTTGCCTCTACATAACTTTAGTTTCAACATGATTACCTTATTGTGGCCTCTGTTGATCCTTATTTAGCCTTTGATTGATGCTTAATGATGGGGTTTGAATACCCTTGACCCTCATTTGACACCATATAACCATGGTCCTCTAATTCCTTAAACTAGCAACATGGCACATTGAGGGCTAAAACTAGCAAATTGTAACCTTATTTGAGCTTTTTTTTTACTCTTTCATTATACATTTATCTTATTTTTAACCTTGTTTAACCTTCATTTGATTTTTGTTTATTCTTTATTCCATTTTATTTACCTATTTCTACCTATTATAACATTAGTTAACCTTGTTTGCATTTTGGTTGACATCAAAATAGCATGTATCTACATAATTTTATCATTTTGCCATTATTTACTTATCTCTACCCAAGTTGCAATTAGTGTGCTTATGGTTGACATGAAGGACTGGAGTATGAGTACTTGGGAGCAAATTAGTTTTACCTTTGAACCTAAGTGGACCTCACAGTGATGTTGAATGATGCATTGATCTTAATGGCCTAGATCTTGAGCTTGAGAGTCTTTTTGATCATGTAGGCTCAATAGAGAAACCTCTAGAATGGCCTAAAAACCTAGTCAAAACCCTTGAGCTAGAGGATAGTGACATTACTGAAAACTCTCTAGTTGAGGTTCTTATTATGACACATAATGGTAAGGAGAAAACTCTAAAAATAAGTTCTTCACTCAAACCTCAGCAATCTCAAAACATCACCAACGTCCTATGAGCCATTGATAAGGCATTTTCCTAGTCATATGAAGATATGCTATGTCTTGATCAATGTTTAGTACAACACAACATCATACTTTATCTTAGCCTTAGACTAGTTAAGAAATATATTTGGAAGATTAGACCTAATTTGGCCTTGGCAATTCATGATTAAATCACAAAACTATACCAAGGTAGTTTCAACAAAGCTATTGATTACACAAAATGGGTAACCAACCTAGTGGTAGTCCCTAGAAAAATGAGATCTGAAATAAGGAAACTATCAAAGATGATTTCCCCTTGCTTAGTGTTGATCAACTTATTGATACTATAGCCGGACAAGCCTTATTATCCTTTATGGATGGGTTCTCATGATACAACCATATTAAGATTAACCTAGAATATAAACTCAGTATGACCTTTAGGACCCCTTGGGATACCTTTTGTTATACCATAATGTCCTTTGGCCTAAAGAATGCAAGAGCAACCTATCAAAGAGCTATGATGTATATCTTTAGTGACTACATGTTAGGTTTTCTCGATGATTACATAGATAATATAGTTGTTAAGTCCAAAGTGGCCAATGACCATGCACATGACCTTGATCTTGTACTTAAACAATGCCTCAAGTATGAGCTTAGACTTAATGCCAAGAAGTGTGTCTTTGGTCTTAAAACTGGTAAGATGCTTGGCTTTGTAGTATTTGAAGTAGGGATATGCATTGATCCTAATGAGGTTAAGGCCATATCCAACTTGGTACTATCAACTAATATTATGGAGCTTCAAGGATTACAAGGCAAACTACAATTCATATGTACGTTTATTGCTAGGGTTATAGATAAGTTACAACCCATGTAACACTTTCTTAAGAAAGGGGTCCACTATGAGTGGATGGTGCAATGCCAAGAAGCCTTTGAAAACCTTAAACAATAGTTAGCACAACTAGCGATGTTTTATCCATCATAAAGGTATAAACCTTTATACATCTACCTTGCTATCTCTAATGTGTCCATCACTTCTTTACTTTGTCAAAAATGAGATGATGGAGTAGAGTTTCTAGTTTACTACCTTAGCCATGCATTAGTTACCCATCAAACATGATACACCAAAGTGGATAAGTATTGTCTAGCACTAATATTCTCATTCTCTTTAGAAGTGAAGTCAATGTCATTTGTAAAGATAACATGCTTAGAGCTATAATGAAAAAAATTTATGAAAGTAGTCATATAACTTAATGGAAAGCCATAACAGTGGAGTTTGACCTTCATTATGTTTCTCAAGCATTAATGAAAGGTCAAGTTATAGCTGTACAACTAATTGTTTCACCAATTAATAACCATGCAGCCATAGACCTTGAATTCCTAGATGAACATGTCAACACCATTAGCCAAATGCCCAAGGGCTATGAAGTCATCATGCACTTTGATGGAACTTCAACTACCCATGGGGATAGTGCTATTTCCATCATGACATTCCCATCTAGTGAAATCAATCCTTTACCTATCATTTCAAATTTCCATGTACCAACAATATAGCAGAGTATGAGGGTTTGATCAAAGCAATGATGGTAGCTCATGACTTAGGAGTAAAATTCTTAGTGATTAAAGGTGGTTCACAACTTGTGGTTAACCAAGTAATTGAGGTTTACACATGTAAAGCCAAACACTTACAAACTTACTGTGACCTAGGGAAGAAATTAATGCAACAATTTATAGATGTTGATATCCAACATGTACCTTCAACCAAGAACACTATAGTCAATGCCATTGTAACACTAGTCCTTAGTTTGATGCCAAATGAGTTTAGCAAATAACCATCTTAACTATTAACTATGTCATTCCCATTAGATAGAGCACTAAGGATGCTTTTGTAGCTATAGTTCATACTACTTCCTCAAAGGAGTGGTATGATGATATCATGTTTTACCTTATCCATGGTACACCATCATAAGTATTTACTACTACTAAAAAGAACATTGTATGTAAATAATCAAAACAATATGTCATAGTAGGCAATAACACATTATGTCAATGGTCATAGGATGACATATTGTTAGAGTGCTTAGGTAAAGTTGAAGCCCAAATAGTCCAAGAGTAGGTTTACAAGGGTGTATGTAGGGGACATATATGACCTAAATCCATGGCTACTAATATTAGATAGCTAGGCTATTATTGGTCCTATATGAAAAGAGACTACCTATAGAAGGTTAAAACTTGTGACATGTGCCAATGGCATAGTAACCTTATACACATACCATCAACTGAGTTACATACTACTCAAATAACTAGGTTGTTTTAATGGTGGGGGTTGGATATCATTAGAACTATAATGCCTAAGTCTTTCATGGGGCATGGATTTTTCATCACTACAACCAAATACTTTACAAATGGTTTGAAGTTATTTCCCTAAGAAGGACAACATCTAAACAAGTCTCTAGATTTATACTCAATAACATAGTAGCCTATTTTGGCATACCTATGATCATAGTTGTTGGCACATTTGGCCATTCCATGGAACAGTTGAAATATTTTATTCAAAATTGGAGGAATCTATGGTTGTAAATTTATGAGTAAATTACAGCTTTAGTGTTCAGGGTTGATGGGTGTTTTTAGAAGATTGATTCAATGGTAAAGAATTTGATGTTGAAGCCTTTTGGGTACAAGATGAAAGTTCCAGATTATTCCTTTGTTAAAGATCAGAGGATATTAAAATCAGTAAGGAAGGGAGTATGTTATTTACGTGGAAGGCACTAAGTTGCAGATCCCAGTTGTTAAATTCGGTCGTATCCTTAAGATAACATTTGAAACTCCTGGAAAAACAGAAATTAAACAAAAATTAGCAACGCCTCGGTTGTTTTGAAAAATTATGCAGAAATATCAGTGAAGGAAAAGGAAGACTGCGGTGTTCCTAGGAAATACATGGCCACCACAAAATCATGGCCAAGCCAACAAACACTGCCGTAGCCATTGCTCTACACCACCACCATTGATGTTTCTTGAAATGCTGATTCAAAACAAAAGCAAAATGTTGGAGGCGATCCCAAGGTGCACCGAAACCCCACACAAACTGCCACGCGACATTCATCCTGGCACATGAAACATCTTTGCCATAAACGCAAGATATGTACAAAAAAAAATCACAACCCTCTCCACTCCATATACGAAGAAATGAGTCACGTTTTGTTGGGGCCCCAATTTTATTTTATGTTGTGCAGGTTGTTGCGATTTCAGTGGTGCGGCTACAATGATTTTGAAGGTTCCTATGGTTTTGGCAGATGCAGATCCATAAAACATTAGCCCCTGGTTCTACAATCAATGGAAATGGCGGTGACAATTCAAGGAAAAGTTTTAAACAGAAAAAGCAGGAAGCCCTAAGCCAATTTGGGGGCAAAACGAAAATCTCTGGCAACCGAAACCCTCTGTTTAAAATAGTATGTTCAACACATCGTTATCCAAGAAAAACCCTTCTCCTCCAACGATTGAACATCGCACCACGTGACAACAAAGCCAGATGCAGTTGCAGAGCCTTCTCCCGCGGTGGTCGTCAGTTACGATTTAGTAGGGCCTTATTTTGCGGTGGCAGTTCAAACATAAGGTTTTGGTCGATATGGCACTTTGAATCTTGATTCGAACATGTGTCGGTTCTTACAGGCTTTGTGTAGATACAAGAGAAAGAAGAAAATGAACCAACCGATTACACCGTTGTCCTAGAACTGTGATTGAGCATCTACACGATTTACAGGGAAGACAAGAAGAATCGTTTAAAGCCATGACTCTGCCTCTTTTATCCAAATGTATATAAAATTATTTGATTACTTCCACTCAAAGCATAGGATGGTTAAAATGTTTAACAAATTAACCAAATTAACCAACATATATATATAGATAGATATATACCCATAGTGTGAAGTACCCATAGTGTGAAGCCTTGGTTTAAAAACTTGCCTTCAATTATCCCAAGTCATCAAATATTATTTTAAAAAATATAAGTTACTACCCACAAAAATATTTGCAATATTGATATTTTAAATATCACATTACATTTAATAGCATAAAATTCTCCTAATTTTATGTATAACTTCCTAACTCCCTAACTACATAACTTCCTCCTAGCTTGTTGGGCAAGTAATCTTCTAATTGGTTGGCCAACTTACTTGGGAGAAAAGTTAGGTGAGATATTTTTGAATATGTAACTTCCCTACCTACCTTTGAACCCTATAAAAAGGCTTCAAAGGCCAAAAGGAAAGAAAGGGGGAAAAAAGAAGAAGGAAGAATCTCAATTGGAATCTCAATTTTTTAGGACTTTTGGGAGGTCTCATACATCACACTTTTGAGAAGACATTGGGATCACACTTGGGCTCTCACTCGGAGACATACTTGAGGTCTTGAGAAGAGCTTTGCAAAGATTTTGTGAACGATTGCTTGCAAGATGGCTTGCTAGAGTAAAGATTTCAGCCTCTTTGTCATGGTCCTGTGAGTTATGCATTTCATTTTTTGTTTTGTTTAAATTGTTTAGCTAGTGGTTTAGATAGTATCATCCTTGGCAAGTAATTTTGGGATTTTTAGATTGCTCTTATTGTTCTTGTTGCCCGATAGAAATTTCTATTAAAATTTTGCCATAGAAGCGCTTGTGTTTAAAAGCCTTAAGAGCATTTTAGTAGTAAATTTCGTTATTGTGCAACGTGTGGGAACTGCTATTGGGATTGTTGTAAGAGAGCCTCTGTTTGTAGTCACGCCGTTGAACAATTCAGTAGTCGAGAGGGTTCAGAAAATCTTTGGTATTTTGATGGGACCAGAATAGCTTCTTTTTATCTTTAAAGTGAATTCCCGTGGTATTTCAATCAGAAATTGTCAAGTCTTTTAAAGGTTCTGTTTGAATGCAATCGTTGACATCTATTATCTAGTCAAAATGGAGTCTCGTACGTGGTAGTTTACGCAGCAATTTTTGGTAGCATAGTAGGATTGTCTTGAAGATATTGCTTGTTTGAGCCTTGGAAGTTTGAACAATTCGTAGATATTGAATTTGGGATAGCTTTATTGCGAAGTGTTTACTCGTGTCATTTTACCTTGTTTAAATATTTGAGGTCTACACAAATCTGCTTTCTTTTCTTTTCTGCTTATTTCCATCGAATCTTGCTCTATTTCTAGTTTTCTTGTGGAACTATCTCTTTCTCTGGGGAAAATTAGGAGTAGATTGCGGAGTTGTGCTCAAATGTTTTTGCAAAATTTTATTTGTTACAAGTAGGTATTATAAGGACTGCGTAGACTAGGCAGTTGAACAAAATAGGAAATTTTCAACAACTCACAATATTTGGCAAAGTTGGCTAAATCTCTTTAAAGTAAGTCATTTGTAGTTTACATACAACGCAATCGTTACATTTCTCATAACCACACGCCGCAACAGCACACACACATACTCACATTAACTACTGAGTTTATTTTGAGGTATCTGGGCCTTGGTGTTTCCAGAGACCAGCAAGCACCTAAATCCTGTTCGAGGACACTCGTTGGCGGTCGTGTCCCAAATGGTCGCCAACAATAGTCATAGATAATGGACCATAGTTTAGTAGCTAAGAAATGAAGAACTTTTATCATGACCTAGGTGTTAAGCACTTCTTCTCATCACCATATTACCTTGAAGCCAATGTATAGGCTAAAGTAAGTAATAAGGCCATCATCAACTTGCTCAAAAAGATGTTGAACAATAGCAAACATAGGTGGCATGAGCAACTTGTCCTTGCACTTTGGGCTTATACAACAACATTTTGAGCTAAAACTAGTATAACTTCTTATAGCCTAGTTTATGATTGTAAAGTTGTCTTACCTCTTGAATTTTAGGTACCATCACTTCAAGTATTCTTGTTAGACTTCATCAATGATGAGCAAAGCAGGGAGCTACGTATCATGGACCTAGATTTAGTGGAGGAGTAGTGGGTGTGGACACTTGCTCATGTTGAGCAATATTATGAGAGGAAAAATAGCAACATCACCATAGCTTGACCAAACATAAGATTAAGAAAGATGACCTACTCCTTAAAGCTATCTGTGAGCATGCAGAAAAATTCTTAGCCAACTAGGAAGGACCTTTCTTGGTCACCATAGCATATGGAAATGAAGCCTTTAGGATAGTCAACATGGATGGGAATGAGTTGGCTAATCCAATAATTCCTATCTAAAGCCTTACTACATGTAGCTAATTAACAACCTCAATAGCCAATAACAAGCAAGCCTACATGAGCTTCCTTTTTATACAATAATGAAACTGCTAAACTTTTGTAACATATGTGACCTATGGCATCCTAGTTTGCTAATCATTTTGTGACCTTATATATTACCATGTAACAACATACTTTTTTTGCTTTTTTTTTCTTATTCTCTTGGAGCTGTGCTTGTAGGATGCAGCCTCGAATTCATCAGGAAGGTACAACTCATCATGGAAGTAAGTTGCCATGTGACCTCAAAGTGCAAGATTCGGTGAGTTTATTCTACCATACCAAGAGTTCTTATTTTATTTCATTCCTATTACCATTTCTTAAACCCTATTCCATATCTTGATTATAACCTTACTTACCTTTAATAGCAATGTTGATCAATATTTGACATTCATGCATTATGTTCATATGATATCCATTCATCATGCTCCACCATCAAGTCCACTGAATGTAACACATCTCATTTGATGGAGAAACCAAAATCAAAACTAGCCTTAGCAATGAAACCCAATGAAGTTTTTACCCCACAAAAAAATGGGAAAGCAAATTTCTGAGAAGGTGGAATGACCAATGAAGATGAAAAGCATAAACTAGTGGTTCCAAACATGCAAGGGAGGGGCCTAGTGGCAAAGAAACCTTGGAGCAAGGTTATGGTTCCTCAAATGCATTTTCAGAGTGAACAACATCTCAAAACACAAAGTGCAAGAGACCTATTGCTTATTCAACATGTCAATGCCACATTGTAGCCATAATGTCAACTTTGGAAGTCATTGTTAACCCTCATGACCAAATATGACCTCCATACCATTTTTTCATCATAGCCTTATCCCATTAGCATAAGCACTCTTTTGCATCGTTCGACACAACTGAATTAGGTGGGTAGAAGAAACATTGGGGATGGACCTACAATGGTGTTTTGTATTATTTTTTAGTGTCTTTTAGGTCAATTATTCAAACACCAACAAAGAGGGGCCAATGAAACACCACCAAAAGTGGATGTTGTAGCCTTATTTTCACTGTAATCCTCATCCCATAAAACCTTAGGCTAAAATTTCATTGTAAATGTGAAGATTCCAATCCAAGAGAGGTAACTTCACATACTTTAGCTTTTTGGGGTGAAAAATGCCTCATATGTGATCAAAGCGTCAACCCCTATGTGAAAAAAGTCATATTATGTCCATATTTTGGCTTGGGGGTTAAAGATGTCTTTAGGACTCCTAAAATTGGCATTTTGATGGGTTTTGTGGGGGGTATAACATTTGTGACATTAGAGATACTTGTGAGGGTTGTATCATAATCCATATCCAGTGTTGGGGGTATAACTCTTATCCTCCCCACCCCCCTAGCATTGCTCTAGCATGGCCCAAAGCTTTAGCATTACTCTAGCTCCAGCATTGATCTTGCACTTCAGCATTGTTGTTGAAAGGCCCAAAGTGGGTGGAAGAAACCAACATGGGTGAAATTATTGTTTACTATTTTTAGTAAATGGAATGGTTTTGATGCAATGGGGGTATAAAAACTTACCATACATAGTAACCATGCTAAATTTGTACACCTAAAACACATGTATGCTATAGAAATCTATTAGCAATTTGGTAGAAATTGCAACCAAATTCATGGCCATAAGACCAATAAAATCCAAGTCCCAACACCATATAAATGTTTCACTCTTTTTCATTTTTGGCCATACTTTTCATTCAAGAGCTTTGATAAACCTGCACACACAAAGTTTATTGAAACACACTCAGCATGGAATGTGCAACCCCCTTGAGATTGTGTAATTTTTGGTAGTAATTCTGAGTACTTGGACATTAAGACTTCCAACATGGCTCTCTTTTGTGATTCAAAAATCCACACACATCTCACCTCCCTACATCATCAATGCTACAAATTTGCAAAGGAGAGCAGCAAGGTTCGATAGCATTGGGCATTGTGAAACCTCTAGATCGTCAAGCTGACTATGGCATTTAAAGATACTAGTATCAATGGAATCTAAAAACTATCAAAGTGAACCCCCTGCTACCTCAAGAAAAATTGTGTACACATTTATAGACTCTTCATTTACGTTTACAATAAAATTTGAAGTTCCATTTTGTTGTCTCAATTATATTCATTTTTTTATTCTGTGCATTTCTTTTCTCAAATCTACATTACATTTACATTTTTGTTACCCTTTATTAATCCTCCTTAAGTCCTTGGGTGATTTTTTGAACCATCCAAGGCACCTTGGATCTTATTTTTCATGGAGGCCGTTGGTATATAGGGTTAAGACTGTGCACCAGAACCTTTGATTTTCCAACAACTAAATTTTTCAGTCGCTACAACACATTTTATGTCAAGGCTAGCTTTGGAAAATACATCGTTTACATCCAAAAGGTACCTAATCTAGACATCTATGCACTTAGAAATGACATCATGTCCTCTTCAAAGGCATCTTGTACATATTTCAATGAATTCCAAATTAAACTTTAATATGAAGGAAAGATGAAAGATCACCTAAAATTATATAAATAGAAATCAAAGATTTGAGTTTAGGTAGGCTAATCTTAAGAGAGAAGGCTAGTCTCAAGGTGAAGATAAGAGGAAAGATCTTCCAAGTATGAGGTGAGAAATAGCCTCCAAGATACCTTTATATTGGAATGTAGAGAGTGGCTTGAGAGAAAAGAGTTGAGCTCTTCTTGAGCTATGTTGTTTGTGAGCCATTTGGCCATTGGGTCAAAGAAATAGATCTCTTGTATATTTAGAGATTGAATGTGTATATCCATAAGAGAGTGCATGAGTGAATGAACATCATGAATTATCTATTTTCTTTGAGTATGGAGTGAGGGTTTGATTGGATTACTTATTTGTCCTTAGGAGTATGTGCATTTTTTATGCTTGTACATTGATTTTTGACATGAATAAAATCATTTTTATTTCTTATTTAAGATTTAAGTTCTTAAGCTCTTCAATTTCATGAGTTATAAGGATATTTAATATTAAATAATGTATCAAATGGCGTAGGAGGTTTTAGATCCTTACTAGAACATAATTTTGGTTTTAATTTTATGATATGATTAATGGGTTAGCAAGAATTTTGTGGATGACTATTATAGTCAATAATTCTATTGTAATTATAATGGGAAATTGGGTGTTTAGGAGGCCTCTTCCATATAAAATGAAAATATATGATACATAAATTCAAGATTCAAGTATCATTAGTCATAATGTTATAAAAGTCAAAAGATTAGAAAACTATCATTTATGATGGAAAATTGATACTTAGGGTATATGTGGTTATGCTAGTGATAGATTATGATTTAGTGAGAAATGTGATGTCTTTGATGGAAAATTAGTATTTTGAAATGTTAAGAAGTGGTATTACTAAATTGTAAACTCAAGAAGTTTGCTATAGAATTGACAAGAAACATGCATCTTGGGATATCACTATAATAATGTTGGGAAGGATGAAATACATAGTGGTGGTTATTCTTCATGAAAGTCATGCAATTACCTACTATAGATTTGATAAAAAACATGAATGTTGGGATATCACTAGTAATGATGTTAATAAATATAAAACACAAAGTTGTTGGTCCTTTGCATGGAACTCATGCAATTGCTATGCCTACTACTGTATCATGTGAAAGGAAGTGCCTTATTCATGTTGATGTGGACATCAAATAGATCAATGTTTTATCTCTTCAATGATGGGATCTTTGCATTGACTTTTGACATGCTTGAGGATATTTGGGATAATTGTTATGAGTTCAAGAGTTCTAGGATTAATGGAAAATTTTTTGGAGGTATCTGGATATTCCAAGCCTCAAAATAAGCATCTTTGTATTTGGTCCTACTAGGATAGACATTTCCAATAGAGTATAGACATCTCCTCTAGAAGATAGATGTCTAATCTATGAGAAATGCTATCTTGTGTAGGTAGTAGAGATCTACTCTTACTCCTAGACATCTTTTGTATTAAGGCTTGCTTTGAGAAAGATGTCCTCTACAACCAAAATACATCAACTATAGAGATTTGTACAGTTAGAAAAGAAATCCTCTACTCTTTAAAAATGTATTGTATAGATTTTAGTGAAATTTAAATTGAATTGTAAAATGGAAAAAAGATGAAAGGATACCTGGAAAACTATAAAAAGGCATCAAGGGCTACACCCGAGAAGGGAGATTAAGAGAAAAGGTATCCCAAGTGTGATATAAAGAGAAAGCCTTCAAGGTGCTTCTAGAGAGAGACAAAGAGAGTGGATTGAGAGAGGACTATGTGAAGGTCATCTTGGGTACTCTTGTTGGTGTTGTTATAAGCCAAGTTTGGTCATTGTATGGAGACGATGAAAGAGAGCCGTTGTTGTTTTGATTGTTGCTTGTGTGAGAGAAGTATTCTTGTGAGAATCTTGAGTATCATTTGCACTTAGGACATGCATACTTTTAGCTTTGTACTTAAATGTCAAAAATTTGTGCTTTCTTTCTTCTTTTTAATTATGTGTTCCTAATATAATTTTGTAGAATTTGACTTTAATTTGGAATATTAGGGCATAGTTCTCACTTGATTTTACTACAAAAGCATAGGAACATTTGTTGATTTTGAATATCATTCATTTGGCTATCAAGTAGAGGTGGTTGTTTCCCTTGAGAGTGATTTAGCTATATAAAATTCAAAAAATTAAAGTAATGTGAGTTTAAAATGTTATAAATGGATCTTTAGTATCTATTTTTGTTTTAGGGAGTGAAAAGAATTCCCTAGCTAAATTTGAAGTTGGCCACTTTGGTAATCATGAAGTGGCAATTGTTCATAGACATGATCAACTTGCTTAAATCCAACAATTTAAAAATAAAGTTTTGAATTAACTTTTGAAAGGGATCATTTTGAAATAAATAATAATGAATTTATGAAATGACATAAATATTGGTTGTTATAGTAATTAGAAGAAGGAATTGCCTTGTTGATTTTATATTGGGATGCCTTTATATGGTTTTTATTGTGGAAGTTGCTGAACCTATTTACCACCCAAAATTTAAGGTTGCTTTATATCTAGAAATTAAGATTCCTTTAAATTGGTTATAAAAAAATGAATCTAAAAAAATCATGACTAGAAAAACTACTTTAATAGAGTTCTTTAGAATGCTTAGTGAAGTTATTTTAAACCATTCGAATAAATCAAGTGAAACAAAAATGATAAGATAAAGTTAGTGTGGAGGAGAAATCAAGAGTGGGAATAAAGTAATAAAATGGTTCAAGAATAAAAAAATTCAAAATCTAAACAAATATCAAACTAACATCAAAATTCAAATCTCGTATCAAAAATTTGTAAAACATAGTTAACATTATAAATACATTTTGAAAAATATCGTTCTACCTATAATATAGAAATTTGTGTCTTCTCATATCAAAATATGTCAAATTTATGTGTTGAAACTATAGGAAATAGATAAAAACACATGGAGTGCATCCAAAAGTAAGAATAATTTGGGAGTTCAGATGGTAAACATTACACCATAAAAATGTTAACATGTGTTAATTTACAAGTTTATGACCTAAAGGAACCCTAACTACTTGTTTTCTTTTACTTCTTTTCCAAAAAAAAATTTTGATGTTTATTTTATGAATTATTTACAATCATGTAAGTAATTTTTTAGGTTTGGTAGTTAATCCTATAACCTATTAATCAAGTAAAAATTAAAAAAAAGGGGGGCTCGGCTTAGCCTATTTTTCCATCCTGTGTAGTACTAGGAATGGTAAGTTTATAAACATATCATTCTATTTAAACCATAAGCATAAGAACATTAGTATCTATACTTCATGGAGCATATGCAATAGGAAAAGTTATTCTAAAAGTATAATTACTAGAAATGAGAAACTAAGCAAAGAGATCATAAGGAAAATACAACATAAATGTAATGAATGGTATGAGTGAAGGCTACATATTAAAAAGATCAAGATTTCAATGTTCAAAATGAGATGAAAATGCAAATGAGTAATTAAGTATTTACATAATTATAAATTCAAAATTAGCAACAACAAACTCTAAGATAAACCATGAAACTTTTGCAATCAATTGCAATTAAAGTAGAACTATCAATATTCTAAATAATAATTAATATCATTAGTATAGAACCAAGAAAAGAAACTCAAAATGTATTAAGTGCTAAAGAAAGAGGTCTAATCAAATCTAGACATCATGGGGATGTTTTCTACCTCCAATGAAAAGAAAAGAAAGAGGTCTAATCAAATCAAAATAGACCAATGAAAAATTTGATTTTCTACCTCCAATGAAAAATTCTTTTCTTTAAGTTTTCACATGCTTGGGGATGTTTTGAGGTGATTTTGATGAGTTTAGAATGTTTTGGAATTAATGGGAACTTATTTGAAGGTGTCAAGATGTTCTAGACCTCAATACAAGAATCTTTGATTTTTTCCTTCACAGGTGAGACTTCTCAACTACATTTGAAATTTCTCAACTACATTTAAGATGTCTCCACATTCTCAAGACATATTAGGAAAGGCATCTCACATGATTCCTGGATATCTTACTCTATCACAAGATGTCTCCTCCAACACTAAGATGTTTCATCTGAGATTTGACTATTTAATTTGGACATCTCCTCTTCTCCAAATATGTTTCATATGAATTTCAACATACTGTATATTAAATTTTAATTTGAAGGAAATATGAAAGGTCACTTGGAAATCTATGAAAGGCTATCATAGGGTTGAGTTTGGGAAGGCTAATTAGAAGAGAGAAGGTTAGCCTCAAGGGAGAAGGCTAGTCCTAAGAGAAAAGGCTAGTATTAAGAGTGATGTAAGAGAGTGTCAAGAGAATATCTTGGAAAAATATGTGTCATGCTTAGCTTGATAACTCTTGTTCTTCTTGTTTGTGAGCCATTATTGGCCATTTTCTAGAAATGGTGAGAGAGCCATTGTCATTTGGCTTATGTCGTGTGTAAGAGAAGTATTATTGTGGGGATCTTGAGTGTTGTCTATCCTTGGGTTATTTACTTTCAATATTTGTATGAATTTTCATGATTTCAAGTAAGAATGAAAAGTTGTTCTTTGTTTCTTTTCTTTCAATTGTGAGATTTTTGTGAGAATTTTATATGAATTGACTTCGATTTTTGGGTGTTAAGGCCAAATTTGCATTAGATTGGTATCGAAGTCAAGGATTTGAAAATAATAAATTCAAGTTGAAAAGTCCTCTACATCATCACAGGACACGTTCACTCATCTCTAGTGTTATTTTGATTTGAAACTTAAATTCATGTAACTTTCATACATAATTAGGGTTTTAATTTAAGTGATCAATTATATTGGAAATTGGAAATTATTATTGTTTGAGAAAATCCTTAGCTTTAAATAACTAGGATATGTAAGAATCATTAGAATCACACTTTGGGTTTTCATATTTTTACTTGAATTTATTTGGGTACTCAAAAATTAGTTATGAATGTTTGTGTTTGGTACTCATCACTTGAAAAGAAGTTTTATGTATTTTTATTTTATGCTCATAGCTTAAAGAAGAATTGTAGGTATTTTAATTTTTCTATTTCTTGGGATTGTATTATAATTCCAAGTACGACATTTAAGTCTCTTGGTGTAAAGGACCTTAAGAAAGATATGAGGGAATGAAGGGTAATGTGCTAAGTATTTTCAAAATCATTAAGAGGTTATTTTCTAGCCATCAAGGAAGAAATGAAGATGAATGGCCTAATCAGGTAGAGGCCAATGAGAAGAGGAGTTCTTAGGCATTTCTTATTGGACAAAGGAGCACTCAATACTCAAAGATTTAAAAAGATGAAATTAAAAACTTCATTAAAAGGACCAAGAGTTCTTCAAAGTTCAAAATGGTGTATGCTACTAATCAAGGAGAGTTCCTACCTCATGAGTCATGGAGGGTGAAGGAACAAAGTCATAAGAAAGGCCAAGATTAAGGGACTTCTTCAATAAGGGCCAAGGACATCACTAGAATGTATGATTATCATATTTTTTTGTAATTATTCTATACCTTGTGGTAAGTGAAAGGAGATTTTAAGCAAAGTTACAATTATCTCATGGGAGATACATAAGTCTTATAGCAAAGGTATGTGGAAGAATGATTTCTTTGATGTTATTTTTTATGAATTTTTTTTTTGATATCATGGAGGATAGTTAACCTTTTGTGTTGGTACATTAAAAGTGGGATGAAGATCCTAATGATGATTACTTAGAATAGAAGGAACCATTTGATTTGGGATTTGGGATTTGTAACCTTTAAGTTTTGTTAATGTTCAATAGTCACATGTTGAAGATCAAGTTGAACCAAGGTAGGATGGGAGAAGCCATGAAATGGTAAGTAAGTGTGATCTTTACATTATTTATTGTAGTAATGTATCTTATGTTGAAGCTAGTATGATGATTGCTAGTCTTACACTTCAACTTGGTAGTGGTGTTTTCAATTGTGATGATAAGAACCATGATCATTGTGATCATTGTGATGAGATTTAGAGTCATGATATAACTTTTCATTCCATTTTTAGTGAGAGGAAGACTAATAATGGTAATGTATTCAATGATGATGGTTATTTAGATAGTTATTGTGAGGAGGTCATTATTAATACTAGTGAAGATATTCATAATGATACGATTTTCTAATATTTTAAAATTTTTGTTATGCAATATGGAAATGATGAATTTTTCAAATATGTTAAAGAACTTAATTGTCTTAGCTATTAAATGGATGAGTATAATGAAGGCAATCCTAGTAATTTTGATAATAATAGCAAAAGGGAGCTAAATCATAGACTTTCAAACTGTTGGCACATTTGGCCATTTCATGGAACAGTTAAAATATTTTATTCAAAATTGGAGGAATCTATGCTTGTAAGTAAATTACAGCTTTAGTGTTGAAGGTTGATGGGTTTTTTTAAGATCGATTCACTGGTAAAAAAATTTTTGATGTTGAAGCCTTTTGGGTACAAGATGAAAGTGCCAGATTATTCCCTTTTCAAAGATCAGAGGATAGTAAAATCAGTAAGGAAGGGAGTATATTATTTATGTGGAAGGCACAAAGTTGCAGGTCCCAGTTGTTAAATTCAGTGGTATCCTTAAGACAACATTTGAAATTTCATGTAAAACAGGAATTAAACAAAAATCAGCAACGCCTCAAATGTTTTGAAAAATTATGCAGCATCAGTGAAGGGAAAAGAAGACTGCGGTGTTACTGGAAAATACATGGCCACCGTAAAATCACTGCCAAGCCAACAAACATCACCGTAGCCGTCGCTCTACACCGTCGCAGCTGTTGACGTTGCTGATTTGCTCGTTCAAAACAAGAACAAAACGTTGGAGGCGATCTCAAGGTGCACAGAAACCCCATACAAATTGCCACGCGACATTCAGCCTGGCACATGAAACATCTAACGCAGGATATGTTGTTATGATTTCGGTGGTGCGGCTGCAACAATTTTGAAGGTTTCTACAGGCAGTTTCAATAGATGCAGATCCATAAAACGTTAGCCCTTGGTTCTACAATCAATGGCAATGGCGGTAAAGATTCAAGGGAAAATTTTCAAAACAAAAACAAAGGAAGCCCTAAGTCAATTTGGGGGCAAACCAAAAAATCTCTGGTAACCAAAACCCTCTGTTTAAAATAGTATGTTTAGCACAACGTTATCCAAAAAAACCCCTTTCTTCTCCAACACACAACGGCAGAGTCAGATTGCAGTTGTAGAGCCTTCCCCCGTGGTGATCATTGGTTACGATTTTGCAAGGCCTTATTGTGCAGAGGTAGTTTGAATCTGTGGTTTTGCATGATGCTGCATTTTGAATCTTGCTTCAAACATGTGTCGGTTCTTACAGGTTCTAGGCAGAAATAAGAGAAAGACCGTTGCCCTCGAACTGTGATGAAATGTTCACCCGATTTACAGGGAAGACAAGAAGAATCGTTTCGCCGCTTTTACCAAAAATTATTTAATTACTTCTGCCACTTAAAGTATATAGGTATAAATTAACCAATAATATATATATGTAGATATATATATATATATATCCATAACATGAAGTACTCATTATATGAAGCCTTGATTTAGAGACTTGCCTTCAATTATCCCAAG
>MNCI01016622.1:159992-178136 GCA_015680685.1 Gnetum montanum | reverse complement strand
GAAATATGCAAGACAATTAAGGGAATGGGACTAGCCAAGTTAATGACTACAGAAAGTGAAGTTTATACATTTGACACTCACGAAGAGAATTGGTATGATGATATCCTCAAATTTCTTACTATCAGGAAAATCCCAAATAATTTAACTGCAAGTCAAAAGACAGCTTTCTTTAAAAGAGCATGAATATTTGTTGTTAAAGATGGTATATTATATCGAAAGGATTTTCGGGGAGTTTTATTGGAATGTGTTCATAATGATCAAATTAGTTTCATTTTGGAATAATTTCATGATCATTTGAATTTATTTTATGAATCTCCTAAGTCAACTATGCAACATATACTTGGATATGGATATTACTGGCCTTCCATGTATCAAGACATTAGTTCAAAGATTCAAAAATGCTATAAATGTCAAGTTCATGGGCCTAAGATTAAAAGGGCTAGGACCCCTTTAAAACTAGTAGTTGCAGATAGACCATTTCAGCAATGGGATTTGGATTTTGTTGGTACAATTACTCTTTCAAGAGCTGGACACAAGTTTATTCTCACAGCTACTAATTATTTTACTAAATGGTCCAAAGCAAAGGCTCTAAGAGGAAGTTCAGCATCAGACATGATTAAGTTCCTAGAAGACCACATTATAAGTAGATTCGGTCTACCTGAAGTGTTAGTGTTAGACAATGGACCCGCCTTCAAATCTGAAGAGTTTATCATATGGGCATCTGAAAGATCTATTTTCTTATTTTCCTCATCAAATTATTATCCTCAAGGAAATGGTTTAGCGGAATCCACCAATAAAAAGCTTATTTCTTATATCATGAAATCAATGGATGGGAACCCAGGAAATTGGATCAATTATCTACAATATGCATTATGGTCAGATCGAATTAGATTCAAGAAAGCTATTGGAACATCACCATATAACTTAGTCTATGGTTTGCCAGCATGAATTACAAACAAAATTATAAGCTCAACTTCTGAATTTATACAAAGATATAGTGAAAAAACTGATAAAGATAGAAGTTTCATGACTTTACTTATTAAAAGGGAAGCTGAAATAGATAAAGTAAGGGATAATTTGTTACGAAATACCTCACAAGTTAAAAGATGGTTTGATAGAAAGGCTTTGAAAAGAACTTTCAAGATAGGAGACCTTGTCCTGTTATGGAATATGAAGAAACCAAATAAGTTTACATGGACATGGATTGGTCCCTTTCAAATTACAAATAAATTGTCAGAGGATACTTACAAATTATCAACTTTGGATGGCATGGAATTGCAATTTCCATATAATGTTTTACATATAAAACATTATTTGGGACAATTGCATACAACTTGAAGATGTTATCACACAAAATAATATATGTATATAGTATTATGTAAATATTACTAGTAATTATGCTCTATTTATATTTGAAACATTATCTTTCCTTCCAATGGGGCAAGTGGAAGCATACAAGTGGGACAAGTGGAATTCTACAAATTTCACAAGTGGGGAGGGTGACTCATCCACCACTTGTGTGAGGATTGTGACAAATGTTTTAAATGCCTAAAAATAAGGAAGCTTGGTTGAAGACACTTGGATGGGAGTTCAAATTTTTAGCACCTATAAAAGGAGGGTTAGATTGCTTAAGATTTCATCTTCTTTCATTTCAAGTTTGGTAGTGAACGTTAGAGAGAGCTAATGGAGTTTAAGAGAGCAATGAAAAAGCATTGTATTCCATATGTGATGGGATGTTGCCCTGAGCATGTATTGAAGGCTTATCTAAAGGCTAGATCTTGTGGAGCTCCAAAGGAATGCTCTTTTATGGCTTGGCTATCCGATGAATTTTCTTTTCTCACTTGGGATTTGGATATAGAGTCCAATGTTTTGGGGCGATATCAAGATTGCTCCAAAGAAGAAGAAAAAGAAGAAAAGCCACCAACTTATGAAGAGTCTTCATGGGGATGGGGAGAAGCTTTTACCTCTCAAGAGGAAAATGAAGGATTCAATGAAGAAGGACAAAAGAGCTCTTCCCAAAAAGAAAATGAGGAAAACATTGAAAAGGAAGCTCCAGTAGATCAAGGTGAGAGCTCCACCAAGCAAGAGAACAACAAGACCACCTTCATCACATCAGAAATCTTTTATGAAATGGTGAAAGAGATGAGGATTCCCACTAAAGTAACCCTCACAATCTAGTTTCTATCCCAAGAATAGTCCATTGAAGGACTTGATAATGTATAGTTGTTATGTACAGTTTGATTTTCTCCTAGGAATGAGGTTTTTGTCCCATCTCACCTTATGTTAAATGGGAATTTTCTTCAAAAAATATTTCTTCTTGAATGTAAAAATTCAATGAAAATTTCAAGATGTTTTAGTTTGGGAATGAGGCTGCATAAATTTATTTAAGTTTTTAAGGGGGCAGAAATGTTGGCACATTTGGCCATTTCATGGAATAGTTAAAATATTTTATTCAAAATTGGAGGAATCTATGGTTGTAAGTAAATTACAGCTTTAGTGTTGAAGGTTGATGGGTTTTTTTCAAGATCGATTCATTGGTAAAAAAATTTTTGATGTTGAAGCATTTTGGGTAAAAGATGAAAGTGCCGGATTATTCCCTTGTCAAAGATCAGAGGATAGTAAAATTAGTAAGGAAGGGAGTATATTATTTATGTGGAAGGCACAAAGTTGCAGGTCCCGGTTGTTAAATTAAGTGGTATCCTTAAGACAACATTTGAAATTTCATGTAAAACAGGAATTAAACAAAAATCAGCAATGCCTCGAATGTTTTGAAAAATTATGCAGCATCAGTGAAGGGAAAAGAAGACTGCAGTGTTACTGGAAAATACATGGCCACCGTAAAATCACGGCCAAGCCAACAAACATCACTGCAGCCATCGCTCTACACCGCCGTAGTCTTTGACGTTGCTGATTTGCTAGTTCAAAACAAGAACAAAACATTGGAGGCGATCTCAAGGTGCACAGAAACCCCATACAAATTGCCGCGCAACATTCAGCCTGGCACATGAAACATCTAACGCAGGATATGTTGTTATGATTTTGGTGGTGCAGCTGCAACGATTTTGAAGGGTTCTACAGGCGATTTAGGCAGATGCAGATCCATAAAATGTTAGCCCTTGGTTCTACAATCAATGGCAATGGCGGTAAATATTGAAGGGAAAATTTTCAAAACAAAAACACAGGAAGCCCTAAGTCAATTTGGGGGAAAAACGAAATATCTCTGGGAACCGAAATCCTCTATTTAAAATAGTATGTTCAGCACAACGTTATCCAAAAAAACCCCTTTCTTCTCCAACACACGACAGCAGAGTCAGATTGTAGTTGCAGAGCCTTCCCTTACGGTGATCGTCAGTTACGATTTTGCAGGGCCTTATTGTGTGGAGGCAGTTTGAATCTGCGGTTTTGGATGATGCTGCATTTTGAATCTTGCTTCAAACATGTGTCGGTTCTTACAAGTTCTGGGAAAAAATAAGAGAAAGACCGTTGCCCTAGAACTGTGATGAAACGTCCACGCGATTTATAGGGAAGACAAGAAGAATCATTTCGTCGCTTTTACCAAAAATTATTCAATTACTTCTGCCGCTTAAAGTATATAGGTATAAATTAACCAATAATATATATATGTAGATATATATATATATCCATA
Organism: Gnetum montanum; assembly: GCA_015680685.1. Taxonomy (NCBI): domain Eukaryota; kingdom Viridiplantae; phylum Streptophyta; class Gnetopsida; order Gnetales; family Gnetaceae; genus Gnetum; species Gnetum montanum. The sequence goes on along the minus strand of MNCI01016622.1, from coordinate 174,490 downwards.
ACATGAAGTGTAACGATGGAAAATGTCGGCAGCTGGAAATACCGATCGAGATTCCGTGTACACAGTTTTAACCACGGATCCGCGCGAGGGCTATGCTGGAAAAAGCGAATCCGTGGTGCCCTGAACGATCTTGTCGATCAGACAGGGACTTACGAGTCAGTAAAATGATGAAAATTACAGATCTTTGCGTATTGTAATTTGATTCGAGGGATCGTAAAAATGGGAGGAAAAATGACGTGGATGATTCGCTACGGTGATAACGTCAAACACGCCAAAGAGATGCTAATCGGGGGAGAAACGCGTGATTTTCAAAGATCTATGTTTCAATTCTGGACAGAATGTATGACTTGTATATCATGTTACAATGGGAGAGACCCCCAACAACTTGATACAAAAATGAGCACAAAACAACAAGGAAACTATCTAGACAGAAGTTGGATCTACCTCGTAGGCCAAAGCTCAGGTGCAAGGATGGTAAGCTCTGAAGTTTGCCGATCAACTGTTTCTGACCGATAGAGTCTGCTAACTGGGCGAGACAACCTCGCAATCCCCGTTCTTCTTCCTTGCTTCATGTAGGTTCTGCTCAAGGCAGCGATCCCTCCTGTTGTTAAGGCTCAGGTGCACTGTGCTCTGTTCTTGCTGAAGGATGGTGTTGTCGGAAGTTTCCAAAAGGTTGCTCTTTGTTTCTCTGCTCAAGGTGATAAGTGTTTCCTCGCTCAGAAAATGCTCTTGCCCTTTTGATTTCCTCCCAACAAAAGTGATAAATGCTCTGGTGCTCAGAAAATGCCCTTGTTTCTCTGATTTGCCAACCTGTGTATCTTTGTCAATTGAGGTATTTATAGGCCACGACGCTTCCGTGAACAAGGCGCGACCTTGCTGACGTGGGTCCTAGATATTTTGGGTTCCCTTGACTTGATCATTTTAAGTCAGACTGTGACTATGCACAACACGCTCGTTTGCGTGTTGTGTGTGTGAGGAGCAGGTACATGTTAAGCGTGTCTCGGCTGCATTCAGGCTGTATTACACTCATTCGCGTTGTGTTGCGTGCATGAGCGTAATCTGGTGTAAAAAAAATAAGCTCAAAATTGTTTTACACTCACTACGCAACTGTGCATGGTGAAGCGTAAATAGTGTGCAACTTACGCTCACTACGCAACCGCGCGTGGTGAAGCGTAAATGATGCGTGGTTTACGCTCACTACGCAGCTGTGCGTGATGAAGCGTAAACAATGTACAACTTACGCTCACTACGCAACTGCACGTAATGAAGCGTAAATAATGTATAACTTAAATGATGACATACGCAATGGTACGCATCGCCGCGTAACGAGCGTAAAGACAAGTTATCTATGTGCTGCAAGAAAAAGTGCCGAACTGTTGTGCTTCTCTGAACTCTGCCTTTGACTGTCTTGGATCTTATTACGCTCATTATGCTGCCGTGTGTGATAGAGCGTAAACCTGTCCTTGAACAAATCTTATGCGCGTTCTCGCTCGAATTACGAATCTTTGCCTGAGGCTGACTCGTAATTTTCACGGTGTTTCAATGGCCCCTCTTTGTTGACGGTTAGAGGGCTTTCCCGAAAAATGTCGACAAAGAATACGAAACACTGGATTGGCAAAAGCAAGAACAGCGTTCATCCATGGCTACTCAAGCGTTGCTCTATCCACATGAAAGAGGAAGACTGGAGGGTATGGGAGATAAAGGGATATAACTGGAAACAGGTTCGGGGAAGATGCAAAATGTACGTTTATTCATGTCAACAGGAATGCTTTCAGACGAGCGTAGCGTGTCAATCTGAGATTTCTCTGTTACAAATTGTAGCAGGAATGCATGCAAAAGGAGCGTTGCGCATCACTTTCTACGATATCTCTGCTAGCGTGAGTGCGGAAAATGAATACTTGCGTATGTAGATGTTGCGTATGGGAACTGGGTGGTGGGGAGGAAGGAAACAAGAGTTAAGGGTAGAATTGTGCGAGGTATAGATGTGCAAAGCTGAGCGGTTGGGCAAACCTGAGCAGCCATTTCAACACGCTGTTGTACTTCACCGCTCAGATGGACGCACCTTTGGACGACATTCTTCAAGGCAGGTAACCTGCAACCACAAAAGGAAACAGAGAACACCCTTGCTTATGAACAAAAGGCGCGGTTTTTGAACCCGACGTTGTCTGATGTTAGATAGAGCAAATGGGCTGTAAAGAAAGAGCCGGAGCACTTGGGCGAAGCCGCCAATCCTGATGATTTGGCGCTGCATATCTTCACCAAAAGTCATCAGACGTAGTGCAGCTAACTGGTTGTACCAAGAACCGGCTAGATGAATTTGCGAGGCCAGCGTCCGATAGCGATGATTGGCGGAGATTCCCGGGGCCGTTGCCAGCGAGGATTTCATTGGGGCTCTGACTGATGAGGCTAGACTCTCAGAGGTACTACCACTGCAGCGGGCACGATGGCAGCATCTCCGAGGGATCAGTAAGATGCCTCTTTGCTTATCCGAGGAATCAGTAGGATGCCGGTGGGGTGGCGACGCTGGGACTGTATCAGCATCCCACCCCGTTGGCTGTGCAGCTATATAGAGATGATCACGCTCGCTTGATTTGCATGGTTGCAGTCTGCAAATCCCAGTTTTCGGTCCTGGTAGACTGCTGTTACTGGTTTTAAGTCCCAGTAGACCATGGTCCCAGTTTAAAGTCTAGGCAGACTGAGAGGCGCTAGTTTTACGTCATAGCAGATGGTGGTAAGGCTGGTTTATGGTCTCAGCAAACCGTGCTGTGGATGTCAGTTTCACGTCATGACCCAGGGATAGATCTGTGCTGGTTTTACATCTCAGCAGACGGTTACTTACCTGTGCCAGTTTAGCGTCGTGGCGGACGCGTGCAAAAGAGGCCAGTTTTTCGTCTTGGCGAACCTGTACAACATTGCCAGTTTTACGTCGTACCGGACGGTTACCACTTGCCAGTTTAGCGTCATGGAGGATGCGTGCAAGGCATGCCAGTTTTACGTCATAGCGGACAGTCAGAGCCAGTTTTACATCGTAGCGGACGTTTGGTGCCAGTTTTACGTCGTAGCGGATGATCAGTGTCATTTTTACGTCGTAGCGGACGTTCAGTGCCAGTTTTACGTCGTAGCGGACGTGTACTGTCATACCTACTGTCGACACCGTAGATGCTGCTTAGATGAAATACTGCTTCAAGTACACATGATTTACAGGGTTTGCTAACTCGTTGCCGTTGACGTCTGCCAATTTGAATGCTCCATTGCCATATGCATCTACCACCAAGAAAGGGCCTTCCCAGTTTGCAGAAAACTTGCCTACTGGTTCACGCACAGCTTTGAGAACTAGGTCTCCTTTCTTGATCGGATGCTGCTGAAGATTGTGATGATGCCTTTGTATCTGTTTATCTTGATATTTCTCAATCTCCTCAAGAGCCTGTATCCGCTTCTCTTCTACTAAATCCAAATTCATTATCCGAGCCTCGGTGTGTTGAGCCTCATTTATAATGGTGGAGAGGACCATTCTCAGAGAAGGAATTTGCAATTCGAGAGGTAGCACCGCTTCAGATCCGTAAACCAGGCTATAGGGTGTACTACCTATAGCTGTCTTACACGTAGTACGATATGCCCATAGCACATAGAGGATCTATTCGTGCCACCGCCTTTTGTTGTCGTTGAGCATTTTCTTAAGCAAATTGACAACTATTTTGTTTGATGCATCAGCTTGACCATTTGCTTGCAGGTAATAGGGAGAGGAGAAAGTCTGTCTGATGCCTAGGTTGTCACAGAAGGATTTGGTATCCGCGCTACTATACTGTGGCCCATTGTTGGTCACAATAGTCATTGGGAGACCAAATCTAGTTACTATGTTATCCAAGATAAAATGGCAAACCTGTTGGGATGTGATTTTTCGCAGGGGGACAGCTTCTACCCACTTCGTAAAGTACTCAGTAGCGGTAATGATGAAGCTATGCCCTGCAGAAGATTTTGGTGTGATGGGTCCTATGATGTCCAGTCCCCATCGTTGGAATGGCCATGTTATCTGCGTCATATGCAATTCTATGGGTGACACGTGGATGAGGTTTGCGTGATGTTGACACATGTCACAGGTCTTAACCTTCGTCAAGCAATCTCTTTCCATGCGTGGCCAGTAGTACCCTAAGTGAAGGATTTTTAGGGACATAGCCCGCGATGCTACGTGGCCACTGCACAGTCCCTCGTGAACCTCGCTGACTATGTGTTGTGCTTGGTCTTTGTCGACGCAGGTAAGCAACACACCATCAAAGGAGCGTCTTCATAGAGTACTGCCTCCGATGATGACATATTGCCTAGCCCGCTTACGGATTGTGTCTTTCTGTGCGCGCGTTAATGCAGATGGTAGCTCACCCTGTAAAAGATAAGATTTAATATGATCGTACCATTCAGGCGTGCTCGCCTCGAGAAGAGAGAAGATTTGCACCGTCTGAATGATAAGGCCTACGTAGTCTGTAATCAATGCAGGGCAGGTGTTAAATAGGTGTGAAGGCACATGTAAAGCCAGGGTGGCCAGTGCGTTGGCCAGCGTGTTGTCAGTCCGTGGGACGTGTTGGGCGTCGAAGGTTGTAAATCACCTCAGAAGATCTTTAGCCTGATGGCAGTAGGGATGCAAATGTACCGCCTTACAGGCGTAGACTCTAGTGATTTGATTTATGACAAGCATCAAATCACCCCTAACCACCAAGTGTTGAACATCGAGTTTACCTGCAGTTAGTAACCCCTTGAGGAGCCCCTCATACTCTGCTACATTGTTCATACAAGGGAAGGTTAATCGATAAGCGTGTAGACGCACATCCTCAGGCGATAGCGTAAGAACAGTGGCTGCACTGCCGCCTCTGGTGGTTGAAGCTTCATCGAAGTACAATGTTGCTTCGAGGCCTGTTGAGACAGGGCTTAGACTACGTACATGTTCGTCGGGGAATTCTGGCTCTATGGTTGCGTGATTGTCAATCGGTGAAGTTATTAACTAGTCAGCTATCGCTTGGCCCTTCGTGGATGATTGGCCAATATAGTGCAGATAAAATTCCACTGTGATAGCCTTCCAGCGAGCTATTTTGCTACTCTCGTATAAGCTATGCATAATGGCTCTACGGATGTTGTTTTTACAGATGACTACATTTCTTGAGCGTAAAAACTAATGCTAAGAAATTACGCTCAACGTCGTTGTATCTCGTCTCGTACACACATAGAGCGTGGCTCAGGTAGTAGATGGGCATTTCCGACCCATCATCCCTTTTCTGACAAAGCAACGTCGCTATTGCTACATCCGAACTTGCGAGGTAAATGAAAAAAGGCAGATCCCTTTATGGCAGGAAAACCGTCGGCAAATGTTGCAGTTCTTGTTTTAAACTATCAAACGCACGCTGGCAATCGTCAGTCCATTCAAAATTAAGCCCCTTTTTTAGCAAATGTTGCATAGGGTGTAATTTGTCATTTAACCTCGAAATGAACCGGCGTATAAACTGTAAGCGTCCTTGTAACCCGCATAATTGCTTGAGGTCTATGGGAGGTCTTAACTCAACAATGGCTTTGACCTTATCAGGGTCAACTTGTATGCCGGTTTCCAATACCACAAACCCCAGCATGCATCCGGTTTTGACTCCAAATACAGACTTCTTTGGGCTAAGCCGGAGCTCGTGTGTGGAGCATCTTTTAAGGACTAACTCCAGGTACTCTGAATGATCTTCTGACTTCAAAGACTTCACAACTATGTTGTCTACATAATCATTCAGCCTTCCTAGGAGGTAATCACTAAAGATGTATGTCATGGCCCGTTGGTACGTTGCTCCGGCGTTCTTCAGACCAAAAGGCATCATGGTATAGCAAAAGGTACCCCAGGGTGTCATGAACGTCGTGGTCAGTTGATGTTCTGGGTTAATGCGAATCTGGTTATAGCTTGAAAAGCCATCCATGAAGGACAGAAGCGCATGCCCAGCTATTGTATCCACTAGCTGGTCGATACTCGGCAGAAGGAAGTTATCCTTGATTGTGGTCTTGTTCAAATCCCGGAAGTTTATGCATATGCGTATGCTCCCGGTCTTCTTCGGCACGACCATAATGTTAGATATCCAGTCTGTGTAATCGACTGCACGGATGAAACCAGCCTGGTATAGCTTGGTGATTTCATCATGCACCGCCAGCGCGATCTCTGGTTTGATTTTGCATGCCTTTTGCCTAACCGCTTTAATTTGTGGGTCTAGGATAACGTTATGCTAGATTAGCCTAGGATCTAACCCAGGCATATCCTCGTATGACCATGCAAAGATAGTAATGTTGTGTTGCAGGACCTGTTTTATTGCGTTGTACGTTTTTTCGTCTAGCAAAAAACTGACTTTGAGTGTTTTAGTCTCACCCTTATGCGTAACGATAGGGACCTCACTGAGGGGGTCCTCGGTTATGTCTCCAGCCTCCAGGTCTAGCGTGCACATTGACTGTTCTGGCCATTCTGGGGACGTCTCCGATGCAGCTATGGTTACGCTTTCTAAAGGGGAGTTAACATCTACTAGTATGGAGTCAAACTGTCTAGTTAAGTTCCCATATGGGCCTGTCAAAGTTAAGGGTGCTAAAACTGTGGCGTCCATTCTCTGTCTGTCCTGCAAAACCGGCAAGTGCGTAAATGGTTAGGAGACAAGTAACGTGATGTCGCTGAACGTGGAAGGCTAACTGAATTTGGAATATTATAGATAAGCTTGTAATCAATGTAACCCGATTACGAGGCGATAAGATGTAGTAGTTTAACGTCATTTCAGACAGTGGAGCGTGCGATATCGACCAAATTAATATCTGGATTTTCGAATTCCATTTCAGGAAATTTCCGCTTAAATCTGATATCAAGTCGGTGATCCTCGCGTATAAGTAAGTGATTCTTCGATGAGAACCGGTTGTTGGCTATCGTGAATTTGAATTCGCAAGGAAGAGCAGAGAGCTAGGGCGTGGAATCTTGCGAAGATTTGCAAGTAGGCTGTGAAGAAATTCTGCAACTATCGCAATGGCACCGAAGACGAAGAGGAAGAATGCGAAACTAGCCAAAATTGATGAAGTGCAGGCAAATTTGAATTGTGTCTCGCAGGCGCTGATCGATGTTTGTGACCCGACGTCTTTTACCTGGTAGGTCATTTTTCCCGTGCTTACATTCATTTCTATGGCTGTTTTTCATGGTGTGTTTTCGTTTGCGTGCATGTCGATTTCGAGTTATAGATCTCGGGCTAATGCGAGGGTTCAAAAGGGTTGCGTTTATCGCCATTGTCAGGGACAAACCTTGCGTTGTTGCAAGGGTTTGGGTGATTTCGGCCTGGGTGCATTTTATGAGTTCTGTGTTAGTCGTGCAAATGCAGATGTAGGTGTTAATATAAGTTTTGGCTTTTCTATATAGCGTCGCGCTGAAGCCCATCCTGATTGTGCTAGACATCATTGGGGTTTTGTGCTGGGTGAACCCTATCGTCCCCAATGTTCCTCCCCCTCACACAAGAGTGCAAGGGAAGGCCATTTGGTTCCGAAAGGGGGCGCTGGAATTTTTGCAGTTTTTACTGCACAACTTCAGCATCATCATCTGGTCTAATGTGGCTAGAGATGTTGCCGGTGCCATTTTAGAGCACCTGTTGGCGGGGTCTTCGCAGGGGATTCTGGCTTACCTGACAGACGGAGCCATCGACACAGGCTATCCCGAGGACCAAGTGCTCAACGCCCGAGGTCTGAGGAGCTTACACTGGATTTGGAATATGGCCTGTTTCAACTATTATCATGCATACAACACGCTGTTCATGGCTCGCCATGTGTCAACGTACTTCCAGAACCCACAAGGCATGGTGTACTATGTAGGCGGGTAAGCAAATTTTGCTAACTGTATTTGTCTTTATTATGTTATAATGTCTGTTATTGATATAAAGGGGGTAAGAGAAGTCTATGTGTAAAGTGTTAGTTAAGCTCACGCTTTATGGTACAGGTTTTTTATACATGACAACTAGTTAATCGGCGATGGCGATATGCTGGCCTGGGCCGAAACAGCGATAATGGCGTTTACCACGACTAACAACGTTCGTGCCGGTGTTATCGGGCAAATTGGCCACGAGATGCGTGAGTATCACACCCGTTATGAGCGCCCTTTCAAGAATTGTCAGGAGCTTGGGTGGCTGCACGAGGACTCGACCTTGGATCCGCCCCTCAGCGTCGAGGACGTGCAGAGAGAACTCCCACAATTTCCATTGTCGTTTGGCCCAAGTAAGGCTGCCGCGTGTTTTAATGTTATGAGCGTAGTTATGAGTTATGAACACTGCAATAATGTTTCTGTTTTGACTTGTGTTTTTGACTTGCATTTTTTATTTGCGTTTTTGACTTGCAGTTAGGGAATCCTGGGAGATTACCCTTACGATTTCCGGCCGCGAGGCGAGGAATGTTCTCTTTCGTTACGGGGACATCAAGGAGGCACAGTGTTGGCTCGGCCACTCGGCGGCCCCAGTTGCAGTATCACCAAGATCCAGGCTGCAGGGCTAATGCACCTATTTTTGGCTGCAATCCCTGATGTCCCTGCCAGCGAGATGATAGCCTTGGTCAACTCCTTCAACGAGAAGACAGATCGTTTCAGCACGCGCATGCATAATGTGCGGGTAAACTTTGATATTAACGCTCAGCTCTTCTTGGACCTATTTGGCGTCCCCTCAAATGGCCTTCCCGTAAAAGTGAAGACCAAGAGGAGCGTTAGAGTTGAGGAGTTTCTGAAGGAGTGAGCGAGGATCCCTAAGGAGACCAAAGGGTTTCCTTGTGAGAAATTCGAGTTGGGGACCGCCAAGACACTTTATCCCTTTTTTCGAGCCCGGACCTTCCCCAAAACTCTCTCGCAGGCGAAGTTATTTTTAGTAGAACAGACCCGTATCATGCGAGAGGTTCTAGAGGAGGGGGCCTGGTTTGATTGGGGGAGCCATCTTGCCAAGGGGTTGCGTAGTGAAATGGTCAAGCTTCGCGAGAAGCTTGAGTCCCGCTTCAATGTGCATCACGCCCTTTTCATAGCCTGCCTCCGGTGGTTTGCTGAGTATTTGGTGATTCAAAGGAATGGGGTATGGGTACAGTAAGACCAAGACCAGCTATCCAAACCTTGGATTGCCCACATTCTTAGCACTACCCATGGGCAGGATCCGCCGAAAGGGATCGGGGAGTCGTTGTCTGTAACGACTAAAGGCTTGACGGCACCCCGAGTGTGAGGTCTCGACAGTGTAGGCGGGATAATGCCTACCTACACCGGCGATGCCTCGCGGGGGAAGCGCCTGGAGGAGGAAATAGTGGAGCCGACAGCTTGGCGAAAGAGGCTCCGCCTAGCTGAGGCCCCTGGGGACGAGGCAGGCCACACCGTTGGGATCAAGGTGCAGCGGAATAAGCCTCCACCTGGTAAGTGTGAATGGTCTATATACGCAATGTTTCATTTAGATCAGCTAGAATTATATTCTAATGTATGGTGGTGTAAGCAGCAAAAACGACAGGGCAATTGACCCTTGAGACAGGGGCGATAGTACTAAACCGTGGGGAGGGGGCCTCAATTTTGGAAGAAGAGGCCTCGGCTGTTAATACGCGCCGTGTGCAGTTTCCAGCGCATGAGGCGGCCCCAGCTATGAGTGAAAGCCGCGTACAGACTGGGGAGGAGGCCCCTGCTACTGGAACCAGTGACGCACAGACTCCAGTGCGTGAAAGGGAAAGAAATACGGAAGATGCTGATGAAGTCGCCACTGTCACCGGTAGAGGTAATGAGTGCGTGAGCGTGTTTTGAAAGAATCTGTTAATAGAGGTAATGTCTAACCAAATTACACTATAGGGGAAGGAGATGCCTCGACGTCTGCTGTTGTTAGCAAAACGTGGAGAGACTTCCCCAATAAGTTTGCCTTCAGGGAAGGCGTCGTTAGCGACATGATCGAGCATCTAGAACGCATTGAACCTGGTGCTGGTAAGTTAATGAAGTTACAACATGATGTCTTGGTGGTAATGTGTCATCTGTCTTGATGCTTATTTTCTGTCAGGAGCTCACCTTCGATGGGATCCTGCAGAGCCCATTGACCTAGACACAGCAGAGCCCCTATCTGATGGGACGGTCGTGCCACGCCACATTTATGAGGAAATGCGTAAATGTGCGTTACGCTCGACACGCTCCGTGTGGGAAAGTAGGAATGTCAATGAAGACCTATGGAAAAGGCTGCAACGGTCAGAACAGAGGGTTGAATCCTTGACTAAGGAAGTCGAGGACCTAAGGGCGCGGTACGAGTTCCTACAGGCTCGAGTGACAAGGGATGAAGACTGGTGTATTGTTGTTATTGATCACTCCCGTTATTGGACAACCATCAAGAACAGTGTACAAACCAGTCGAGCGTTAGTAGAGCAAAGGATGCAAATTGAGCTCCTAGCTTAGAAAAGCTGGGACTAGAGGGACTTCTGCGCGGGCGTACAGGAATGGGGGTAGAAGGAGAAGGACCACAAGCATGTATACAAAAGGGAAAGCGCCGCTTATAGAAAACGCTACCGCGATTCTGCTGTTAAAGCTCGATCCCTGGAGGTCTTCGTGGACACTATCGGAGCGTCCAAAGCTTTCAAGAAGTTTGAAGAACAGGTGACGGTAACTGCGTCTCTAGAGAGAGCAATGGTCTTCCCTGGGAATCAAGCTTCAATCCCTACTTTCTTCCTAGATCCTCCATCCTGGAGTAGCATGGAGAAAGGGAAGGTGAAAGCAGGGGCGGCTTCGGGCGAGGATGTGTGGCAAGACCTGACAGAGGACGAGATCATGTAGCGTTTGTGGGCTGGTTTGGACAAGCTTCCCTTTGCTGCGGAAGTCGGGCCGTCGCAAGTAAGTTTACGCATGGCTTAGCCAGAAAATTTTCTAACTAGCGTTGCCTATTCTAATTTTGATGTTATTTGGGTTTCAGATATCGGAAGAAGGTAGAGAATGTACGCCAGCTGAGGGGCTGGGAGAGGAAACAGTGGAAGCAGAGGTGGAACGCAACGATGAAGAGCGTCTTCCTGTGGAGCCAGTATCAGAACGAGAGCCTCGTGAAGAGGCAATCTTTCATGAAGGGATAATTCCCAGAAACGATGGCCCACTGGAGGACGACCTTTTGGGGCTGGATTCAGAGTTGAAAGATACCAGTGATAGTGGCAGTAGAGGAAATGCGTGATTTTGTTGATGTTGAGCGTAACATCATGTTACAAATCACTTGGAAAGACATGTTATAAAACTTGATAGATGTATTGAATGTCAGCTACCTATCATATTTTTTTTACTTTTGTCTATAGATTGCGAATGTAATAATAATGGAGCGTAATTCTTAGTTTAAGCCCGTTGCGGGCCGGAAGCGTAAAGTGAAGAAAGCGTAAATTGTGATTGTAGATAACTAGTTTAAGGCTGTTGCGGGCCGACTGCGAATTTGCGTAATTAGCAACTAGTTTAAGGCCATTGCGGGCCGATGTACCAGTTTGCGTAATTGGCTACTAGTTTAAGGCCGTTGCGGGCCAATGTGCGAACTTGCATAAACTAGCTACTAGTTTGAGGTCGTTGCGGGCCAACTGTGTAACTGCATACAGCGGTATAAATGGGTTAACTTTGTATAACTAGTTTAAGGTCGTTGCGGGCCGATGTGAATTTGCATAATTTAGCTGCTAGTTTAAGGCTGTTGCGGGCCAACTGCGTAAATTTGCATAATTTGGCTACTAGTTTAAGGCCGTTGAGGGCCAATGTACGAACTTGCATAAATTAGCTACTAATTTAAGGCTGTTGTGGGCCAACTGTGTAACTACATATAGCGGTATAAATGTTTAACTTTGTATAACTAGTTTAAGGCCATTGCGGGCCGATGTGAATTTGCGTAATTTAGCTGTTAGTTTAAGGCCGTTACGGGCCAACTGCGTAAATTTGCGTAATTTGGCTACTAGTTTAAGGCCATTGCGGGCCAATGTACGAACTTGCGTAAATTAGCTACTAGTTTAAGGTCGTTGTGGGCCAACTGTGAATTGGTAATAAACTGTAACCCTGGACATGTAACTAACGCGCGTACGATAACACAGCAAAAAATATAAAATGCAAAGTGTAAACACAGAAAGCAAATGTCATGTAAAAGCACTCTGAAATAAAAGAAGCTGCTGGATGATGAGTGTGATAACTTACATGAATGCACGCAGAAGACCTTCGTTCAACCGTCGATACGCAATTATCTCCTAGCAGCTTTTATGTTAAATGATGCGTAAGGGCGAGGAGGCTTGTAGTTTGACTCCTCTACGCTGTCATCTGGAAATGGAAGGTCAGCCCAGGCTAGACCGTTGTCATTGTTGTCGGCTTACTTAGGGGTTTGGAGATGGGATGGATCGTCAGTCGTTTCAATCTCCGAGCCCCGTTCTTCCTCAATGTTATTGACGGTCCTGGGGGTGATCTCATTGCCGCGTATGATAACCTCCCCTTCAGCGTAAGGTAGGTGTATCTCCTGATGTATCGGCGATGAGACCGCCCTTAGCTGGGCTAACCACGAACTCCCTAAGATTAAGTTGAAGCCTTGCATCACCTCAACGACTAAGAATGTGGCTTCCGTCGGGAATTGATTCCCCACCACAAACTCAATACGCACCCTCCCCTTGACTTGAACCCGTGCTCCGTTGAATGATTTTACGCAGGCTGTTATCGTGGGAGTGATCTGGTCGACCAACCCCAACCTATCCACAATGGAATAGGGAACGACGTTAGTAACTGCGCCATCATCCACGTGTACCCTTCGGATCCGGTACTGGCCGACCCGAATGGTAATGAACATAGGCTCAGTCGTTACTTGACCTTTTTCTGGATCATCTTTGACAGACTCATCCAGGAAGGTCAATGAGGTAGGCTTAGGTTGTTTAGCTTCAGGAGGAAACATGATAGCGTGTAAAGCTTCCTCTTCCGCCGGCAGGCTGGCATCCACTGTTATGGACGTCAACATGCGTACCATAGCCTCACGGTGTTCCTGAGAAGTCATCAGTAGGTCGTACAGGCTCAGCGTTGTGTTCTTTTGTTTGAGAGCTTGTTTGACATGCGTGAACGCATCGAGGAGGTCCTTCTCTCGGCAGGGTTGTTTATCCCCCTTATCTTCCTCCATTTGGCCCAAAAGACGGATCTCTCGAGGCAGAACGGTGTCAGTGGAGGGGTTGTTCTTCTTCTTACCAAGAGAAGGTGGCTGTGTTTCTATACCTTTGGCATGTTTCTGAGGCATGGAAAAAGGCACAGAGGCCAGGGGCCTAGGCTTAGGGAAGCCGAGCGTAGAGTTGTCATGTTTTACGTTAACTAGGGTGTTCCCCTCCTTTCGCTTGGGAGGCGATGGCTAGTGGTACTTGAAACACCACTAATTTCAGCTTAGCATTTTAATGATGTTTGTAGTAGTGTCTCGAAGAAAATCTGTCATGACAATGGCATTCCAAGGTGGCCATATCGCAAATTTTTGGCAGGTAAAACTATTGAAGAGATTAAACGTGAAGCAGTTCGAGAAAAGGAAGTAGGGGAAGAGGTAGCAAATGTCTCTAATGATAGTGAGAAAGGTGCCCCACAATCTTTGAGTCCAAATGGTGGTTCATCTACTTCGGAAGCATTGTCAAAGCCTGCAAATGAAGCGGCAAAGCAAAATACACATAATTTCAGAATTTCCTGTAGCAGCGGGTAAAATAATTTTCAGAATTTCCTGTAGCACTAACGGCCAGTGGGAAATATTGTCAAGCACATCACTACCATCTCCCTGTGCTGCTGCTGCTTCCTGCCACGTCACGCCATCGTCCCTACCCTCCCGTCGCTGTGCTGGCCACGTTCTGTTGGCTGCCGCTGCTGCATCACTGTCTGCTCCAGCTGCACTGTCTGCTCCAGCCGTTTCTCCTCCTACCACGCCTCTGCTGCATCTCCATCTTCCACTTTCCGTCGCCTGCTCCTTCCCTTCTGCCGCGTTGCTGTCTGCGCCACTGTCTGCCACCTGCCACGTCCCTGCCGCCGCACCATGCGCCATCGTCCTTTGCCCTCCCGATGCTGCCACCTCCCATCGCGCTGTTGTCTTCTCCCATCCCTCCATCCACCACGTGCTGTTTACTCCTCCCGCCGCCGCTGCTGTATTAGTTTACCTGCTGCGCTGCCCTCACCTGCTGCACCAGCCGCTGTTCTTTGCCGCTGCCATCGTCCGCTTTCTATCCGCTGCTGCTGCCTCCTACCGTGTTCTGTTTCCTGCCCTCAGTGCGTCACGCCCTCACGCACCACTTCCACCAAACCCTAGCCGCCCTTCGCCTACCGCGCTGCCCTCGCCACACTGCGCCGCCCTCGTTTGCTGCGCCACCCACGTGCTGTCTCCTCCGCCCTATCTACCACCACCGCTTTTCTCGCCACTTTGCTGTCTTCTGTCTGCTGCGCCGCTGTTTCCTGTCTACGCCGCTTTCAGCCCCCGCTATTTCTGCCCCCGCTGTTTCCGCTCACCTACCGCGTTGCTGATTTTTCGCCTTCCATTGCT
>MNCI01016622.1:126781-137993 GCA_015680685.1 Gnetum montanum | reverse complement strand
TGAGCTACTACCCATTATTCCACTCAAAGAAAACAATTAGCTTCATAGTTTTCAACTTTCATTTTAAGGAAAATTAGAACTAAGATGACAATCAATCCACCCCTAGCTCCTCTTGTTAGCAATCCCTTCAACTTTATGAATTATCATGTCATCCCTAAATCCTTACAAAATGTTAATTTGTTTTCTAATTCAATGTTTCCTACTAGCGATGCACACCAACATGGAGAATGCTTCAAAACCTTGCTAGGCATCTATAATATCAATCAAAATGACATAGCATGTAGAGTATTTGAGACTACTTTTAGAAGTATAGCCATATGATGATTCCTAATACTCCATGATTATTTTATTAATTCATGGGAAAATTTTAAAAATACATTTTTGCTTAATTTGATAAGTTTACTAGTCATGTCTTAGTCTCAAGCAACTTTATGAATCTAAGAAAACTACATGGGAAAAAAGTTTGTGATCATAATTTAAGATTTTTTCATCAACTAGCTTATGTACCAAATGAGATTAATCCTCTACCTAATGGTATCCTCAACGTTTACCTCTTTATCATTAATAAATTCTTTGCCTATGCCATTAAATCTGATCATAGCATCATAGAGTTGCAAGGAGTACTTGCTAAAGTAGTTGAACTAGAATAGATTACCTTAATAAATAGCCTTCAAACTTAATTTGGGTAATAAGTATCAATAATCCTATGTAATCTAGTTCCTTTACTTCACAAACCTTTCCATTGAATAATATGATGTTTCAAACCCCTACTTCTTTTCAAATGGATCAACCTACAAAAAACTATTTTTAAAACACAATATCTTCTTCATTTTTATCATCAAATATTGATATAAATGATGATCAATTGAAATCTTTAATCCAATCCATCATAATTGAAATAGAATGTTGAATCTTTATGGATTAACTAATGAAATAGAAAATCAACAAAACTAAATCATCCAAATATTAAGTTTACTTAAAAAAATTTCAAATGTAGTATGGAAACTAAAATTGAAATAATAATAAGATTCCTATAGAAACTGAAAAAATACATGTATCAATTAATAATTATTATTATCATATTTATAACACTATAAAATGTTTTGAAAAAACATGCTCTCAATTTTTAGCCTTATACCAAAATAATTCTTAAAACCAAAAAAATGGAAAATGTCTTATTATGGTTTTCAATATTCCTCATGAAAGAAACATTGAAGAAGTATATTCATGTGAGTAAGTTATGATAAATGATCCCACCCAAATAACACTTTCTATCATTGACTTAGGGACATTATAAACACTACTAAAAACCAAACTAGAAAGAATACATATACCTCTCCAAAAAAAGATTTTCTTGTCAAAATAATATGAATAATCAAATGGTACCATCTTAGCTAAATATTTAGCAATAATCAAACCCACTTTTTATACTTAGAAAAAATGCACCTTAATAAGAAGTTAGGGATGAAAAAAAAAATATTATGATTTGGTTAAGTATTTAAAAGGATTCAAAGCTAACATTTTAATGCATAATCTTTTAGAAATCAATGAAATGAAATATGTGATCTAAAAGATCATCAATACACTTGAAACTAAGAAAAATCTCCTAGAACCAAAAAGCAAGTTCACTTTGTAGAAAGTTCTAACACTATCAATAAAAAACTTAAGTGATCTCATGTTAAATAAGAAAGATCAACCTTCTTTCTTAATAACCTTGATCATTTTAGGTAAAAAATTTTATAACTTCTTGATGGATTCTAACACAACTATTAGTATCATGCCATTAGAAGTTTGTAAAATGCTAGGAGCACAAATGCAACCACAAAAAAGAAGTGTTATACAACTTGATGAATCCAATGTACTCATTGTGGGATTATTAAAAGAAATAAAATTGCAACTAAAATAATACTCTACTTTCACATGTTACATGAATATATTAGTAGTTTACATATCATCAACGTTTGTCTTACTATTATCATAAAGCCTTAAAGCCTCCTTTGGGTGATTATTTCATACATGAATATATTAGTAGTTTACATATCATCAAAATTATTGATTCCCATTAAAGGAAAATTTGAGTATGCAATCATCTGTAGATAATCATTTTATAAACATGTGGTAATAACTTTTAATCAATAAAATCAATCATTAGTAAACCAAAACAATAATCTTTTTATTGCAGTTATTAAAGGTGAACTTAGTGAGTATGTTATAAATGATAATAAAACTAAAATTTTAGAAATAAATCCTTTTACTCATTCATATTCCACATAATATTACCAAACTCTTAGATAATTTGAGAAAAATTAAGAAGATACATTACATTATCATCACCATACTAGGAAAACTTTCCTTTCTGATGATCCTCCACCATTAAGAAAATACAAAAATATAAATGAAATTTTACCTATTAAAACATTAAAAATTAATCCAATATTTGATGATGATCATTACTACATTAACCAAAGATCAAATTTTTTAGACTTTACTAACTTATATACTTGGATATTAAGAGTAGATGATGCCTCTTCTAAGAAAGGATGTGGAGCCAAAATCATGCTTATATCTCCTAGTGAGGCTCCTATCCTTAAAATAGTTAATTTCACATAATTAATGATAAATAATATTTTTGAATTTAAAGCACTTATATATAAGATCAAGCTAACCCAATACTATGACTTATCTAAACTCAATATTTATAGTCACTTTCAACTTATTGTAAATCAAATCAACATACATAATTGATATAAAAATTCAATTATGATAGCTTACAAAGCCTATGTCATTGAACTCCTTAAAGAATTCAACTAGATATCCATTGAACATGTTTCAAGAAAATAAATTTATATTCATGATGCTTTGACTCAAATAGAAACTACTTCAGATGTCTCATTTTGATACAATTCCTAGGATTCTGAAATTATCATTGAAAAAGTTAAGTCATAGTCCATTTTAAAGAATATTCTCTTTTGCAAGTTTTTGATAATCATCATCAAATTTCTCATTTTCTATTCTCTAAAGGTGAACTTATTGACCAACATCTCTTAATTTCTCAAATTAATGAAGAAGATATATCCAAAAATATCAGATTATTAAATGAAATCTCTCTAGAAATAGTAACTAGAGAAGCTTTATTTGATGACATACATATCAAAACTAAAGAAATATTTTAAAATGCTAATTAGTAAACACTAGCTAAAATATAAAAAATTCAAATTCAAAATAAAGGACACTACTATTCTATTAAATTAGGAGCTGACTTACATGTAAATGGAAAACAAAACTTCATTGATTTTTATATGAATTTAAAGATGTTTTGACTTGAACTTATGAGGATCTTAAAACCTTTAATCCTCCCGTAATGACGTATATGATAGCTCATAAGCCCAAAAATACTATTTAGATTACAACTTAGACTAGTAAACCCGAAAATTGAAACTTTGGTAAAGGCAAAAATTGATAAACTTTTAGAATATAAAATTATTTATCATGTGAGGCATTCTAGTGAGATATCAAATTTAGTACCAATTATGAAGCAAATAGGTGAATTATGATTATGCATTGATTTTTGTAACATTAATACATCTTTTATTAAGGATAACTATCCATTCCTCTTATGGAGGAGCTTTTGCAAATTGTGAATACTACTTAAATATACCGATTTATAGATGAATATTTAGGATATAATCAAACTTTAGTAAATCATAAGGACCAATATCAAACTACCTTTACAACAAAATTAGGAACTCTTCATTTTTCCAAGATGTCCTTTCATCTTATAAACACTAGTTCTACCTTTCAAAGGGTTATAGATGATTTGGTATCACTTTAAATGCTAAGAAATCTATTTTTGTTGTTTAAAGTGCTAAATGTCTTGGACATATAGTAAGTAAAAAAGGAATTAGGATTAATTCCAAATAGCTAAATGCTATTTTAGAGGTACATTACCCTTTATCTAAAACTCATTTAAGGGTTTTCTTTGATAAAATTAATTTTTAAAGACAATTTATCCCTATGTATGTTGAATTAGTTTACCAATTAAATGAGATGCTTAAGAAAGATAGTAGTATGCATTGAATAGAAGAAAAAAAGGATGCTATTCTTACCATTAAGGATGCCAATATAGATGCTACTATCTAAGCTACTCCATGATATAAAAGTTATTTCTTCTTCTATGCATTCTCTAGCAATGTTATTGTTGCTATTGTTTTAAGACAAAATATCATTGATTAAGATGAAAGACTTATAGCTTTCATGTCTACATCTTTGAAAGATCCAAAATTAAAATACTCACCCATCGAAAAATGATTATACACTATTGTTAATGTTCTAAATAAGTTTTGCAAATATGTATTAAATTTTGAAGTGCTTGTTATTGTTCTCAATTTGTCCACCATTACATTAGCTAAATTACAAGATTCTAATGAATAACATGTAAAGTGCGTTAAGAAATTACAAGAGTATGATATTCAATGAAAGGTAGAAAATTTAACCAGAGGAATTGGTCTTGCCAAGCTAATAACCAAAGCCTTAACTTTGGAAAGATTTGATGTACCTAAAGATCAAGAATGTACACCTCTTTACATAATATATGTTCAAGAAGAAGAAGATGTGCCATTTACTCCTAATCGATTACATGATTTGTGGTATGAAGATATTAAGTTTTACTTCACTTTTTATCATTTTCATTCAGGCTTACCTAAATATAAAAGAAACTTATTTTTATCTAAATGTTCTAAATATCCCTTAATCAATGGTGAGTTATTTAGGAAAAATTTTCAAAGGGTATATCTTAAATACTTAAAACAAAATCAAGTTAGTGATGTTTTAAAATAATTGCATGAAGAGGAACATATAGGATGTTGCTCATTAGTACATAAAATTATAAAAGCAAGTTATTATTGACCTAGGATGATTAATGATGCTTAAAACTTAATTAAAACTTATGTACAATATCAAGTATTTAAAGGTAGAGATGCAAAAAGATCAACTCCTCTACGACCTATAATAGAAACTAGACCATTTACACAATTGGATTTAGATTTTATAAGGGTGATTAACCCATCATCAATGGTTCAATGTAAGCTTATCTTAATATCTACTGGTTATTGTACACGTTTGTTGGAAGTGAAAGCTAATAAAACTATAACATCTTATAAAATTATTCAATTTTAAGTAAATGATATAATTTCTAGATATGGGTATCCTTATGCTTTAGTAGTTGATAATCGATTTGCTTTCATATCCATAGAATTATGAACTGGGTTAGAGAACATAACATTATTATTAAAGCTATCACTAAGTATTATCCTCAAGGAAATGATTTAGCAGAGTTATACAATAAGATTATATTAGATTAAAGTAATAAGATCATAACTCAAAATCCTTATACATAGCATGAACAATTGAAATGGACAATGTCGCCTAATTGAATTTAGTATAAAGAATTAATTAAAACTACACCATATGATCTTGTGTATGGACATGAATCAAGTTTATCAATAAATTTGTAAATTCCAACATATTAATTTTTCTTAAGTTATTTGCCAACTAATGAATATTTAAAATTTAGAACTTAAAAGGGTTAAAGAAAATGAAAATTAATTTAAACATCCACAAATTATCAAAAGATGATTTAATAAGAAATATGTTGCTAAAGTTTTTGAGGAAGTCATATAGTCCTTAAGAGAGATAGAACATGTTGTTAAATAGGTCCTCAAAATAATTTTCTACCTATGTGGTCAAGTCCATATCAAGTTACAGATGACATAGGTCCTAATGTTTATAAAGTTATAGATTTGCAAGGAACAAACTATATAGAAATTTTAATGCATTTCATTTATGGAATTTCTATTTAGATGCCCCTTGTGGACACTTGGTAGATCCCTATTTGCATGTTTCCCTCTCATGTTTAATGCATTTCATATACATATAGTTGTAGTTACATATTTTCTTTGCATTTTCATAATCATTTCTATGCATATTTAGTTTATCCTTATTTTTGCACTTACCATCATGATTAGGTTTTTATGCATGTCCAATGTGATTTTAATAATTTATATGATCATTTGATTAGCTAGGCTTAGGGTGATCATAACAATATTTGAAAATACAATTATATTATTTTATATTATTCATGCTATATCATATTATCCCTTATTATTGTACGAATTTCCTTTATATGATATATTAAAATAATGCCATGATTCTTTCCAACCTATTTCAAAAGGTAGTGATGAGCGTTGAGGTACCCCTATACCTAACCATACGAATCACAAAGCGTTCACACGCAATCTAGTCAAATTCCATGGACTTTATAGTTTCTAGTACACTAGTCTTCTAAGAAGTGAACCTTTCCCTAAGATCATTTGTTATCTTCCCAATTACACTTGTGAAGCGTAATGGTATGGCTAAGAGTAATCGAGGCATATAATTTTTATCATTTTGTGTTTTATGGTTTGGGTGCTTGAAAAGAGAGATAGAATAATTTAATAACTAATTTAATTTAATCAACTAACTAATCTTTAACTAATCCTAACATAAGCATCTAGTCCCACTTTCTGTATACATTCTGAACCTACATATTCACTGCTAGGTTACTAAGCGCTACACTATTAGATGTACCAAGTAATAACGCTGCTAGGATTACCAAGCAAATACGTGTTATGCTCGAAGCGGTAGTACTTATGTACTTAACCTATTTAGATTAATTAATTTAACTCTAATTTATCTTAATCGATTGAATATTTAATAAAAATGATAAATGCATAAATAAAACATTTAAGCTATCTAGAATGCTGTAAGGTTTATTAAGAAGCTTGTCTTTATTGTCATGCTTAGGTACAACAATGCTTGAATAAATATTTGTACACTCAATGAATCTTGCTACAGGCACTCAAGAGAAATATTCTAACTTTCAAATATAAAAACTACAAGATTTTGGCTACTACTATGAATCTGATGCCCATAAACATGGCTAGGAGCTCATATTTATAGTTTTTGTTCTAGGCTGCATCGACAGGGCCCCGTCAATGTAGCAAACGCTACATTGATGCTACATCATTGATGGGACAACACCATGTAAATGGGGCCCTGTCAACAAGGGCCCATCGATGAGGCTACATCAACAAGGGCCCATCAATGCAACACTAAGACTTCATCATGCCCTCACAACTAAATGAAAACTCATCCTCAAGTTCATTTACAAAATCAGAAAGGTATGGGATTATTTACTGACTCTTAAGAAAATAAAATAAAATAACTCAAAAAACCTAAATGCCCAAGTGTATAGATCAACACATTACAAAAATCATGGTGTTCATGACAAAAAATTGAACACCATTACATGACTCTATAAAAATTTGGATAACACATCCTCTGATGACATGAAGATGGTGGTGAAGATCATACAGTCTTAGGCAATGGTGGCTCTTGAGGCTTTGAAGGACCTTCACCAACTTTAGGCATGTGTGGTGGCTAAGGTGGCTATGGCTATCCTACTATAGCTACAACCTCCAGTGAAAGGCAAAAGGCATCAAGAAACTCCTTCATCTTCTCCTCCTTACTTTAGGAATCATTCATGGTCCACACGACATCACTAATGTGGGCTAAAATGAGAACATCCTATGGATAGGGCATGATTAGAAACATCTCATTTACATTGACAAAGTAGGTAGCAAACTATTTACGTTCAATGTTGAATGTCCTTCCTACATTCTACAACTCTTGGTAGTCATTCATCCTCCTGGATAGGTTCTCGATAGTTGATCTTTGATCTATGAAATGTGCCTTAAGAACTTCAAGTTTAGCATTAGCCACTACAAGCTTGTCCTTGGTGTCCTTATGGTGCTTGAACTTTGCCTCGTACAATAAGTATGAGCTATCCACCTATTTCTCCAACTCTAACTACAATTGTCCAATATTCAACATGGCTAGATTTGTGTAACAAAGATTGGCAAGCTCAATATACACTTTCATCTTCTCAATTTGCAACTTCTTTGTGTGAATTTCTACCTTGTTGTAGGCATCTATCCCATCAACAATGGGTTACCATACCTCCCTTCCTTGCTGGAGTTGCTAAAGTTCTTGATTTACCTTTACCTTCACCAATTGGATATGTTTTTAGTTTATTTCCTTTTGTAGGCCAACTTGCTCTCTATAATGATCCTTAACTTTTCTCAAACTTTAGAGCTTCCAATTCTCAAGCTACCACTTCAATTGTAGTTTTTTGGTGAAGGGCATACACCTCCTCCATGGAGAGATTCCTATTCTCTATTGTCAATCTTCTCAATTTAGTATTTGCTCTAGCCAGTTGCTCCTACTGTTGATTGATGAAATCTACTAGCTGTTTCTTGTGTGTATCAACATTCCACAAGCAATGATTTTTTGTGATTATTTGGATGTTGTCTTGGCAGGTCTGATCCAAGGCCTTCTAAATTTTATGTTGAATAGCTTCAACCAAGGATCTATAGAACACCATCATCTCCATTGCATTCTCAACCCCTTTAAGCCTAGACTGAAGTTGTTACATAGCTTCATCTCTTATGAGTGCTGGGTTGAGAAATGTAGGGTCGGAAATATGGGCTTTTAGTTTAGCAACCTCTATAGCAAAGCATTTCTTCCACTCTCTAAATATTTTGACTTGCCCCTCCAATATGATGTTTTTACTTCTTGCCTCTAGTAGCTCCGATTGAGTCGTAGTGATGTTGTCCAAAAGTTCAAAGACATTTAGAAGTGGCTGCCTAGTTCCCACCAATTAGTCTAATAGATCTACATGTTGTGCTACACTTATTCTACCACTTATAGTTAATATGGATATCTACACATCTTTGAGTGTAGTGATGTTTGGTATAGATACCATAGGTGCATTGAGCATTTTGGAAATCTTGTTAATGATTACTTTTGTTGCTGCTTCCTACCCTTAGTGCTACATCATGAAAATAGCTGCCCCTTCAACCTCCTCCAAGTGCAACGAGAAGGTCATAGCATTCCTAGAGATTTGTAGGAGTGATTATTTCTTTGCCAAAGATAATGTGAGCTCTCTAGTGCTTGAATTTAACCTCATAGGTAGCTACATTCTTGGGCTAAGAAAATGGATCCACCCTCATCCATTAGACTAATTATTAGAGGCATCTCATTAAGGTGACTCATGGATGATCTATATACAGATGGGTCCCCACCACTCATGCCTACTCTCTACTGTTGTTCACTTAAGTTCCATTCTCTGTATTTTCAAAACCTTTAGATAGTTGTAGCAATGTTTGGCGTTGTTGTCTATGTGGTAGGTGGTGGTGGTGGTTGCTAATCCTCTTCTTAAATTGTAGTTTAAGGGATTTTATCCTTCATAATTTCTACCTAATTGGTAGTTGGAACTTGCTTGATGTCATCATTAGTGTAATGAACTATTCCTTCCCAATGGTAGAGTTTCCTAATGAGGCATGGAAAGGGGAGTGTCTTTCTTCCATGTTCATTTTCTTTAAAGTGCTTCTCTATCTCAAGATAGATTAGCTATGGAAGATTAACTAGAAATCTACCACTTAGAGTGGCACATGCTTAGGAAAAGAAGGCAATGATTTTGCTTGGCCTCACCATGGGATTGCGGTAGAAGGACGTAATATTATAATGGATCATATCTGTTGGTGTGAGTATGCCAAACTCCTTATAATTGACACCATAACACCATCACATCCATTATTTCTTGATGCTCAGATCTACCTACATTAGGATCTTAGTAAGGTTTTCTCTTGTTATGGCAACCCAAGTACTGCAATAATGGCCTGCATTGCATAGGACACTAATATGTCCTTGATCTTTACTATTTCTCTAAGCTACTTGTTATTCTAGAACAAAAACGTCTCTCCCATGTACCACTTCCCAGTGGAAGTGATGATTGGCCACATGGGAGAGGACTTTAATAGATCTTGCACTTCTTTTGGTCATGCTCTAAGAAAAGAAACAAATTTTAACTCTTGGAGCATTGATTTTTGGACCTCCCTTGATTTGATTTGATTTAGATAGGCCTTTGTTTATGTTACCTCAAGGTTTGATAGTTGTGCAGGTGCATCATCTAGATAAAAAATGGAAAAGGAATTTTGTCAAAAATGGTACATTTGTGACCCCAATGATGAAGAGACTACCTTTGGTAGCTACAAGGTCAAAGAATGGAGTGATTTGGATATATGGTTTGTGATTTATGGGCTCTAGAAAGTTTCGGGCTTTGAAAAATGGAGAAACTCCTTTGGCGTTTGTTAGAAAATGTAAAAGTTTTTTAAGTGGGTTCATGCCTATTTATACTATTTTTCCACCACATCAATAGGGCCCTATATATGGGGCCTCATATATGGGTTTGCTTCATTGATGAGGCCCTATATACAAGGCTTGTTGGTCAAAATTTTCAAACATTATTATCTCAAAAAATAAAATGAATTTTTCAATGAAATTGGGGTTCATGGAATCCTAGAAAAACCAAGAATATGATAAAATCATTGAAGATGGTCTTTGAAAGCTCAAAATGGAAAACATTGATGGAGAATGTATTTAATGAATAAAATTTGTAAATGAGCACATGGTCTAATGTGGAAGATGGGTGTACGAAAGATTCCAGTTGTGAGAATGCCTAGGGATAACGTACATCATGAATTTGATCAAGGGATATGTATGTGGATCCTTCCCATAGTAGGCACATGCACATTTTTTCCATTGCATAACATCAAGCCAATGAGTCCATGCATCCTAGAGGTGACTAATGGTAGAAAAAAGTTAAGGACAAAAACCCAAAAGATTCTACCTAAGAATTCAAATACATTAAACCAAGACATGGAATCAAGAACATGGACACCAAAAATGAGGTAAGATATGAATAGCTTAAATGGATGATGGAGAAGGTGGAATGGAATTCCAAACTAAGGTCATAAGAAATCTTTTGTGGAGTTCATGTTTAGGATGACCGAAGAAGATCCATCCTTATTCCAAACCAAAATCAACCTTATTTACTAGCTTTGCATCACCACTCCAAGACTGATCCACCTTCTCCTCACCCTGCCCCTTCCCCCCCACCCCCCTTAAGACACAAGAGTGCTTGCATAAAATATCCACCATTTCATAACCNGGGTAACATGTCTTTCTAGTTCCATAACCAATGTTTGTAGCCTATTATTAAGTCTAAGGGGTGTGCTTTGAATTTCCATCATGGTTTGTTTTTTTTTTTTTTTTG